>BLSH010395565.1:427053-474048 GCA_018402905.1 Glandirana rugosa
ATCGCCTCCTGTACGCCTTTCCTCCCATGCGTCTGCTTCCGAGATTGGTGCGCAGAATAGTGATGGAAGGAATTCCTACCATTCTGGTGGCCCCGGATTGGCCTCGGCGCACCTGGTACGCCGACGTGGTGCAAATGGTGGCAGACGCCCCCTGGCGGCTTCCGATGCGAGACGACCTCCTGTCTCCAGGGCCCATCTTGCACCCTGCTTTACCCTCGCTGGCTTTGACGGCTTGGCTATTGAGTCCCAGGTGCTAAGAGATAGAGGAGTGGCCGACTTCATGATCCCTACTCTGTTGAAAGCTCGCAAGTGCACCTCTCGCAGGATTTATCACCGCACCTGGAAGGCTTACATTGCTTGGTGCGAGGCGGAGGGCTTTAACCCTCGCTCGTTTGTAGTCTCCAGGGTACTGACCTTTTTTACAGCAGGGTCTGAATAAGCAGTTGGCTTTGAGTACCCTTAAGGGCCAGATCTCGGCTTCAGCCATACTTTTTCAAAGACCTTTGGCTTCGCACTCTCTGATTCGTACCTTTGTACAAGGTGTGCGACATGTGGCGCCTCGGGTGAGATCCCCGATGGCTCTGTGGGATCTGAATCTGGTGCTTTCTGTTCTTCAAAAACCACCTTATGAAAAAATCAGGGAGGTTCCCTTACAACTTCTGTCACAGAAGGTGGCCTTCTTAGTCGCAATTATTTCTGCCAGACGAGTATCGGAATTGGCTGCACTATCGTGCAAGTCTCCTTATTTGGTAATGCATAAGGATAAGGCGGTCTTCCTTCTTTTCTCCCGAAGGTAGTCTCTTCTTTTCATATCAATGAAGATATTGTTCTGCCTTCATTGTGCCCTCGTCCATCGCACCCCAAGGAGTTTGAGTTGCATACTTTGGACGTAGTAAGGGCCTTAAGAGTGTACTTGGCTGCTACAGCTCCTTTTCGTAAGGCTGGCGCCTTGTTTGTTGTGCCAGAGGGACCGCGCAAAAGGTCTGGCGGCCTCTTCGGCTACGATTTCTCAGTGGATTAGAGAAACCGTGACCCATGCGTATTCTGTTCGGGGCAAGGTTCCCCCTTTTCCGGTCACGGCTCATTCTACCCGGGCGGTTAGTACTTCCTGGGCTTTCAGACACCAGGCTTCGGTGTCACAGGTGTGCAAGCGGCCATTTGGGCCTCGGTTCACACTTTTACTAAGTTTTACAAAGTTGATGTGTTCGCATCTTTGGATGCTGCCTTTGGCTGCAAGGTTCTGCAGGTGGCAGTGTAGGCGCGTCTGGCGCCTTCTCAGAGGTTCAGTTGGGTACAGTTGTTTGCGTTTACCAACCCCTCTTATTGACACAGCTTGGGGACGTCCCCACAAAGTCAGACAGAAGAGCTGCGTCTGTCAGTGAACGTAAGGAGAAAAAGGGATTTTATTAAAACTTACCGTAAAATACTTTTCTCCGAGTTCACTGACAGACGCAGCACCCACCCCTCTGGGCTCTGCTTTGGTACGGCTTGTGTACGAACTGAAGAGCTATGCTATGAGGGGGTTTGATGTAGGAAGAGATGACGGCCCCCAAGGGAGGGGCCAGCGGATTCTTTTCCCTGCCTAGTTAACTCCTGGTAGGACGAACATAAAACCCCACAAAGTCATGAAGAGCTGCGTCTGTCAGTGAACTCGGAGAAAAGGATTTTACGGTAAGTTTTAATAAAATCCCTTTTTTAAATACACTTTAATGAACTTTAAAAAAACAAAACAATACTCAGTTGTTTGGTAAAATGTAAAAGATGTTTGATTGGATACCCAACATGTCATGCTTTAAAATTGCACGCGCTGGCAACAAACTAAGGTACTTAATTTCCACAGGTGGCGCTTTAAAAGCCTTTACAGTTTACCGGTTTAGAGTTACACAGAAAGTCTGGTGCTAGAATTATTGCTCTCGATCTGATCATGGTGACACCTCAGAGGTGTGGTGCGATTGCTGTTTATGTATGCGTGCAGGATTGACACATGCGTTCGCATTTGCATGTGAACATAGTGGGACGGGAAGCTTTAAAAAAAAAAGTTTCTACATTGTAACTTTATTTTTTTTTTATCACTTTTATTACCATGACAATGGATGAACAACATAGCTGGAGCAGTGACAGATCCTCTTCAAAGATAGATCTGGGGTCTATTAGACCCCAGATCTCTCCTCTGCCCTTAAAAGCATCTGATCAAAGCAAGATTGGTTTGATCAGATGCTTTCTCAAGCTAGTAGTGGCTTGTATACATCTTGGTGAAACCGGACGTGTCAAAATACTCGTTGCTTCTGGTTTCTTATACCATAGAGATGACCGGGGACATTCAAGTCCTCAATCATCACTATGGTAAGCCAGCAGGACCACCAACATCAGTCCTGGGCTCCCTGGTGGGATGGGAAAGCCCGGGAAGGAGGCAGCCTGTAAAAGCTATCCAGTGGCTACTTAGCACCTAGGATCACTTTTACACTAAAGCCTGCTGCCGGCTTTAACCTGTTGATGTACAGGTAGACCAAGGAGGCTGAAATGGTTAACCTACCAGCATGCCTTTGGAGTGTGGGAGGAGAACCAGGAGGAAACGCACGGAAGCACAGGGAGAACATGCAAACTGAAAGCTGGTAGTTTTGTGGTTGGGATTTAAATTGACAACAGTGCTGCTAGGAAGAAGTGCTCGCCATCATGCTGCCCACAATTGTAACCCTGTTAGTAAATATGGGCACTTAGCCAGTTAAAATACCTCATGTTCAGATATAATTCTGGAGACCCTCTTACGCTCTATAGGCCCATCACCAAATCTTTGCACCTCAGATTTACTGAGCTAGGAATGTCTTTCTCATGGAGAAAAGGAATATTAAAAAAAGCAACAACGCTGATTCAATTTTATATTTATTTATACTGTCCGGAGGAGGTTCAGCAGAAGTGAGAGTCAATCTATAAACTATGCCATGGAGTTATCAGGGAAAACATTTCCCACGCTCAAGACAGAAATATGGATTCTCACCTGTAACTGATTTCTATGTATAGCATTTTCACAATCAGGACAGAAATGCGGCTTCTCTCCTGTGTGAATCTTCTAATGGCTGTAAATACTGTAATTTTCTAAAAAAGAAAATATTTCCCGCACTCAGGGCAGAAATACATCTTCTCAGGTGTGAAATCTTTGATGTATAACAAAGTCTGATATGTGTGAAGATGGGACTTGTGAAACACATTTCCCTCACTGAGGCAAGGAATGCAGCTTCTCATGTGTGTGAGATTTTAGATGTCTTGCAACGTTTGATTTCTGTGAAAAACATTTTCCACACTTGGGACAGGAATACGGCTTTTCTCCTGTGTGAGATCTTTCATGTCTAACAAGGTCCGCTTTCTGAGTAAAACATTTATTGCATTCAGGACAAGAATACGTTGCCTCCCCACTGTAGGATCTTTGATGTTTAACAAGCTCTAATTTTTTTGAAGAACGTTTCCTGCGCTCAGAGGGGGAATGTGATGTCCTATGTGCTTGAGATCTTTGATGTCTAGCAAGGTTGGATTTCTTTGAAAAACATTTCTTACACTCGGGACAAGAATACGGCTTCTCACCAGTGTGACACATTTGATGTCTAGCAACGTTTGATTTCTGTGAAAAACATTTCCCGCACTTAGGACAGGAATACGGCTTCTCCCCAGTGTGAGATCTTTGATGTCTAACAAGGTCTGCTTTCTGAGAAAAACGTTTTCTGCATTTAGGACAGGAAAATTTTCTTAATGATTTCTTTGAAATACTCTCCCCTGTGTGAAGTCGCTGATGTGTCTGAAGATGTGACACCTGTGTAAAACATTTCCCACACACAGGACAGACATACGGCTTCTCCCCTGTGTGAATCCTCTGATGTCTGTAAAGATCGGACTTACCTGAAAAACCTTTACCGCACTCAGGGCAGGAAAATAGCTTTTCCCCTGTGTGAGATCTTTGATGTATAATAAAATCTGATTTCTGTACATAACATTTTCCACACTTGGAGCAAGAATATGGCTTATTTCCTGTGTGAGACATTTGATGTCTAACAAGAACTGATTTCTGTGAAAAACTTTTCCCACACTCAGAACAGAAATGTGGTCTCTCCCCTGTGTGAATCCTCTGATGTCTTTCAAGTCTGAACTTCTCTGAAAATAATTTACTGCACTCAGGGCATGAATACAGGTCCTTCCCCGTATGAGATTTCTGATGTATGTAGAGATGGGATGCCTGTGAAAAAGATTTATCACACTCAGGGCAGGAAAATGGCTTCTCTCCTGTGTGAGTCATCTCATGTCTACAAAGGTTGGACTTTTCTGAAAAATGTTTCCCACACTCAGAGCAAGAATAAGGCTTTTCCCCTGTGTGAGATCTTTGATGTACAGCAAGTCCTGTTTTTCGTGCAAAACATTTCCCACACTCATGACAGGAATACAACTTGTTTCCTCCGTGAGACCTCTGATGATCGCGTAGATGGGATATCTGTGAAAAAGATTTCCCGCACTCAGAACAGAAGTATGGTTTCTCCCCCGTGTGAATCCTCTGATGTATGGTAAGTTTGGACTTCTGTGAAAAACGTTTCCCACACTCAGAGCAGGGATAAGGCTTCTCCCCTGTGTGAAATCTTTGATGCACAAGTAGTTCTGATTTCCATGTATAAGATTTCCCACACTCAGAACAGGGGTACAACTTTTTCCCCTTGTGAGACCTCTGATGTTTCTGAAGATGGGACAGTTGTGTAAAATATCTACTACACTTGGTACAGGAATACTGCTTCTTGCCCCTATGGGATCTGTAATGTATGATGAGTTCTGATTTTTCAGGAAAACATTTCCTGCATTTAGAACAGGAATGAAGCTTTCCACCTGTGTGAGATTTCTGATGTACAGTAAGAATTGATTCAGAGCTAAAACTTTCCCCACATTCAGGGCAGGAAAAGTTCTCCTCTCCCTGAATT
Organism: Glandirana rugosa; assembly: GCA_018402905.1. NCBI lineage: Eukaryota > Metazoa > Chordata > Amphibia > Anura > Ranidae > Glandirana > Glandirana rugosa. The sequence goes on from BLSH010395565.1 coordinate 432,003, forward strand.
CCAGCACCATCCCTCACAGTAGGAGGTGGCTCAGAGTCAGGGGGATTTGATGGTCCATCCACACTCTGAAGTCCACCATCCATAGCTGAGCTTGTTGTCTTTTCTCCTACACAATCTCTTGTGATGTCTTCATCTTCCATTTCACAACTTAGAGATAAAGTGAGACGATTGTTTGAGGGCTCCTCAATGATGTGTCCTGAAAAAACATAATCAATAGACACAAGATGGTTAGTTCACTAAAATCAAGATTCCATCTGGATCAGGTAGACTTTAGTAATCAGATGTTCTCTGTAGATGTCCCAACCAGATGCGACTTCCTCTCTTCAGTAAAAGGGCCTTTGTTCCTCCTCCCAGATCACTTCTACATTAATACAGCCTTGTCAGAAGAGCAGGAACCAATGACGACTGGAAGATGCATGCTCTTCACACAACCACAAGCCTAGGCACTGGGTCATGTGATCTCTAACAATGAAGAGGTTCAAAGTTCAGACTTGCAAAGAACAAGGGATCCCAGGCCTAGGCTTCTGGTGACAAGCAGCACTGGAGGGTGTTTGGAGAAGAATTTTCTGTTGCAAATAATAGGATTTTATTAAGAACTTACCGTAAAATCCTTTTCTCTGAGTTCACTGCTGACAGACGCAGCCCTTCATTGACAAGTGGGGTTTATGCACATCCTACTAGGAGTAGACAAGGCAAACAGAAAAAAAGCAAGCTGACCCCTCCCAGGGGGTGGTCCTCACTCCAGCATATAACCCCCCAGCTCTGCATAGCACATCAGTTCGTAACAAGCCATACAAACGCAACACAGAGGGGTGGGTGCTGCATCTGTCAGTGAACTCAGAGAAAAGGATTTTACGGTAAGTTCTTAATAAAATCCTATTTTCTCTTACGTTCACTGACAGACGCAGCCCTTCATTGACAAGTGGGGATGTCCCAAAGCAGTGTCATTCAAGAGGGGTGGGTAAACAATAACAACCGTACCCAACAGAATCCTCTCAGGAGGCGCCAGCCGCGTCTACACCGCCGCCTGTAAAACTTTGCGGCCAAAAGCAGCATCCGCGGATGCTGACACATCAACTTTGTACAAACTTAACAAAAGTGTGCACCGAGGCCCAAGTAGCTGCCTTGCACGCCTGAGACACCGAAGCCTGGTGTCTGAAAGCCCAGGAAGTGCTAACTGCCCTGGTGGAATGAGCCGTGACCGGGAAAGAGGGTACTTGAACCGTATACGCATGGGTCACGGTCTGTCTGATCCAACGGGAAACAGTAGCCGACGAGGCCGCCAACCCTTTGCGCGGGCCTTCTGTCAGTACAAACGCATCAGACTTCCGAAAAGAAGCTGTAGCCGCCAAATACACCAGCAAAGCCCTCACGACATTCAAAGAATGTAAATCAATCTCCTTGGGATGTGACGGGTGCGGACATAATGAAGGAAGAACAATATCTTCCTTAATGTGAAAAGAGGAAACCACCTTCGGTAGGAACGAAGGCGAGGGGAACAGGACCGCCTTATCCTTATGAAGGACCAAGTAGGGAGACCTACATAACAAAGCCGCCAACTCAGACACCCGCCTGGCGGACATAATGGCCACCAAAAAAGCCACCTTTTGCGACAACAGATGCAAGGGAATATCCCTGATCTTCTCGTATGGCGGTTTCTGCAGTACAGAAAGTACCAAATTTAAATCCCAAGGCGCCAAAGGCGACTGTACCTGAGGAGCCACATGGCGTACACCCTGTACAAATGTACGTATCAACGAATGCGTTGCTAAAGGACGTTGAAAGAGAATCGCCAGAGCCGAAATCCAACCCTTGAGTGTACTCAATGACAATTTGTTATTCAGGCCTTGCTGCAAGAAGGCCAGCACCCGAGACACAACATAAGAGCGGGGGTTACAACCCCCGCCTCACACAAGGCAATATAGGCCTTCCAGGTGCGATGATATATCTTGCGCGAAGTACACTTGCGCGCCTTAAGCATGGTAGGGATCACGGAGTCAGAGACACCCCTATCCCTCAACACCTGGGACTCAATAGCCAAGCCGTCAAAGCCAGCGAGGGTAAAGCAGGGTGCAGGATGGGTCCCTGTGACAGCAGATCTTCGCGTAGCGGAAGACGCCAGGGAACATCTGTCACCATCCGCACCACATCGGCGTACCAAGGGCGCCGAGGCCAATCCGGAGCCACCAGGATTGTCGGGATCTCCTCCGCTTCTATCCTGCACAGTAGCCGCGGTAGAAGCTTGAGGGGAGGGAAGGCGTACAAGAGCCGGTACCGACCCAAAGGCGCTACCAGCGCGTCCGTGGCGTCCGCCAAAGGATCCCCTGTTCTGCACACGAAGGTCTGCACCTTGTGAGTGAACCTGGACACCATTAGGTCCACGTCTGGCATGCCCCACCTGTGGCAAATCTGGCGGAACACCTCTGGATGTAGGGACCATTCCCCCTGATCCAGTGTCTGGCGACTGGGAAAGTCTGCCTGACAATTATCTATGCCCGGAATGTAAATGGCAGAGATTGCCTGCACGTGAAGTTCTGCCCATCTCAGAATGTCTCAGAAAGCCACTTCCGCAGCCGCTGCTGAGCTCCTTGTTCCGCCCTGATGGTTCACGTACGGCACCGCCGTGGCGTTGTCCGACTGAACCCGGACCGGGAGGCCGCGCAGCCTTGCCGTCCAGTGGGAGAGGCAGAGCCTGATCGCCCTCAGCTCCAGCACATTTATCGGAAGGCGGGATTCCTGCGCCGACCAACGGCCCTGAGCAGACAGCTGCCCCAGGACTTCCCCCCCAGCCCGATAGGCTGGCGTCCGCCGTGACTATCGACCAATTCAGGGGGAAAAAATGACTTCCTCAACGTTAGAGCCGGGGCCCGAAGCCACCAGGTCAACGATCCCCTGGTCTGATGATCCAATTTGATCAGCTGGTCCAGGGACAACGGAGACTTGTCCCACCATAGCAGGATCGCTCGCTGTAGGAGCCGAGTGTGACTCTGGGCGTAAGGTATCGCCTCGAAGGCCGAGACCATGAGCCCCAACACCCGCATACAGAACCGTAAGGAGGACCACTGGTGTGACAGCAGAGTTCACACTGCTGCTTGCAGGGTCAGCAACTTGGCCGGAGGTAAGAACACCTTCGCCTGCTCCGTGTCCAGAATTAGACCCAGATATTCCAGTCGACAGGACGGGTCAACGTCGACTTCTGCAGGTTGATCAGCCAGCCGAAGCCTCTCAACGAGGCCATGGTGATAGCCACATTCTCCTCTAGGGCCGAAGCAGACTCTGCTCGCAGGAGTAAGTCGTTGAGGTATGCTACCACTGCAATGCCTCTCTGCCTTAATAGCGCCAGCACCGGAGCCAACAGCTTGGTGAATACCCGAGGAGCCGAGGCCAGACCGAAGAGAAGTGCCACAAATTGGTAATGTAGATCCCCCACCGCAAAGCGCAGGAAGCGCTGGTGCCGGAAACAAATGGGAACATGGAGATACGCCTGATATCCAGAGACGCCATGAAGTCCCCTTGGTGCAGGACGGCCACGACCGAACCGACAGATTCCATCCTGAATTTCCACGCCTTCACGAAGTGGTTTAGTGCTTTTAGATCCAGAACTGGCCTGACCCCACCCTTTTTGGGCACCACAAAGAGGCTTGAATAGAAGCCGCGGAACCTTTCCAGCGGAGGGACCGGCACAATCACCCCTTGTTTGGAGAGCGTCTGAACAGCCCCTAGGAGAGCTTCTCGCCGCCCCTGTGGGAGTCTCAAGTTCGATGGGAAGAACCTGTCTGGGGGTAGAGTACTGAACTCTATCCTGTACCCTGAGGACACCACTTCCTGTACCCACCGGTCGGAAATGCGGGCAGTCCACCTGTCTGCGAACCCCAGAAGTCGGCCCCCCCACCCGAGATTCGGGTGGGGACAACCCATCATGCGGAAGAGGACTTTTCCTCCATCTTTTCGTTCTTGCACTGCCAGGGCCGCTTACCTGACCCCGAGGCAGGCTTGCCGGGCCTTGAGCCCTTGCCTGCTGCACCGGGCGTACGAAAAAAAACGCTTCTGGCCCGAAGATGCAGGACCCTGCTTACGGCGGAATTCCCGCCGCCTGGGCTCCGGAAGAAAGGTACTCTTCCCCCCGGTGAAATCCTTAATGATTTAATCCAATTGTGCCCCAAAGAGCCGACCACCCTGATAGGGAAGGTCCGTGAGGCCCTTTTTGGACGCGTGGTCACCCGACCAACAACGTAACCACAGCATCCGTCTGATAATGACTGCAAAAACAGACATCTTAGACAGCATGGGGAGCAGGTCCAAGGCTGCGTCACACAGGTACCGGAGACCCTGTATCAGATGGCCAGTCCGCTGCGACGCCTCAGGCGAACATCCGCAGCCCAACTCATTGTGCAATTCAGTCGCACACTCCATAAGTGACTGCGCCACCTTGGCCGACGCCAGAGCTGATCTCATGGCCGCCCCCGCTACCAAGAACAGTGCCTTGGATACCGCCTCCGTCCGCCTATTGGCCGGATCCTTAAAAGAGGGAGACCCTTCCAATGGGATGGTCGTTGCCTTATTCAGGCGAGCCACCGGAGGGTCCACTGCTGGGGATGCCCACTTCTGCGAAAAACTGTCCTCAAAGGGATAGCGCACAGAGTAACGTTTGCGCAATGAAATGGAATTCTGTGGACGCTGCCATTCCTTATAGACCAGCTGGTCAAAAAATCGAGCATAAGGATATGCCCTAGGGGTCAGTGACGGCTTAAAGGACCCGCAAACGTAGGCAGTCTGCTGCGACTCCCCAGCCTGGTCCAGCCGCAAAGACGCACGGATATCTGTGACCAGGGAGGCCACCAGCGCCCTTTCGCGCACCACCGAGGCCCCCTGGTCTTCCTCACCATCCGAGGGCTCCACGGGGGTCCCCGTGACCACTGAGGCCCCTTCCGGTTCAGAATCCTCCCCTGAAGACGGGGGGGGGGGGTGGGGGCGGACGCTTTTTAGACACCCCCTTAGAACGTCTCGGCACCGTCTGGGAGAAAAACTCCCCCAATATGGAAGTTAATTGATCCAGGGGAACCAGAGGACCCAGTGCAGCCTGCGCTTCCACAGATCCCTCCGGAGAAGAACCCGCAGGTTCAGCCGCCATTGTGCCACCGGAACACTTGCTAGGCCTATAGGCCATGACACCCCCACAATGCAGCCCCACCACTGCCCCACAGAGCAACCAGGAGAATGCCCAGGAGGACTGTGCCCACCGCCACCGACACCCCAGGGAGAGCCAGCTATACTTGCTGTTATCAGTTGCCCTTCAAGCGCTGCGTCCCAGTAGGAGTGCTGACTGCCCTGTCTTGTGCCGTCACCGCCGCTGTGCTTGCACCGCTGTCCAGAGGGAAGGAGGAAGAAACGGCGCCAGCACGCACGTTTTCTTCAAGCAGGCACACAAAAAATGGCTGCCGAGCGGTCACAAGAGGCCAAAGCATGCTCCACACAGGCCGCGACTATGGCCAAATGGCCGCCGAGCATCCACAAGAGGCCAAACAGCCCACAAAATGGCGGCGATCCACCGCAAAATGGTGGCGGATCGCCGCATGGCGGTTTTTAACGCGGAGGTGCGGGGAGGAGGGAGGTGCAGGAGGGGGGCGGAAGGACAGACAAAAACAAAGGGGGACCTGTAGTCCTGAACCCTCCACCAGCCGGCATAGTCCGCAAGTCGCCCAGCCCCCCCTCCGCACCCCTAGAGGGGGGGGAGAGGGGGGGGTCACTCACCATAGCCACCCGGTAGCAACCTTCCTCCCATCAGGTGGGGAGGGATGCTGCAGGCCAAGCGCCCTTGGACGCGAGCTCAGCCCGGTCACTGTACGCAAGTGGGGGTCACCCACTAGCCTCCTGCACGGAACGGGTTTGATGCGGCGGACCGCGCTAAAGCTAAGGGTAGCTCGCATCGGTCGGCCGTGCTGGGGAAATTTCAGGATTCAAGATATCCTCTATGCCCCAGCCAGCTACTTGATAGCAGTCTTCATCAGATAGCTTGAGAAAAGCAAAAAAGGGAACCAGGTCTAACTCCTTGCACTAGGGATAAAAAACTGATATGCTATGCAGAGCTGGGGGGGTTATATGCTGGAGTGAGGACAGCCCCCGGGAGGGGTCAGCTTGCTTTTTTTCGGTTTGCAAAGTCTACTCCTAGTAGGATGTGCATAAACCCCTCTTGTCAATGAAGGGCTGCGTCTGTCAGTGAATGTAAGAGAAATAAGTGTTTCAGTTTTCTATGTTCCTCCTTACTTTTCATCCCAAAAAGACTGTTAATAAGAGTTTATGTTAACATTTAGCTATAATTAAGCTCAAAGAAGATGAACAATCCTAAGAAAATGCTACTATAACTAGGATTGAAACACAAACTCATACTGCCAGCTAAACCCCAGAATCTACATAAATAGAGAGGAGAAAGTGAATCTGTAGGTGTTCTGTTCCACCTGCATCAGGTTACTATTGTTTGATGTATGTTGACATCTAGTTCCCACGTTCCCTCTGTTAGTGTTAGTTCTGCTCAATGACAGGGATAGGAAGCTCACGGTCTTCCTAAACTTCAAAAAACTGGAAAAATACCCTTTTGTACTGCAACAAGCAGAATTAAAATTGCATTGGGTTTAACTTCTGTATCTTATTGAAGAGGAAGGCTAAGTTCACATACATGCGAATCAGATGCATTTTGAATGGCATCTAAATCGCATAACATGTGAATCGGCAACCTTCTCAATGCAGCCGGTTCACACTGGCGCGGTTTTAAACGGCCCGATTCGGGTGTGATTTCAGGTAAAAATTCACACCTGAACTGGTGAACAGAACCGCATTGGACTCCTGCACTGAAACTGCATATGTGTGAACCCAGCCTTAAGCTGGCTGTGGATGTTGTCAAGTCAGCAGGTGACCATACTGTCCAGACTGTCTAGGTCCAATATTTTTAAATTTCTGATAAGCCTCCATCCGCAGACCCCCAAAACCAACAAGCCAGGTTTGTGGGGAAGAGGCCCTTGTCCTAAATTTCGGGACAAGGTTCTGTACCAGGGCAGTCCACCAGTTAAGGTAGCACCATGTTAAAGGCATGGTATGGTTCAGGAGAAGATGGGCACATGGTTCCCTCCTCCTCCGTCAGGCTGCATTCTAGGCTAAGGGTCTGTTATGTATTTTTAGGAGGAACCCATTTTTTGGATGAGTTCCCCCATTAACATCTATAACAGACCTTCACCTAGGGTCATAAGGGTCTGGTATAGATAAAGGGATTGCCTAGCTGTTTTTTTTTTTTTTTACAGACAGAAGTAAGTGGGTCCATCTGTAGGAAACACACACATGGAATGAATACATGGTTTCTTTGTGTTTATCAGATGATAGGGGCTCTAGGTGAACCCTCTGTACTGCTCTCTCCTTTACAATAAAGTCTCCTCTTACCCGGTGATGTGAGGGGCGGCTGATTGTCCACCATGGTGTCCTTGTAGAGATCCTTGTGTCCTTCTAAGTACTCCCACTCCTCCATGGAGAAATAGACAGTGACATCCTGACACCTTATAGGAACCTGACACACACAATGATACAGTCACCATCCAGACACATCCCTTGTCTGTTACTGGATAATGTCCCAGAATTCCCAGCACCGCTCACCTCTCCTGTCAGCAGCCCCATCATCTTCTTGATGACTTCTAGAATCTTCTGCATGTTGTGTCTCTCGGGTTTTAGGGAGTCACATGGAGGCACTGTGAGGGTCATATGATCACCTGACTTCAGAAGAGGAAATCTCTGTATTGGAAAATAAATAGGAATATCATGTTAGAATCCCGGAATCCTCCTCACCTCTCCAGTAAGGTCTGTGTTTTATCAACAAAGATAAGAGTGATGTCATGTGACCTCCAAGAATCCCCCTCACCTCTCTGGCTAGGTCTGTGTTTTATTAATAGAGATAAGAGTGATGTCATGTGACCTCCCAGAATCCCCCTCACCTCTCCAGTCAGCAGGTAGATGATCTCCAGGGTGAGGTTTAGTATCTTCTCAGTCATGTGATTTCGGTCCTCCTCCATCATCATTGGTGTGGATCTATGGCGGTTTTTCTTTAAGTGAAGAATTATCTGGATTGTATTGGTTCTGCAATATTAGGATGAGGATATAAGGATTTAAAAAGGAGGAATTCCCCACTATTTAATCACACCCCATTTAAGCCCCTTCCACTATAAACACAATCTGGCCACACCCACCATTTGGTATGACACTTCATACCCCATCCCACGCTCCACTGACCCATCCCCATTCTCAGGGCCACTATTTTCAAAAGTTTTGATTTATCTCAGCTGCCAATCTGTAAAATTTTAGTGCAGGAAAATACTTGCCTTGTGTCCCCAAATGTAAAGTCTAACCAAGGTGACTACATACTGCCCCACCACTGGTCAGTTTCTCAGACACTACACTTTAAAGTGGATGTGAATCCACCGCTCACCCAGTATAAACTAATGGCACAGTATTAATGTATATATATATATATATATATATATATATATATATACACATGCAAGCCTCCTGCATGTGTCCCTTACCTTGCAAATGTCACTCCATTCAGCAGTAGGAGACTTGCAAAACACTGGAGTGGGTGTCTCTTTGCTGAGGCTCGGTGGGTGGAGTTGTGATGTCACAAGACTTCCCACCCACCTCTATACTGAGAGCTGGAGGAGATGGGAGGGGGCATAAGACAATGACCTGTCACTCAACACATCACAGAATGAAAGGACTCTCCCTTTAGTGGGTCTCTTACTGAAAAAAGATAAGAGCATTGCTCAGAGCTGGATTAACTCTTCGTGGCAAGACTGGGCACCGATGACGTGATATCCTATGCTGTACAAGGTAGAAGTGCCATTAATTTATTTTTTTTCAAGTTTACATCCACTTTAATTTTCATTGTTAGAAAAACCCTTCCTCATCTCTCCCAATTTGGAGCTCTTTTATTTGCTGTCCTGCTTCTGGACAGTTTCTACCCAACTATCCCTGAGAGCTATTGCTGGAATATTTTGGGAAGAACTGGGGAAAATGGGTGATGTGGGGAATGCGGGGGGTTTAAAGTGTTTTTGGGCACTCTATTTTCACTTTTCTGTATCTTTTATGATGATGCAGTGTGGGTGCCATTGAATGTGTTTCTGCTGTTTTGATTGCACTGTGTATTTTTACAGACAGCTACAGGCTGCCCATGATGGGAAGGGGTTATCTGTGTCTACATGCTTTCCTGGGTTTTCTTAGTCCTGCCCCCTGTGGTAAGCCACATAAATACCAGGGGAGGGCTCAGAGCACACTCTCTTCCACATGGGATTTTCAGAGGAAGGTATGTTGCAACATGTAGTCCCACTGGAGCATGTGGCTTCCTTCTGGGTCACCCTGCTGGGATTCTCCCTGGACGAGAAATCTACTATTACTGAACCTTTGCTGAATGGACTTTGCTCCTCTGGAAGGAATGAACCTGGCAGCCTGCGTTAGTTAGAGCTTCACTGCTTTTCATATATGCTGTTGAACTGTGTTGCTGAAGCTTTTTTTTTTTAAATTGTAACACGTTTTATTGACATATTCAACGTAATTTCAATGTACAGACTTTTAGTGCAATAGATATCCAGAAAAGAGTATACGTTTTACATGTATATACATGTATGCATTACAGAAAGTAAGTTGTTCATATCGCCATTGTCCTAGAATATTTTTATGTAATGTTAACATACCTTTCTGTGCTCTTTTGCATTAGCACCTTGTCTAGGATTACCCATTTTGGGCAATACAGCATTGAATCATTAAGAAGAGAGAAGTTAGAAAGTAGGAAAGTATAGATTTTAGGATAGCTACCAGAATTGGCTGAGCTAGTCTGGTGACATAAGGGATTTAAATTTATCAGAGTACCTGAACAAGACCCAGACTCTCCAGATTTTGTTAAATTTTTCAGTATTTTCCGCTGCTATGGCCTTTATTTCTTCCATATCATAAATATTTTGTACAGTATGAAGCCATTCCTGTATTGTAGGTACCCTCCTTGATTTCCAATATCGCGGGATTAAATCCTGGGCTGCTGTGAGGAGGAATCTTGTTGAAGAGCTTTTATAGCGTTTCATTGTACCGTGACATTCCCACCAAATATGCAGTAGGCTGCCTTCCTCAACTCCACATCGCCAGCAGAGATTGGAAGTCAATAGGAACCATTTATGTATCTTTGCTGGAGTATTGTACCAGTTTGATAACAGTTTATAGGATGTCTCTTGATTGCGTGTATTGATTGAGCTTTTGTGTGCAAACACACAAAGCGTGTAGCCATTGATCATCACTGATCGTAGTGTTCAAGGCATTTTCCCAGAATTTCTTGTGTTTGTCTGAGGTAGAGTGTGTAGCCATGCATACGTTAGGGAGACTGTCTTTTCCGTATTTTCGGCTTTTCAAGCAAGTAGGGGGGAAGGAAGTTTAGTGATTGCTTTGTGTCGCAAGATGCTACTAAGAAAGCTATGGACCTCATGGTATTCCCATTGTGTTAAAGGTTTCGCCCCACCTCTTGACTGAATTCCGCAATCGATTTTATTCTATTTCCTGTGAGGCAATGTGTTGCCAGTAACCCCCCCCCCCTTTCCTTGCCCCAGTTTAATCATGTGCCCATTCCGGGTGTAAATTCTGTGTTGAAGCTTATTGGTGTTAAAGGACCTGGTGTTGAGATCAAGGTTGTTCTGTTACTAACCTTTTGTGCTATTTTTAGCGTGGTTCCTATAATAGGGTGATTTTTTTAGTTGGTTAGGGCATGCTTCCTTAGATATCCATGGTGTAAAGGTAACAGGTATAGGTCCCAAGCTATTCTCCAGACCCACCCAGTCCTTATTTTCTGCATGGCAGTTCCAGTCTATAATACGGCCCAAATGTGTGGCCATATAATAATGTCTAAAGTTTGGAAAACCCATGTCTCCATTCTGTTTAGCTTTGGTCAAGAGTTGCAGGTTTATGTGTGGGTTTTTAGAAGCCCAAAGAAAACATCTGGTCAAAGAATTAAATGTTTGAAAGAAGCTTGAAGGTATCAGGACTGGTAGGGTCTGAAAGAAGTATAGGACCCTGGGTAGTATTGTCATTTTTATTATGGCTGCTCTGCCAAACCATGAAAAGTATTTTTTTTTTTTTTTATTGCAAAGAAAGGTTTTATTGAGTATAAAAACCACCGGAGAATTGTACAAGTGAAAAGAAAAAAAAAAAAAAAAACAGAAGTGAAACAGGCACTACAATGAGGATGCAGTGTTGAACATGCATAGGAAGAGCCTCCACATAGTACATAAAGGCATTAATTACATTTTTGGTTGTCACAAGAATGAAAAACATATATGTAGCTATGGGACCTAGTGCAAGACCGATCTAGGGGGGCAATACCTCAGACACTGCCATCATCACATGTGGAGGAGTCCTCCAGCCATCTATCCCAGATATTATGGTATTTCTTGGGGCAGCCCCTGTGCATGTAAAGGACTTTTTTGTAGGGGAGAACATCATTGACCGCTCTAATCCATTGCTGTAGTGTAGGGGGAGAGCTCTTCAGCCACGTTCTAGCTATTTGCACCATTGCTAGAAATAATGTTTTTTGAAGGAAAATATTCAGGTGCTTGTCCTCCTCGGGGAGGGAAAGGATCCCCAGGATACACTGACGTGGGCAGAGTGTTAAGGGGGAACCCATCTTGCCATGCAGTAATCCGGTGATTTGTAACCAGTATCCCTGAATGACCGGACAAGACCAAAGGAGGTGGAAAAAGGAGCTTTCAGGGTCAGCGCATCTGGGACACAAAGGTTTGTAGTTCGAGTCGTATTTAAGGATGCGGTGCGGTGTGACGTAGGACCTATGTAGGATATAGAGCTGCGTGAGGCGATCAGATATGAAAAGTATTTTAATGACCATTTCTCTAAGTCTTTTGAAGTAAGGGTTTAAAATTTGTTGCATAAATTGTTTCCAGCTTTGGTGTAAGCCAGACTCCTAAATATTTGATTGCCTTGTCCACCCACTTAAATTTACAGTTAGTCCTTGTATTAGTTAGTGTGGTTTCCGGTAGAGTCAAATTTAGAGCCGCAGATTTTTTATAATTTATCCTAAAATTGGACAGGTAGCCATACGTTTGGAATGATTTCATTAGGTTGGGTATAGAAATGTGTGGTTGCGATATGAAAAACAAAAGATCATCAGCATATGCTGCTATCTTGTAAGTGCGTTTTCCTTCCTTGAACGTATGTATTGATGGGTTATTGTTCACCACACGAATCAAAGGCCCCAAAGTAAGAATAAAAAGCAATGGTGACAGAGGGCAACCTTGTCTTGGTGTTGCTGAAGCTTCAGTAAAGCTGTTAACCATGGGTGTAGCAACAGGAGTTACAGGGGTTGCAATGGTGACCCTGGTCATGGTCCAGGGGGCACATTTGGCTTCCCTGTCAGGCTGTCACGCTAGGATTTATACATTCAGTTCGGCCCAGAAACTCTGGCTGGATGCCAGCAGGTTCTTGCTGCAATGCTTCACTTTCTTCAGGGCCACCATCTGCCTGTAGTAAGTGGCCCGTTACATGGAGCCGAAGCCGACTGAGCCCAGCAGCTCCAGGACCCGAACCTGCTCTTAGTTTAAGGCAGGGAGGGAGTCTGCATGGGGCTGGGCAGCTGGAGTGGGAGGAGGAAGGCAGGCCAATGGGCTTGTAATGGGTCAGCTCCAGAGGACCGCTACATGGACAGAGGTCTATGGGCAGTGACAGATCCCAGGAAGGAACTGCTCTACAAGGATGGTGAACGGCACCGTGACAGGAGCAAAACCGAAATACAACTACCGGGAGCGGCTCCAAAATATATACGTTTCCATGACAGTTGGCTGTACTATATACCCCATATACAGATTTTATATATATATATATATATATATACACACACACACACACACACACTTTGTGTACATGGCTACAGTGGGCGGTGCCCAACTATATACATATGGGCAGAGCTTGAGGGGTCACAGTGCCAATCCCACCCATGCTCTAGTGGGCCTGTGTGGCCTCCCTGTCAAATTAGGTTTTACACTGTGTCCATGGGCAGGGCTTGAGGGGTCTCAGGGGTTGCAACCCTGCCCATCCAGGGGGCCCATGCAGCCTCTCTGTCACTGTAGGTTTTTACACTGTGTTGCTGGGGAAAAGCAATTGCCATGTCATCCTGCACTGGTAATTTGGTAAACTCAGAGGGCCCGGCGTAGGTAATTAAGTAAACTCAGAGGGCTCAGGCATAGGTAACTGCGTAAACTCAGAGATCTCAGGCGTAGGTAACTGAGTAAACTCAGAGGGCCCAGGCCCTCTGAGTTTTTGATTTTACCTACGCAGGGTGATGTGGTAAGTGCTTTTTCCCAGTGGCGCACTGCTCACACTCCCCGCCCAGTCCAGTACTACCCCTCTCCCCCTGCCCTGCTAAACCGTGAGCTGCTGGGTGAAAGCAGTGGGCTTGTATGTGAATCTGGAAGTCAGAGGGCCCATCTACTCCCCACAGGGCCCAGGCCGGGCCCTCTAAGTTTCCTCTTTTACATACAAACCCACCACTTTGGCCCGACAGCTCAGAGTGTGGCCTGACCCCCCCCCCTTGTATCAGAAGAACAGGGTTTTGTCATACACAATTCAGTATGAAGCAAGGCCACTACAAATTGCTAACTGGGCAAGATAAGTTGGATGTACATAGCAGCCAGTCATGAAGCTTGGTACCTGGTAAAGGTGAATAGCGAGGGGGGCAGTGGTTTGGGTCCCTCCCTAGAGGTTTGTTTCCCCAAGGTCTCTGGGACCGAACCCGTAGTAAGGAGACCTCATGTATGTGGCTGCATGGTATGGGAGGGAAGGCGTAAAGTGAGAGCATGCATGAGGTATACGTTAGGTGCTTGGTGGCACTTCATTCTGTCATTGGACTAGTGGAGAGGGCACAGGCTCAGTAGTGTCCCTCCTAAATGCAACATACATCAAGCAAGGGTGTGTATTAATACGGGACAGCACATTTCACAGAAGAACTCTAAGTTTAACTACAGCACACAGTGTACGGCTCATCTCTAAACCGAGGTACTGTCATAATGTTTGATTTCCACATGAATGTGGCCCTGCCTGGTCACTGGCATTGATGAAAGTGTACACAGGAAAGGAACCCCCCCCCCCCCCAAGTGCAAGGCGACTAGGCCCCAACCACAAGTTTGGTGCTGCAATACATAGTAGACCGTTTTTTTCAAGCTCTACCTGCTATGTGCCCCTTACTCATTCATTGATTTTTTTCGGTTGAACTAGATGGACTTGTGTCTTTTTTCAACCTGACAAACAATGTAACATGGGGAGGCAGTATTTAGTTGCCCCCTTATTGTTAAAAGGAGCTTCTAGATTCACCAGATACCCACAACTACCAGACCAGGGTTTAGAGGATGAGGCCTTTCTCCTCATCAATATGGGGACAAGGTGCTTTGCCAGGGGATATCACCATGTTGAGAGTACATGGTCTGGTATGGTTAAGGAGGTGGGGGCTACAAACTCACGCCCCCCTTACCTGGATTTTATTTTTCTTGTGTAGCACCCTCCTAGATAAGTGCTAGGTTTAGATAGATAAATAGAGTTAGTGTGGCTCACTGTGTTTTGTGGAGCTGTGTTTTTGATAAATTTAGGTAAATTTAGTTGCCTCATTGTAGTCACTGAGCTTGTGATTGTTTGGTAAGGTAAACTTAGTTACCTTACTGTAATCAGTGCAACTGCAATCTGCTAGTCAGGTCTGCTCAGTGTGCTTAGCTGATGCCAGTCTGATAGCTCCCTCTGCATCCAGAGAGCTTGAGAAGTTTCTGGTTGATAGGTGTGGAGCTATGCAGATGGCAGCATGAATATTGATATAGCCCTGGCCAATCCCAGAGAGGCAGGCTCTGAAGACATGCTGGGAGAATGTATATATTCCGTGAGCACACTAAGCTCTAGTTATTTTCCTGTAGATGATTAGTCAAGCCAGGAGGGCACACTATCCTTTCAGGTAATGCTGCTATGTGTGGAGTCATGAGGCCTCGGGTGGGCGACTTGAGCGCCTGGGTTGCCGAGACCCTGGAGCTAGTAAGAGAGCTGAGGGAGGCTGTTCGCTGAAGATCTAGTCTGGTATCACTTAGAGCTGCACGATTCTAGCCAAAATGAGAATCACATATACAAAAAATTGGGCTAGCAGCACTGTTTAGTTTTTTGGTTTTTTTTGAAAGTGTAATTTTTCCCACAAAATTGCATTTGAAAGGCCGCTGCGCAAATACCGTGTGAAATAAAATATTGCACCAACCACCATCTTATTCTCTAGGATCTCTGCTAAAAAAATATATATAATGTTTGGGGTTCTAAGTAATTTTCTAGCAGAAAATACTGGATTTTTACTTGTAAGCAACAAATGCCAGAAAAGATTTAGTCTTTAAATGGTTAAACTAAACTCTTCTATACAAGTGGTGATATGGTAGAGGGGCGAGGGGATTTATTTGTGCTAAGAGATTTTTTTTGGGGGGGATTTGGAGTAGTGGGGGAAAGAATGTGTACTTTGAGGGGTGAAGGATTTGTGCTAGGAGGGTAGTGGTAATCAGGGACGCCGGGACTGGTTTGGTGGTAATCAGGGACGCCGGGACTGGTTTGGTGGTAATCAGGGACGCCGGGACTGGTTTGGTGGTAATCAGGGACGCCGGGACCGGTTTGGTGGTAATCAGGGACGCCGGGACGGGTTTGGTGGTAATCAGGGACGCCGGGACTGGTGTGCCGGTAATCAGGGACGCCGGGACTGGTGTGCCGGTAATCAGGGACGCCGGGACTGGTGTGCCGGTAATCAGGGACGCCGGGACTGGTGTGCCGGTAATCAGGGAAGCCGGGACTGGTCTGCCGGTAATCAGAGACGCTGGGACTGGTGATGAGGAAGTGATACAATATCTCTTCACTGCCTGTCAAATACTCTTTGTAGAGCGAGTCCTTAAAGTGGAGTTCTACCCAGTTAAAAGTGAGCAGCTACAAAAAGTATAGCTGCTGACATTTAACAAATCGGACACTCACCTGTCCCAGGCTCCAGTGATGCGGTCACCCGAGGGCTCGCTCTTCTCCCCCTCCCCTCGGCAACGCCGGTATGACAAGTGTGGGCACCAGGCGTCATGCTGCGCCTTGTGAACGGCCGACGTATCTTCTGGGATCTGTGACATGTCCCAGAAGATCGTCGAGAGGGAGGGGGGGGGGAGGTGAACTTTCTTCTGGAGCCACGGCTCTAGGACAGGAAGTGGATCTGGGACCCAGTTAAAACAGAGTCCACTCCCCCCCCCTCCAAAAAAAAATGGCATGCCAATTGTGGCATGTCAGGGGGTCACCTTCCTTTAAAGCGGAAGTTCCACTTTTGGGTGGAACTCTGCTTTAAGGTGACTTATTGTGGCACTGTGACTGGTGTGGTGGTGATCAGGGACACTGGGACTGGTGATGCAGTGATCAGGGACACTGGGACTGGTGAGGCAGTGATCGGGGACGCTGAGATCGGTGAGGCAGTGATCAGGGACACTGGGACTGGTTTGGAAATGATCAGGGACAATGGGGCTGGTTTGGTGGTGATCAGGGACACTGGGACAGGTTTGGCAGTGATCAGGGACACTGGGACAGGTTTGGCAGTGATTAGGGACACAGCGACTGGTGTAGCAGTGATCAGGGACATGTGTAGCAGTGATCAGGGACACTAAGACTGGTGTGGCAGTGATCAGGGACACTAAGACTGGTGTGGCAGTGATCAGGGACACTAAGACTGGTGTGGCAGTGATCAGGGACACTAAGACTGGTGTGGCAGTGATCAGGGACACTGGGACTGGTGTGGCAGTGATCAGGGACACTGGGACTGGTGTGGCAGTGATCAGGGACACTGGGACTGGTGTGGCAGTGATCAGGGACACTGGGACGGGTTTGGTGATGATCAAGGACACTGGGATTGGTTTGGTAATGATCAGGGACAATGGGGCTGGTTTGGTGGTGATCAGGGACACTGGGACAGGTTTGGTGGTAATCAGGGACACTGGGACTGGTGTGGCAGTAATCAGGGACACTGGGACTGGTGTCGCCGTAATCAGGGACACTGGGACTGGTGTGGCAGTAATCAGGGACACTGGGACTGGTGTGGCAGTAATCAGGGACACTGGGACTGGTGTGGCAGTAATCAGGGACACTGGGACTGGTGTGGCAGTAATCAGGGACACTGGGACTGGTGTGGCAGTCAGGGGAGGGCTGGCAGCCTTAGGCCTGGGGGGCAAATCCAGTTAAGTGGCCCACTTAACCACCGAATCAGCCCATCAAAGCAACCTCGCCAGCGCCTATCCCATCAGCTCAGCCTAGTCTGTGCCCATTAATGCAGCCTGATCAGACACCAGTGACCATCAGCACAGCTTTTTCAGTGCCCATCACCGCAGCCCGATCAGTGTCAATCAATGCAGCCTCACCAGTGCAGACAGTGCCCATCAGTGCAGCCTGATCAGTGCCCATCAATGCAGCCTCGCTAGTGCAGACAGTGCCCATCAGTGCAGCCTGATCAATGCCCATTAATGCAGCTTCGCTAGAGCAGACAGTGCCCATCAGTGCAGCCTGATTAATGCCTATAAATGCAGCCTCACCAGTGCAGACAGTGGCCATCATGCAGCCTGATCAGTGCCCATTAATGCAGCCTGATCAGACACCAGTGACCATCAGCACAGCTTTTTCAGTGCCCATCACCGCAGCCTAATGTCAATCAATGCAGCCTCACCAGTGCAGACAGTGCCCATTAGTGCAGCCTGATCAGTGCCCATCAATGCAGCCTCACCAGTGCAAACAGTGCCCATCAGTGCAGCCTGATCAGTGCCCATAAATGCAGCCTCAGGGTCTGGGTCTCTCTTACCTCAGCAAGTCCTTGCACCATGCACGGCCTCTTTGGGGGGGGGGCTAGTGACAACTTCCAAGCTACCTCTCTGCTCTGCTTGTCTCTTCTTCAAAGACTCTGGGAGTGTAGTGGTGAGGGGTAAGTGCTCAGCTGCCTGCTCGTCTCACTCAAAGGCTGGAGTGCTGCCCTGCGCTCAGTCACATCTTTTCTCTCCGCTCGAAACAAGTTGCAACTTGGTTTGCAGCCACTCCTCATGCCAGCACAGCTCCAGCCCTCAACCCGACATGACACTCACGACGTGTCCCCTCCCCTGGCATGCCACATGCCCTGCTTCTGCCTGCCTCTGAGCAGGAGCGTACCTAGAGCATTTGGCACCTGGGGCAGATCCTATATCTGGCACCCCCAACTTTAAAATGTAAACACCCACAAAAATTTGTAATGTCTTTAAGAATATGTATTGCACAAATTTTACAGCTTCCCATCACAATGCCCCTTGCAGTCTGACCCCGTCTCTCTAATCACAGTGTCATTGTACAAATATGAAATTAGCCTACCTTAAAAGTGGACTGCATGCTCTGCGCTGGGCTTCAGGGCTGGTGCAAGGATTTAAATTTGCATTAGAGTTGCTCCACAAATATTACAGTAAGCTCAACCACTAATAATACAGTACACTGCTCCACCACTAATAATACAGTACACTGCTCCACCACTAATACAGTACACTGCTCCACCACTAATAATACAGTACACTGCTCAACCACTAATAATACAGTACACTGCTCCATCACTAATACAGTACACTGCTCCACCACTAATAATACAGTACACTGCTCCACCACTAATACAGTACACTGCACCACCACTAATAATACAGTGCACTGCTCCACCACTAATAATACAGTACACTACTCCACCACTAATAATACAGTACACTGCTCAATCACTAATACAGTACAATGTTCCACCACTAATACCGCACACTGCTCCACCACTAATAATACAGTACACTGCTCCACCACTAATAATACAGTACACTACTCCACCACTAATACAGTACACTGCTCCACCACTAATAATACAGTACACTGCTCCACTAATAGCACAGCATGCATCCATACCCATCAGCACACTTCTGTCTCCCCCAGCACATTTCTGCACCTCCAAAACACCCCATACCCCAAGCACACCTCTGTACCCCCAGCATGCATTTGTACTCCCCAGGACACCTCCGTACCCTCTTGCTCACCTCTGCACCCCCACATATATCTTTGCACCCTCTTGTACACCTTCACAGCCCCCAGCACACTTCCATACCCCCACAAACCTCTGTACCCCTATAACCCCAGCACACCTCTGCACCCCCAGCACACGTATTGTACAAAATAAATATGCAAAATTTGACGCACACCCAAAGGGTCAGTCAACATCTGCACATCTCATGGCCACACATTCTGCCCATGGAAAAAAAAAGTAACAGACAGGCAGTGGCCATTTTAAAGATAAAGGTAGGCAACCTGGGGGGAATTCCCAGCCTGCCCCTGGTGGCTGTAATCAGGGACACTGGGACTGATGTAGCAGTGATCAGGGACACTGGGACTGGTATAGCAGTGATCAGGGACACTGGGACTGGTGAGGGAGTGATCAGGGACTGGTGTGGCAGTGATCAGGGACACTGGGACCGATTTAGTGATGGTCAGAGACACTGGGACTGGTTTGGTGGTGGTCAGGGACACTGGGACTGGTTTGGTGGTGGTCAGGGGCACTGGGACTGGTTTGGTGATGATCAGGGACACTGGGACTGGCTTGGGGGTGATCAGGGACACTGGGACTGGTCTGGTGGTTGATCAGGGACACTGGGACTGGTTTGGCAGTGATCAGGGACACTGGGACTGGTATGGTGGGATCAGGGGGACTGGTGTGGCGGTTATAAGGGACACTGGGACTGGTTTGGTGGTGATGTGGGACACTGGCACTGGGATCAGGAACATTGTAACTGGTGCAGGTTTTTTTTTTTTTTTTTTTTAATATTCAGCTCCCATTGACTTTAATGGGGTTCAGAACTTTAGTTATGTTCTGCGGACCCATCTTGACCCGAACCTAGGAGAGTTCATCTCATCTCCAGTGAGAAGGTGACTAGGTTGACCATGTGTCCCGGATTGCTCGGGACAGTCCTGCAATTAGCATGTCTGTCCCGGGCACCTTTATTCCAGGACAATACAGTGTCCTGGAATGATACTAACAGAGCAAGCAAACCCCGCCATAGCGCTGGTGCTCACTCCACCTCCACCTGATACTCTACTGGCCACTGGATGCTAGAGCCACCCGGTGTCTAGCAACCAGTGATGTCACAGCTGCGACTCCCTGCTCAGTATTCAAAGCGGAGAAGGAGTTAACGTCCTCCTCCTCCGCGCCCAGTACTCTCCACCACCCACTTCCTCTATCTTCTAGCTAGTGACACCAGGTCAGTAGTCGGCTCAACTATCGGCATCCCAAAGAACCAGGCTGGAGTCTCTGCTACTTCTCCACGGGGATCTCTACTGGGCACCTGACCCTTCACGGCATGGAGCAGCTCCCATTGACAAATGTGGTTCATAACTTTAGTTATGTTCTGCAGACTCATCTTGACTCAAACCCAGGAAGGGACAGTTCATCTCATCTCCAGTGAGAAGGTGACTAGGGTGGCCACGTGTCCTGGGTTGTCAGAGACAGTCCTGCAATTAGCAGGTCTGTCCCGGGTCATGGGCACCTTCATTCTGGGACAATACAGTGTCTCGGGAATGATACTGACAGAGCGAGCAAACCCCGCCATAGCACTGGTGCTCACTCCGCCTCCACCTGATACCCTACTGGTTGTTTAACTTCCTCCTCCGCGCCTAGGGCTCTCCATCACGCTGGATGACCAGACACTTCCTCTATCTTCTGGTAAGTGAGTCCAGGTCAGTAGGGGGCCCAACTCCTGGCATCCCAAAGAACCAGGCTGGAGTCTGCTACTTCACCTCCACGGGAATCTCTACTGGGCACCTGACCCTTCACAGCACGGAACAGCAGGCACCAGCGATGTTCCTGATCACACACAGGGAGTATTATTCTGGTAGAGGGGAGCCCCCAGCCTCTGCCCTCCATATAAGGAGAACTGCCAGGGAACGTTGGATTGTCAGAGGGAGTTGTATGAGTTCTATAGAGCTGTCTGATAGCTGTATGAGCCTGTGCCTCCTTGTTGGTCATTTTCTTCACTTTCCCCTCCCTAACCTGCCCGCTTGAAATGCTCCATGGCTGTGCTGGAAGAATCATAAATTACTGTGAGGGGAGGTGGGGGACCACGAACGAGTGCTTTGGAGGGAGGGAGGGAGAGGGGATTGTCAGCTCTCAGTGTGTGTGTACATGTCTACTGCCTGTGTGCGTGCTACACTGAGACACGGGACAACACTGGCTGTATGCTGGAGGACTGCTCACCCACTGTATACTCAGCATGTCACAATACACAGAGATACAGTCCCTACCAGGAGACCAGTTCCTCTCCTTCACCCACTACTGTGTATGACATCATCCCTGATTAATAGGGACAGTCCCTGTTTTATAAACAAATCCCTCTGTCCTTTTATTGTCTTCCATCCCTCTACCAAGTGTAACTATCATAGTTCTAAACCCTGTTTGGTAAGAACAGTCCCTGATGTATAGAGAAAGTCCATGTTATAGACAGTCCATTATAGAAGGTCCTTGTTATCCACTTCAGCTCGAAAGATTTACCCCCCCCCCCTTCTATGACCAGGTCATTTTTTGTGATATGGCACTGCGTTAATTTACTGTAACTGACAATTGCGCAGTTGTGCGACGCTGTACCCAAATAAAATTGATGTCCTTTTTCCCCCACAAATGGAGCTTCCTTTTGGTGGTATTTGATCACCTCTGCGGTTTTTATTTTTTGCTCTTTAAAAAAAAAAAAAGACAATTTTGAAAAAAAACCAAAAACAATATTTTTTACTTTCTGCTATAAAACATATCCAATAAAAAAAATGCAAAAGAATCACATTTTTTCATCAGTTTAGGCCAATATGTATTCTGCTACATATTTTTGGTAAAAAATCCCAATAAATGTAATTGATTGGTTTGCGCAAATGATATAGCGTCTACAAACTATGGGATTTTTTTTAATGGAATTTTGATTTATTTTTTTTAGTGTTTATGGTGGCGAGCAGGACTGCGATGTTGCAGTGGACAAATTGGGCACGCTGCACCTGGTGGCAGGCGATGGTGGCAAATGACAAGCTGCATCTGGTGGCAAGTGACAAGCTCAGGGCTCCCACTGGTTTTGCATTATGGTGAGTTGAACTGTTATATATTACAATGTAGTAATAGAAATAATGTGATTTGATCATCCTGATATCATATCAATCATTGTATCGGGATGATTAAAGTGCTAACGCCAGCCATTCACCCGACAAATCACCCCCACCGCTGAATTCCCCGTCAATCCCGAGACTACATTCCACATCGCACAACCCCCCCGGTAAAAAAAAAGGGGGGGGGGTGTCCCTGAAAGGCAGTTTGGAAATGTGGTCGCCCTAAAGGTGACACATTTCCAAAATGAAGAGAATGTTCCGGCTTGTAAGTGGGGATATGTTCTGCCCTGAAGGGGTTAATCTAGGTTTCCACACTATATATGTGTGTATCATCATCTGCTGGAGATAAAAGACCTCACAGTGACTATGGAGGAAGAGGACGGAAATGACGGGGGGGTTACTGGGTGTAAATAGAAAATAAAATCTTATTATTACCTCCTACTGCAGTTCCAGCGACATCTCCTTGCTACTTCTTCCCAGCTCACCTCTCACCCGGAACTTCCTGTCTGCATGGCACATTACTTCCTGTCTTGACCTGACATCACTTCCTGTCTGTATTCCATAGATACTTCCTATCACAGTATAAGTTAGTTCACCACCTTGTGGAGCTCAGAGGAACTGCAGTCCTTTGAAATTCATGTCATTGTTCCCAAGTATCCTGAATTCTGCAGGACAGTCTCGGGATTTTGGCTACTGTCCTATTATATCCTCATCCCGCAGGATCCAGGATATGGAACAGAGTGCCAGTGAGCTGATGACTGCTGGAACACTCTCTGGTAGAGTTGGGCCCAACACTCCCCCCCCCGTTCGGTTCGCACCAGAACTCCCGAACATGTAAAAATTTCCGACCCAAACCGCGAACTCTATTATAGTCTAACTTGAAAAATTAAAAGCCCCCATTTTGAAGGCTTATATGCAAGTTGTTGGCCATAAAAAGGATATGGGGGCTCGGGTAATGCCCCGGGGGACATGTATCAATTAGGGTTGCCACCTCATCCCTTTAAACCCAAACACATACTAATTACACAGGTTCTTTGGCTGATTAAGGTGGTAATTAAACTCACTTGGTGCCTTATCTGCATTAAATTAGTCTCAGAACCTGTGTAACTCATATGTGTTCTGGTTTAAAGGGATGAGGTGGCAACTCTAGTATCAATGCAAACCTTTTAAAAAAAAAAAAAAACTGATTGTTTTTAAAGGAGCAGTGATATTAATAATGCTTAAAGTGAAACAATAAAAATGAAAAATTCCTTTAAATATAGTGCCTTGGGGGTCCCCTTAGCCTGCCTGTAAAGTGGCACATCTGTACCGTGTTTAGAACATGCTGCAGCAAACACGGGGATCCGTTTGTTTTTCATCCACCCTTTGATGGATGAAAAATGGACATCAATGCATTTCTATGGAAAAATGATGTAAATGTAAATGCTTCCGTCAATCTCCATTTTTTATTTCTTCTGTTAAAAAAACAGAATGGACAAAAAAACAGATGTAAACGGACAAACGGTCCGTTTTGCATAATTTTTTGCATTGGTAGTGGATGTAAAAAAAACTGATATACAACTTATAAGAACCTGATGAGAAGCTAATAAAATACTGATGTAAACTGATCCGCTTTTATTTTTCTTGAAAAAACGTGACTGAACTGATGATACCAACGGAATGCTCGTGTGAAAGGACCCTAAGGCCCCTTTCACACGGGCTATCCAATCAGGTCGGCCTGTTAGTTTTTCAGACAGACCCGATCGGACCTTGCAGTATTTTTTAGATCCGCTGACACCCACCGCTCACCAATCTGATCCTGCCCGCAAAAACCAGATGGATAGTGGTCCTATTTTCCATCCATCTGGCAGATCGGATAGGATTGGGTGGAAACAGACAGAAGATCACCTAGAACTGCTGAGCCTGGACAATCAAGCCAAAGGCCTCGGGAAGCCTTGGGAATCAATACAGGATACGTGGGCCAATCAGTGTGAACATACCTTTTGCCAGCTAAACAGGAGTTTGACCAACGTCTTCTGGCCTATGCTGATCCAACGTGACCTTATGAGTTACATGTTGATCCCAGCCATGTTTGGTTAGGTGGGGTGTTGTTCCAGAAGCATGACAAACGCCTATGATCTGTTGCCAGAGACTTTCTCCCACTGAAAAGAACTATCCCACACACAAGCTGGAATTTCTTGCCATGAAGTGGGCAGAAGTAGGAAAGTTGAAAGACTATCTGTAGGGTGCAGACTTTGAGGTCAAGACAGATAATAATCCGCTCACCTACATACTCACCACAGCCAAGCTGTATGCCACATGACATTGATGGGTGGCTGCCCTATCAAGGAAACCCTACGACCCTGAGACTCCACCAGAAGAGTGGATCCGACTGATGTCAGAAGGGTTTTAAGTTTTTATGCCAAGGAGATAAGTATTGTGTCAAGGGAGCAACGGGGCTGAAACCATTTGCATCACTGCTGAGATGTTCCAAAGTTCTACAGCAGCCTCCCTCAAGTGAGAGATGGAGGCTTAGGATCTTTCTACGTGTAGCACCCTCTAGCGTGCTAGAAGTGTAAATAGATTTTTGTTTAGTGTAGTTAAAATTGTTCAGGCTTGGCTGGCAGCTAAGCCTATCTGTTTTTTCCTGGGTTGGGCAGAGATCCAGGCAGAGCTGGGTGACTCACAGGCAGCAACACCGAGACCTCCCCCCTACTTCTCGAACTTACTAGAAACTTCCAGAAGAATGGGAGTAAGGTAGAGCTGCCTGGAGTAATCATGAGGGTCCTGACCAATCCCCAATAGATGGTTTGGCAGGGGGCAGACCCCGTCAAATAATCAGGGTCAGCCCAGCTGGGGCAGTGGAGTTAGGGTGGAAGATGGAAATATAGTGTTAGGCTGTTGGTGGCCCTCTGGGGGGATGACCCCGGGCCTGGGATTGGGTGCGGAAGGTACCCTTTTAATGACACATCGATGAATCCTGACCAGGAGGCACGGGAGCGAGGTTGAGGACAGCAGGAGAACACTGCCAGGCAAATCTCCAGGAAGGATGACAGCCAGGAAGACTGGTGAGTGTACAGTCAGAGGACTGAGAGCCATTCCTGAGAGGACTGGGTGGAAGCAGTCTAGAATGGATGCAGATTTGGTCTAGGAGGACTGTGGAGTCTTGGCAAGGAAGACTAGTGAAGGGGACGACTGTGGCCAGGTGGGCTGGCAGTGCCTAAAGAAGTGGTGCTGGGATCAGTAGCCATGGGAGTAGGACAACTGAGCACTGGGAAGTTTTTTTTGCTACACAAAGGGGCCCATGGTACCTGCCTGCAAAGGGCATTTGCTATGGCCTGATTGTGCTCTTGTCAGACTATTCTTATAGTGCCAGCTGGTCCTGGGAGTTGTTAGAGGTAGAAGGAGAAGTGGAGTTCTGAGTTTGATCAAGTGGGCATCCCATAATACCCTCAGCCTATCTAAGTAAAATTCCCCTAAAAAAAACATACAAAAACAAAGCTGCAAGGAATGTTTCTGACTACAGTGTGCTGTGGAAAATTTGTGTGCTTGGCCGTGCAGGGTGGTCATTCAGAGCTGTTGCTAGTTAACTCTCCTAAGGCAGCATGTCTAGTTCACAGGGAGTAGGATCGACTACAGCTACGTGATGGGGTGGCTTACTGAAGGAGCCTTTTGGACTATCCTGGAGACAAGTGGCAAGTTTTTACCGGAAAAGCATAGAAAAACTGTATTAGATTCCTTTCATGATGACACATAGGGCTGGAGATTCCCATTGCGTCCCAGGTAGATTCCATCTAGCTCTGGCAGTAGGAGTGGGGTTTGGTGTGCACAGACTTCCGCCCCGGCTGTTTGCGTTCCATGTCTGTCCTGGAGGCTCCTTTAATGAGGTACGATACACCTATACATGATGATATTTGCTCATATAGATTGACTTTTTCTTGGAATGGACACATAGTACAGTGTGTGCTGTGTGTCTTTATGAATCTAGCTTAGATTTGTAATGGTCCCCTTTGGGTTCTTCTGTTTTGTTTTGTGTTGTATAAGAGCCTCCAGACTCATTTAACAAGCCGGACAGGACTCCTATAGATCTACACTGCTCAGTAGATAATCAGGATGCTGCTCTGAATTTTCATCCAGCAACCTCCTGGCAGGTAGTTTCGCCCTGGGTGTGATCTATATATATAAAGTGTATATGTCATTTTTGTTTTATTTTTACATTGGATGTTTATAGATTTTCCACTTATCTTTATGTAGACCCCCTCTTCTTAGCTGATTGGAGTCCCTCTGCTGGTCTCAGCCCCCACGTTTTGGTCTGCACCTTGTAGATCCTTTGCAAGGAGTTGCATGAATTGGCCCTAAGGTCTTTAATTTTATGGTATTGCTGCTATTGTTTCAGCCCACAATTGTATAGAACCCATATATTCTAAGGGTCTGTTTACCTTAGGACATGTGCATGAGACATTTCCGGCATAGTCTGGTGAGTTGAGTTATACTTCTAGCGGGCTTAATCACATGTGGCAATATCTAAGTTATATTTATGCCTTGATTTGTTTTACAGAATAAAACCTCCTATATGATCTAATATGGCAGCTCTGAAGAAGGTATTCTGAAACGCGGTTCTGTGTACCATCCATTATTTTGAATAATGTCGGTGTAACATACTAGCGTGTCCTATCTTGTTGCTTTTATGTATGGGTAATATTTTATTTATATATGGATTGTAACAATAACATTTTTTAATTTCTTAAAACATTTATGACCATTTTTTTTGCCTGAAAAATCCCACCCCTAGAGGGCAATCTCTGTATATTTGCTACCAGGGATGATGGCACCAGTTGCTCCTTAGCCCATACATCCTATACATAGGGCTGGAGAGGACTTTCAAGTTAGTGAGGAACAGGGTCTACTGGTCTTGTATGGAGGCTGAAGTTGAGAGTTACTGTCACACCTGCATAAACTGTATACAGAGTAGAGCTGCACAATTAATCATATTAAAATTGCGATCTCGATCCACCCCCCCTGCGATCTCCATCAGCCATTACCGCGATTGTCAGTGCAGTTAATGGAGTCCAACTTGTGGGGTGACTCAGCGCGACTTGACTGCAATAAAAGTCAATGCAAGTCGCCTGAAGTCTTTTCTAAGTCTGAGCGACTTGAGTCTCTGGGGAGACTGCCAAGTCTGGGCAGAGAGCCAAGTTCTGAAGTCATGCTGATACAAGAAGCTAGAAAGATACAATGTTAATTACTTCAAGGGAATGCACTCCGATTGAACTCCCGTGTATAGAAGATGTTTAGTTTAACCATTTAAAGACTTAATCTTTTCTGATTTTCTGCTTTCAAATAAAAATCCAGTATTTTTTGCTAGAAAATGACTTGGAACCCCCAAACATTATATATTTTTTTTTAGCAGAGACCCTAGAAAATAAGATGGCGGTTGTTGCAATATTTTATGTCACACGGTATTTGCGCAGCGGTCTTTCAAATGCAATTTTTTTGGAAAAATGACCCTTTCAAAAAACTAAACAGTGCTCTTAGCCCAATTATTTTGTATATGTAAGATGTTACGCCGCGAGAATGGTGATCTTTATTCTAAGCAAAAAAATTGTGCTTCTCATTTTGGCCAGAATCGTGCAGCTCTAATACAGAGAAAGATTTTGTCCTCCAGAGCTGCCCATATGGGCCACATACATACCTACGGCCGCCAAGCTGGACACCACAGGACACTGTTGGCTGGTTGACCTATCTGGTTTCTGCATCAGCCTGAAGTATCATCCAGATGTCAGAAATAGTGATACCAATGCCCTATCAAGGAGACTCCATGATCACGAGTCTCCCCCAGAAGAATGGGCCCATCTGACATCAGAAGGGGTCCAAGACTTAAGAGTATGTCAAGGGGTTGAGTACTGTGTCAAAGGAGCTACTGGAGCTAAAGCCATTGGAGTCACTGCTGCAGGTTTTCCCAAGCTCTACCTTATTCAAGTGAGAGGTGGAGACCTGCCTACCCTGTTTCCTTCCTGTGGATCAACTGTGGGTATTGGATAGTGTATATTGAGGATTTCTATTTGTGTGTGTTTTTTTTTCTCTATTGGTTGAACTGGATGGACTTGTATCTTTTTCCAACCAGATTAACCATGTAACTATGAAAGGATCTATAAAGATCCTTTATGCAGTTTGACACCAAAAGCTTTGGAGAGTGGATTCTCAGAGCTCTTGCTAATGAACTCTCCAAAAGAAGCATGTCTGGTACACAAAAGTTGCTTACTAAAACTGGAGAGTACAAAATCTGGTGCAGCTGTGCATGGTAGCAATCCGTTTTTAACTTCAGCTTGTTGAATTAAGCTTTGACAAAAACATGGGAGCTGATTGGTTTCTATACACAGCTGCAACAGATTTTGCACTGTCCAGTTTTAGAAAATCAACCCTATATACACTGAGCAAGATTATAAAAGCAACACTTTTGTGTTTGCCCCTATTTTGCATGAGCTGAACGCAAAGATCTATGACTTTTTCTATGTACACTAAAGGCCTATTTCTCTCAAATATTGTTCACAAATCTATCTAAATCTGTGTTAGTGAGCACTTCTCCTTTGCCAAGATAATCCATCCACCTCACAGGTGGGGCAGATCAAGATGCTGATTAGACAGCATGATTATTGCACAGGTGTGCCTTAGGCTGGCCACAATAAAAGGCCACTCTAAAATGTGCAGTTTTATCACACAGCACAATGCCACAGATGTCGCAAGTTTTGAGGGAGCGTGCAATTGGCATGCTGGCTGCAGTAATGTCCACCAGAGCTGTTGCCCTTGAACTGAATGTTTGTTTCTCTACCATAAGCCGTCTCCAAAGGCGTTTCAGAGAATTTGGCAGTACATCCAACCGGCCTCACAACCGCAGACCATGTGTAACCACACTAGCCCATGTGGCCTCATGCTGTCTAATCAGCATCTTGATATGCCCCACCTGTGAGGTGGATGGATTATCTCGGCATAGGAGAAGTGCTCACTAACACAGATTTAGACAGATTTGTGAACAATATTTGAGAGAAATAGGCCTTTTGTGTACATAGAAAAAGTCGTAGATCTGTGAGTTCAACTCATGATAAATAGGGGCAAACACAAAAGTGTTGCGTTTATAATTTTGCTCAGTGTATATAGATCTTATTTTCAAACATATTACGTACTCTTGCATTTATAGAATGGATGGGTAATCTACATCAGCGTTTCTCAACCCTGCCCTCAAGTACCCCCAACAGGCCATGTTTTAGGAATTTCTCTAACACCCTATTCGATTTTCTGCAGAGGTTTGTCTTCGGATTTACCAAAACCATATAATATGAGATCAAACCCTAGGAGTTTCAATTTGTATGCAATCAGGCAGGCCCTTGCACTGCATGGTTTTGGGAAATATGAAGACACAAATCTTCAGAAAATCTAATAGAGTCTATGGGATCTTAGATGGAATAGCTGTCCAAAATACCAAATCATTGACTGATTTAAAGCACATATGCAAGATAAAGGAAAACCTGCAAACGTGGCCTGTTGGGGGTACTTGAGGACAGGGTTGAGAACCACTGATCTACACGATCCACATGGAATGTTGCTTGTAAAAATCTCCTAAAATGCTTTGGAACCTTTTTCTTCTTTGGAAAAAACTGATGTTCATTTGTCTTTTGTCTTATGTTATAATCCTCAATACCTGTCACTCAAGGCCAATCAGGAAAGCATGTGTGTTATGTATATTCTGTGCTTCTGTTAAGTTTGTAGTGTTGTCCTACTTCCCCTTTTCCTGTGTTATATGTAATCAAACTCCCAAGATCTGTTTAGTTATATTTGTACTTGATATGCATATATAATTATATAAATGATTTATATACACATACATTTCGTACTTGTAATGTTTCTTTTGTTTTTAAACATCAGCACCAACCCATTCTTGTCCTGAGGAAGCAATTTGATGTGAAACGCATTGACAAACGCGCATGGAGGAAATTATGGTACCAAAATTTGATACATACAGGACTTCTCCTTTTACAATATGCCTATGGATCTCTTCACACTTCAAAGGACCTATGCCTCCATGTCCTGTTAATTGGGTATCTGTTGACCTTGTCCAGTAGAGGGTGTTTGTATTTGCCACATATGTAAAAAGATTTTTAATAGCATTTGTAATAAAATATATTTTTTATATTTTTTTCTGCCGTTGTGCCCACAAAGTCCTGTTTTTTTTTTAGGGGAATTTTTTCCTTCAATCCCTTTTCTAATATATTATGCGGTGGCAAGGTGGGGGTCCTCCCTTCCCATCTAGCATGGTTGAAATCTTCTGTGAGAAATAGACTATCCTGTGGCACATTCCCACTGGCTGTTTAGATATGACTTTATTAAATTTGTCTCTGTTCTTTGCCTTCCCCATTCTTAAGCCACACATTATGGACATTCACAAAGACCGTCAGGGCTTTTTCCTTGATCACAGGCTGAAGGAAGGTAAATGACCTTTAAATCCAAGTTTATGTGTCTATCAAGCACATCCTTAAATGATTCCAATTCATCAGAGTTAAATAGTTAGCCAAAACACACAAAAAAAGACACAAGCACATCTAATTGACCCAACAGGAAAAAAAATATGGATTTTTAATACAGTTTACCTATAAAATCCTTTTCCTGGAGCACATCACGGTACAGAACGTTAATTCATTACTGCTGGGTTATACGCTACCTTCAGGTGAATGGACACTGGCAACCAATAGCCAGAAAGTTCCCCCTATATAACCTCTCCCACACCGGGATTACTTCAGTTTTTGAAGCACGCAATAAGAATACAAGAAAGAAGAGGGGAGGGATCTCTGTGTCCCGTGATGTACTCTCAAGAAAAGGATTTTACAGGTAAGCTGTATTAAAAATCCATATTTCTTTATCGTACATCATGGAACACAGAGCTTTCAAACATTACTGCTGGGGTGTGCCAAATCAATATCCCTTGAGGGGAGGGAACGCAGTAATCCTAAGTCCACCATGGACAAAGGACCTAGACTGTTGCCTGTAGCACACTGCGACTGAACGCAGTATCCACCTGGGCCCTAACATCCACCTGGTAGAACCCCGAGAATGTATGAACCGAAGACCAAGTAGCAGCCTTGCAAATCTGGGCCATAGGCACCTGATGATGCATTGCCCATGACGTACTCATCCTTCTGGTGGAATGGACTTTCAAACCAAAAGGTGTAACCTTACCCTTTAGCCCATAAGACTGGCTAATGACCTGGCGAATCAACCTAGCAATAGTTGAGCTAGTTGCTGCCTGACCCTTCTTAGGTCCTTCCGGTAGAACAAAAAAGGAGTCAGTCTTCCTAATAGGAGCTGACATCTTTAAATAAACTTTAACTGCCCTAACTACATCAAGTGTGTTTAGTAATTTTTCCCCAGGAGCCTCTGGACTTGGAAAAAAGGAGAGTTCCTTACAAGACAGAGCGGCCAATTCAGACACTCGTCTTGCTGAAGTCCTGGCGACCAAAAAAAAACAACTTCTTCAATAAGAGGACTAAAGGAATCTGCCTAATAGGCTCAAAGGGCTGCTTCTGTAGTGCAGGCAGCACCAGATTTAGATTCCAAGGGGTTAAGGGCGGCTTCACTGGAGGAACTAGTCGCATAGCCCCTTTAATGAATGTTCGCACCAAGGCTTACTCCCAATTGTAGGAACTCTAGAATCCTCCCAATAGAATACTTGTGAGGATGCAATTTCTTGGATTCACACCAAGATATGTATGTCTTCCAAACCCTGTAGTAAATCTTTCTAGATACGGGTTTCCTAGCATTGATTAGAGTAGGCAGGGCTGAATCCAAAATGCCTCTAATCTCTAATCTTTTAGGACTCTGGATTCAATAGCCACATCGTTAAATTTATCAAGCGTAAAGTAGGGTGGAATATGAGTCATTGAGACAGTAAATCCAGGTGGTATGGAAGCACCCATGGATTTCCTACCGCTAACATCACGATCTCCGCATACCTTGTTCTCCTGGGCCACGCTGGGGCCACTAAGATCATTGGTCTCCCTTCCTCCCATATCTTGCTGAGCAATCTCGGAAGAAGCTGTATTGGAGGAAATACTTAGATTAGGGAATACTGATGCCACGGGCATATTAATGTGTCAGTCCTGACTTCCAATGGATCCCGGATTATGGACACAAACTTGCCCAGCTTGCTGTTGAACCTGGAAGCCATCATGTCTGTCGGGGGTACCCCTTCATTGACAGATCTGCTGAAAGATCTCGGGATGCAGGGATCATTCCCACGGCATCGATTGCTGACGGCTTAGATAGTCTGCCTGCCAATTGTCCACCCCTGGAATAAACACTGCCGGTAGGCATGGCACATATCTCTCTGCCCACCTTAAGATGACATCCACCTCCTTTTGGGCCGCTAGGCTTCTGGTACCTCCCTGGTGGTTGATGTATGCTACCACCGTGGAGTTGTCGGATTGAATCCTGACCGGAAAACCCTGTAACCTGGCTGACCAGAATACCAGGGCCAATCGTACCGCCCGCATCTCCAGGATATTGATAGGCAATGTCCTTTCTGGAGGAGACCATGTCCCTTATACCGATGCCTCTCCCAGGACTGACCCCCAACCTAGCAGGCTGGCATCCGTGGACACCACCTTCCAGGATAGGGGCAGAAAAGATTTCCCTTTCTTCAAATTGTTGGGCTTTACCCACCAAGAAAGACTTAGTCTTGCTGATGGCGACAAAGTCATGGGGCAATCCAATGCCTGCCAATCTTTGTTCCAAGCCTGTAGAATATTGTTCTGTAAGGGCTGGGTGTGAAATTGCGCATAGGGAACTGTGTTGAATGATGCCACCATCATGCCCAGCAACCGCATGCATTGCCTTACAGAAGGCTGCCTTGCCGTTTTTACCAGACTCACCATCTGTCTTATGTCCTTGGCTTTTGTTTCTGGCAGAAACCCCCTTGCCTGGGCTGTATCTAGGATCATTCCCAGATATTCCAGCACCTGAACAGGCCTCAGGGCCGATTTTTCTATGTTCAGGACCCACCCTAGATTTTTTAAGGACTGCACCATCCTGGCCACGTTCTGTTCTACCTCGGATCTTGACTGGCCTTTATGAAGTAGATCCTTGAAATATCCTATTACTGATATCTCCATTGCTCTTAGGGATGCCAATACCAGTTCTAAAACCTTTGAAAACACCTGGGGGGCTGTGGCCAAGCTGAAAGGCAGTGCCACAAACTGATAATGGTGCCCTTCTACCGAAAAGAGCAGACATTTTTGGTGAGGCTCGAAAATCTTAAAACAGTCTCCTACTGGCCTCCCTTACCTGCAATTACCATGCCCAGACCCCTTCAGACTCACGTGCCCTCAGGACCTCAGCTCTGTGTCCCTTTGTAGCCCAGAAGCTGGCGCCACTGGATCAACCCTTTTAAAGTTGCTGGCTTCTTCTTCCTGCTTCCCAGGCACACTCGCGGCCTCGTGCATGCCGCTGACGTCATGCATGCGCGTGCACGCCCCCCCAGTACAAAGCATAGGCCAAAGACACATTTTTTTTTTCAAGGGAGTGAGCTGAGTCCTGCGGTGCCATTTGGGGACCCGGGGGCGCTCGGATGCTATTATAGCCGTCACGTGCGTGTATATTTCTCAGTTTTTTCTCCTGTAATGGTTATTACTATCTGCCATACAATTTGTATAGATGCTTCTATATTTGATGTACACTGCTACATATATATTCTATAGAAGGGAAAAAATTATTTCGTTAGAATTTATTTTTTGCCTAATCCAAGATGTGTATCCATGTTCAAAAGTGAAATTTCTTACCTGCTTTATATATTTATCTATATGTGTTAATTAATATTCATATATTTACATAGATTGTGTGCAATTTATTCGCCATTCATCCCCTGAGGAAGGAATATAATTTTCCGAAACATGTCGGGATCTTTAGCCCCTACCGTGCTGGCGTGAGTCTTGCATTATACAGTTGTGCTCATAAGTT
Organism: Glandirana rugosa; assembly: GCA_018402905.1. Taxonomy (NCBI): domain Eukaryota; kingdom Metazoa; phylum Chordata; class Amphibia; order Anura; family Ranidae; genus Glandirana; species Glandirana rugosa. Next base: position 466,209 of record BLSH010395565.1, read on the forward strand.
TACATACCCTGGCAAAATGTATGATTTCTTGGCCATTTTTCAGAGAAATGAGAATGAGAACACAATAACTTTTCTTTCACTTATGGTTAGTGTTTGGCTGAAGCCATTTATTATCAATCAACTGTGTTTAATCTTTTTAAATCACAATGACAACAGAAACTACCCAAATGACTCTGATTAAAAGTTTACATACCCTGGTGATTTTAACCTGATAACATGCACACAAGTTGACACAAAGGGGTTTGAATGGCTATTAAAGGTAACCATCCTCACCTGTGATCTGTTTGCTTGTAATTAGTGTGTGTGTATAAAAGGTCAATGAGTTTCTGGACTCCTGACAGACCCTTGCATCCTTCATCCAGTGCTGCACTGGCATTTCTGGATTCTGAGCCATGGGGAAAGCAAAAGAATTGTCCAAGGATCTGATCTTATATACACATCCTACCAGGAGTTGACTAGGCAAATAGAAAAAAAGCAAGCTGACCCCTCCCAGGGGGCTGTCCTCTCTCTCCCATATAACCCCCCTGCTCTGCATAGCATATCAGTTCGTAACAAGCCGTACAAACGCAACCATCCGTCGGCACAAACAATGCATTAGACTTCTGAAAAGAAGCTGTAGTCGCCAAGTACACCCGCAAAGCCCTTACGAAATCCAAGGAATGTAACTCAAATTCCTTGTGATGCGACGGGTGCGGACATAATGAAGGAAGAACAATATCTTCATTAATGTGGAAAGAAGAGACCACCTTCGGTAGAAACGAAGGAGAAGGACGCAAGACCGCCTTGTCCCTATGAAGGACTAGGTAAGGAGACTTGCAGGACAATGCTGCCAACTCAGACACCCGCCTAGCGGATGTAATGGCCACCAAGAATGCCACTTTCTGCGACAGCAATTGTAAGGGAATATCCCTGATCTTCTCATATGGCGGTTTCTGCAGTACAGAAAGCACCAAATTCAAATTCAAATCCCACGGTGCCAAGGGCGACCTTACCTGAGGAGCCACCTGGCGTACACCCTGTACAAATGTACGAATCAACGAACGTGACGCCAAAGGCCGTTGAAATAGAATCGCCAAAGCCAAAATCTGACCCTTGAGAGTACTCAATGGCAATTTTTTTTTTTTATCCAGGCCCTGCTGCAAAAAAGCCAGGACCCTGGACACAAAGTAAGAGCGAGGGTTCCAACCCCCCGCCTCACACCATGCAATATAGGCCTTCCAGGTGCGATGATAAATCTTGCGCAAAGTACATGTGCGTGCTTTAAGCGTGGTAGGGATCACGGAGTCAGAGACACCCCTATCCCTCAACACCTGGGACTCAATAGCCAAGCCGTCGAAGCCAGCTAGGGTAAAGCAGGGTGCAAGATGGGTCCCTGAGACAGCAGATCTTCGCGCACCCACCATTTGCACCACGTCGGCGTACCAAGGGCGCCAAGGCCAATCCAGAGCTACCAGGATTGTCGGAATCCCCTCCGCTTCTACCCTGCGCAGTAGCCGCGGTAGAAGCATGATGGGAGGAAAAGCATAAAGGAGCCAATACCGACTCCAAGGTGCAACCAGCGTGTCCGTGGCGGCCGCCAGCATGTCTCTCGTCCTGCACACAAAGGTTTACACCTTGTGATTGAACCGAGACGCCATGAAGTCCACGTCTGGCGTGCCCCACTTGTGGCAAATCTGGCGGAACACTTCTGGATGTAAGGACCATTCCCCCTGATCCAGAGTCTGGCGACTGAGAAAGTCCGCCTGCCAAATCTCTACGCCCGGGATGTAAATGGCGGAGATTGCCAGCACGTGAAGTCCTGCCCAGCGCAGAATGAGAGCCGCTACCGAGCTCCTCGTTCCGCCCTGATGGTTCACGTATGCCACAGCCGACTGGACCCGAACCGGGAGACCACGCAACCTCACCGTCCAGTGGGAGAGGCAGAGCCTGATCGCCCTCAACTCCAGCACATTGATCGGAAGACGGGATTCCTGCGCCGACCAGCGGCCCCGAGCGGACAGCTGCCCCAGGACCCCTCCCCAGCCCGATAGTCTCGACGGACGCCAACCTATCGACCAATTCAGGGGGAGAAATGACTTCCCCAACGTTAGAGCCGGGGCCCGAAGCCACCAGGCCAACGATCCTCTGGTCTGATGATCCAATCTGATCAACTGGTCCAGGGAAAGCGGAGACTTGTCCCACCATGGCAGAACCGCTCGCTGAAGGAGCCGAGTGTGACTCTGGGCATAAGGTACCGCCTCAAAGGCTGAAACCATGAGCCCCAACACCCGCATACAGAACCGTAAGGAGGACCACCGGCGTGCCAGCAGAGTTCGCACCGCCGCTTGCAGTGTCAGCAACTTGGCTGGAGGCAAGAATACCTTCGCCTGCTCTGTGTCCAGAATCAGACCCAGGAAATCCAGGTGACAGGACGGGCTCAATGTCGACTTCTGCAGATTGATCAGCCAGCCGAAGTCTTTCAACGAGGCCACGGTGATAGCCACGTTCTCCTCCAGAGCCGAAGCAGACTCCGCTCTCAGGAGCAGGTCGTCGAGGCATGCTACCACCGTAATGCCTCTCTGCCTCAATAGCGCCATCAGCTGAGCCACCAGTTTGGTGAACACCCGAGGACCTGAGGCCAGACCGAAGGGAAGTGCCACGAATTGGTAATTCAGATCTCCCACCGCAAAGCGCAGGAAGCATTGGTGCCGGAGACAAATGGGAACATGGAGGTAAGCGTCCCTGATATCCAGAGACGCCATGAAGTCCTCTTGGTGTAGGGCGGCCACGACCGAGCGGACAGACTCCATTCTGAACTTTCGCGCCCTCACAAAGTGGTTTAGCGCTTTTAGGTCCAGTACCGGCCTGACCCCCCCTTTTTTTGGGTACCACAAACAGGTTAGAATAGAAGTTGCGGAATCTTTCCAGCGGAGGTACCGGCACAATTACCCCTTGTGCGGAGAGCGCCTTAACAGCCCCTAAGAGAGCCTCTCGACGCCCCTGAGGGAGTCTCAAGTTCGCTGGGAAGAGCCTGTCTGGGGGTAGAGTGCTGAACTCTATCCAGTACCCGGAGGACACCACTTCCTGCACCCACCGGTCGGAAATGCGGGCAGTCTACCTGTCTGCGAACCCCAGAAGTCGGCCCCCCACTCGAGAATCGGGTGGGGGCAAACCATCATGTGGAGGCTTTCACGTTTGCGTTGCCAGGGTCATTTACCGGCCCCCGCAGCAGACTTGCCGGGCCTCGACACTTTGCCTGCTGCACCGGGGGCACGAAAAAAACCTTCTGACCCGAAGAAGTAGGACCCTGCTTGCGGCGGAACTCCCGCCGCCTGGGCTCCGGAAGAAAAATACTCTTCCCTCCAGTGAAAATCCTTAATGATTTCATCCAACTGCGCCCCAAAGAGCCGACCCCCCTGAAAGGGGAGATCCGTAAGGCCTTCTTAGACGCATGGTCACCCGACCAGGAGCGTAACCAGAGTACCCATCTGATAATGACTGCTAAAACAGACATTTTAGACAACATGGGAAGCAGGACCAGAGCTGCGTCACACAGGTACCGAAGACCCTGAAACAAATGGTCTGCTCTCTGCGACGCCTCAAGCGACCTCCCGCAGCCCAAGACATTCTGCAGCTGAAGCGCACACTCAGAAAGAGATTGCGCCGCCATGGCTGACGCCAGGGCTGGCCTCATGGCTGACCCTGCCAACCTGCCGGGGATGCCCACTTCTTCACAAAGCTATCCTCAAATGGATAACGTATAGCGAAGCGTTTGGGCAGGTCAAAGGAAGTCTGCGGACGCTGCCATTCCTGATAGACCAGATGGTCAAAAAAATTGATCATAAGGATAAGCCTTAGGGGACCTGGGTGGCCTAGCAGACCCGCAAACGTATGCGGTCTCCTGCGACTCCCCTGCTTGGTCGTGTCGCAAAGACGCACGGATATCAGCAATCAGTGCGGCCACCAGCGCCTTCTCGCGTGCAACTGAGGCCCCCTGGTCTTCCTCACCGTCCGAGAGCTCCAGCTCACCCTCTGAGAGCTCCACGGGGGTCCCCGTGACCCCCGAGGCCACTTCCAGTTCAGGCTCTTCCCCCAATGAAAGAGGGGGAGGCAAATGCTTTTTAGGGCCTCCTTACCATGGCTCGGCACCGCCCGGGGAAGAAATTCCCCAAATACTGCTTTCAGCTGGTCCAGGGACACCAGGGTCCCCAGCGCAGGTTGCTGACACCCCCACAATGCAGCCCCACAGATCAACTAGGGAGACCCCAGGAGGACTGCACACACCGCTACCAGCACACCAGGGAGAGCCAAGCTATACCTGCTGTTTGTTGCCTTACAAAGCGCTGTGTCCTAGTAGGAGTGCTCAGAGACCGCCAGTCATAGAGCCTGTCCTGTCTGTGCTATCCACGCTGTCCCAGGGTGAAAGAGGAAGCATCGGCTAGCAGCACGTTCCTCCCAGACACATCCAATATGGCCGCTGAGCGGTCACAAAAGGCCAAAGCCTGTAGTACAGGCCGCGACTACGGCAAAATGACCGCCGTTTAACACTAGAGGGAAAACCCCAAGAAAATGGCCGCGGCTACTGCAAAATGGCGGCGATCGCCGCATGGCGGTTCGGAAGCACGGGGAGAGGGGGGTGTAGGAGGGGGGCGAGAACACCCAGGGGAGGCTCTAGCCCTAGCAAAACACCCTCCACCGGCCGGCTCAAATCGCTAAAATCGCCCAGCCCCCCCTCCGCGCCCCTAGGGGGGGAGAGAGGGGGGTCACTCACCAGTCTAACGGGCGTAGCGGGTAGCCACCCGGTTGCAGACCTTCCTCCCACTGCCGGAGAGGGATGCTGCAGGTCACAGGCCCCTGGACGGGAACAAGGTCCGGTCACTGGGCGCAAGTGGGGGTCACCCACTGGCCACCCGCACGGAATGGGCACGATGTGGCGGGCCCCGCCAAGGCTAAAGCTAGCTCGCATCGGTTGGCCGCGCTGGGGATAGTACAGGATTCTAGATATCCTCTATGCCCCAGCCGGCTTCTTGATAGCAGTCTTTATCAGATAGCTTGAGAAAAATAAAAAAGGTGAACCGCAGGTCCCATAAGGGAGCCAGTTCTAACTCCTTGCACTAGGCATAATAAAACTGATATGCTATGCAGAGCAGGGGGGTTATATGGGAGAGAGAGAACGGCACCCTGGAAGGGGTCAGCTTGGTTTCTTTCTATTTGCCTAGTCAACTCCTGGTAAGATGTGCATATAACCCCACTTGTCAATGAAGGGCTGCGTCTGTCAGTGAACGTAGGAGAAAAGAGGGGTTCTGTTGAAACCAAACCACGGTCAGGTAGACCAATTAAAATTTCACACTGCCAGGAAAATTGTTCAAAGAAAAACTCACAAATAACTTCAGGACTCTCTGAAAACATGTGGTGGCTGTTTCAAGATGTACAATAAGGAGTCCCTTGAAGAAAGATGGGCTGCATGGTCAAGTAGTCAGAAGAAAGCCATTACTACGCAAATGTCACAAAGTATCCGCTTACAATACGCCAAACAGCGCAGAGACAAGCCTCAAACCTTCTAGCACAAAGTCATTTGGAGTGATGAGACCAAAATTGAGCTTTTCGGCCACAACCATAAACTCTACATTTGGTGAGGTGTCAACAAGGCCTGTGAAACGTGGATGTGGATCAGTGATGTTTTGGGGATGGGTGAGTTACAAAGGCACAGGAAATTTGGTCAAAATTGATGGCAAGATGAATGCAGTAGGTTATCAAAAAATACTGGAGGAACATTTGCATTCATCAGCCAGGAAGCTGCGCATGGGACGTACTTGGACGTTCCAACATGACAATCATCCAAAACACAAGACCAAGTGGACCTGTCATTGGCTACAGCAGAAGGTTCTGGAGTGGACGTCTCAATCTCCTGACCTCAATATCATTGAGCCACTCTGGGGAGATCTCAAAGGTGCAGTTCATGCAAGACAGCCCAAGAATTTCCAGGAACTGGAGGCTTTTTGCCAAGAGGAATGGGCAGCTTTACCATCTGAGAAGGTAAAGAGCCTCATCCACAAATACCACAAAAGACTTCAAGCTGTCATTGATGTTAAAAGGGGCAATACACAGTATTAAGAACAGGGGTATGTAAACTTTTGATCAGGGTCATTTGGGTAGTTTCTGTTGTCATTATGATATAAAAAGAGTAAACACAGTTGATTGATAATAAATGGCTTGAGCCAAACACTAACCATAAGTGAAACAAACGTTTTGTGTTATCATTCATATTCTCTGAAAAATGGCCAAGAAATCATAAATTCTGCCAGGGTATGTAAACTTATGAGCACAACTGTATATCTTTTGCACAGCTTGTAATGTACAACTATATTGTTATCATGCAATTTGTGTGTTTTTTGTACTCCTACTTTTTACTTTTGATATAAAATAAATATATTACATTTTAATATACTTACCTACTCCATATTATTTGGGGAACTCATGTCCTCAAAATCCCATGGGTAAGTTTCCATTTTTGTTCGCTTTGTTTTGTAGGGATGTGGCAATAGGTGTTCCCCTTTCCTGTCCCACCACACCCCGTTTGGGACATACACCCCAAAACCATCACCCTCTTTCCTCTGAGTCCTGCAGAACAGTGCCCTCTGGTGTCTGTAGCACTGGTACTGCAGGCAGAAGCCAGGAATTCTTTTTTACCTCTTTAACAAAAAAGAGAGAGAGAGAGGGGAAAATACTCACCATTCCCGCCACAGGCTCCCTAATATTAGGAGACAGCCCTCACCCATCATAGAGGGCCTAGTCGCTCAGGACCTTCAAAGTCCGTGTTCCTTTTTAAAATGCGGGCCACTCCCTTGGACCTGTATAGCACCCTTATGGAATCTTCCTTGGGCAGATAGACCAGGATTTTCCAACAAACTAAGGGTCCAGTGACTTAACACATTACAGGCAAAACCTCGTCTGGCCGAGGCTCGGGTACCATCCTTTTACAGCCTTCAAAAACGGAGGTAATCCCGGTGTGGGAGGGGTTACATAGGGGAAACTTCCTGTCTATTGGTTGCCAGTGTCCATTCACCTGAAGACGGCGTATAACCCAGCAGTAATGAATTAACGCTCTGTGTCCCGTGATGTACGATAAAGAAATAGAACACCTCCATATACATATTCTATATCCAAAATTCATCCAGAGGTAGGTGTTGGGGAAATTGCATATTTCATATTCCTCATTAAGGTTGGCCTCACAAATATCTAATATCCTGGTTACCTTGCATGACTTAACTTATTGGCATTTGAACTGCCTTATATGGTCAAGCTAGCCCCTTCTCCTCAGGAATGCAAAGGTCATATTGTTGCTTACAGGGTGTTGGCTGGGGGGTGGGCTTTTCCCTTATACAAGTTCTATATTATCACAGCAAAAACCTATATGAGTCAGTCTCACCAAGAACAGCCATGAGGCACGTCCTGATCACCTATGCCATGTCAGGGACCCATGGCGGGAAACAAGCACCTTTAGTTAAGTATTCTTGATATTTTCTTTATCTTTATCTGTATCTGTCATTACTTGTAATAAATGTTATATTTTTAAGTATTCGTGTGATCTCTCTTTGTACATATCGAACATAACCCCAAAAACGTGACAAGAGATTTGGTACCAGGAGTAAGTGGGGTCGATTTGTGCAAACAGGAGATACAAAAATGATGCAGAATTGTGCTAGACTGTTTGTGCTGGGTTTCCACTAGTCCTGCACGGAGTACCGACAAGAACCACTCTGACTGAGTATATCCAAAAACGACACTATTATATCTTGAACATATTCCCTTTTCGGGTGGGGGGTCGGTTGTGGGACATTCGTTGTTATACTGGAAACGT
>BLSH010395565.1:483610-519677 GCA_018402905.1 Glandirana rugosa
GGCTGATGGTGGGTGGGGGGTGGTGGGTGGGTGGTAAACAGATGGTGGGGGGGGAGTATTTTGTTACTAGGCAGCGCTGTGGGCATTGCACATCGCCCACAGCGCTGCTGCACGTCTTCACTCCCCCCTCTCTCCTCTCACACTGCACCGATCGGTGCGGAGAGGAGAGACAAGCCGGCGCTTCCGCCGGCTTGTTTACATGTGATCACGCCGTCATTTGACGGCGCGATCACGTGGTGAAAGGCCGCGCACAGCGGCCATTCACCGGGATCCGTGATCAGTCGGGTCCCCCGGACCCGACGGTCACGGATGTTCCCGTGTGCGCGCCCCAGGGGGCGCGCGGGAACCGCGATTCTGGGAGGACGTCAATAGACGTCCTCCCAGAATTAAGCAACCGCCCTGTAGACGTCAATTGTCTATGGGGCGGTTGTTAAGCGGTTAAAGCAATCTACTGAGCTAGCCAAAAAACAGCTGTTGGGGGAGTCTATTCCACATTTTCACAGCTTTTACTGTGAAGAAGCCTTTCATTATGTGGAGGTTAAACCTCTTTTCCTCCAGGCTTAAAGAACAGCCCTTTGTCATCTGTGATGACCTGAAAATGAACACCACCAATGTAACTATATAGACCTCCTATCACTTTATGCAGGGTGTCCATTTCACCCTTTAACCGCTTCCGGACCGCCTGCCATACATATACTGCGGCAGGGCAGCCCAGCTGCGCAAAATCACGTACCTGTACGTGATTTTGTGCACGCGGTGTCGGAGGCGCGCTCCCGCTGTGATTGGACACAGAGGGAGCCAGTCAGCGGGTCCAGTGGCCACTGCTATCCACCGATCATTCTGTGGAGAGACGGAGCAATGGTGTACCTATGTAAACAAGGCACAGCGCTGATCTGTCAGTGAGGAAGAGATCTTGTGTTTCAGCTAAGCTCCTGTTTTCCTCCATTGTAACAGCCCCCCCCTACAGTTAGAAAGCACCTCCCTAGGACACACTTAACCATTTGATCGCCCCTGGTGTTAACCCCTTCCATACCAGCGTCATTTATACAGGGATCAGGGCATTTATATTAGCACTGATCACTGTATTGGTGTCACTGGTCCCCAAAAAGTGTCACTTAGGGTCAGATCTGTCCGCCGCAATGTTGCAGCGCCGCTAAAAATCACTGATCGCCACCATTACTAGTAAAAAAAAATAAAAAAAATAAAAATGCCATACATCTAACCCATAGTTTGCAGACACAATAACTTTTACGCAAACCAATCAATAAACGCTTATTGGGATTTGTTTTACCAAAAATATGTAGCAGAATACATATTGGCCTAAACTGATGAAGACATTTGATTTTTAAAATGTTTTTTATTGGTAAGGTTTTATAGCAGAAAGCAAGGAATAATGTTTTTTTATTCAAAATTGTCGCTCTTTTTTTGTTTATAGCACAAAAAATAAAACCCGTTGAGGTGATTAAATACCACCAAAAGAAAGCTCTATTTGTGGGAAAAAAAGGACATCAATTTTGTTTGGGTACAACGCCGCCCGACCGCTCAATTGTCAGTTAAAGCGACGTATCGCAAAAAATGGCCTGGTCAGGCAGTAGATAAAACCTTCCGGGGCTGAAGTGGTTAAAGTGACAGTAAAGTCTTACTTTTTGTTTTTTTTAATAACCCACCCCCTTGGCTATTCTTAGGGCTCCTTCACATGTGTGGAAGTAACTGTTGCTCCTCTGAAAAGATCAGTGCTTGAATTGCTTTTCAGAGCTGTTTGAGAAGTGGTGAGGAGGCAATATGTTGCCTCCTCACCACCTGATTTAACTCAATAATTGCCATACGGTGGCCACATTTAACCACATTATTCTTTTTCACAGCACCACCCACTGAAAGCAACATGCTGTTTAACCAGTTCTATCAGTGCTGCCAATCAGTGCCACCTATTAATGCCCATCAGTGCCCCCTATTAGTGCCCATCAGTGCCGCCTATCAGTGACCATCAGTGCCACCTCACCATTGCAGCAAATCTGTGACCATCAGTGCCTCTTTATCAGTGACCATCAGTGCCACCTCATCAGTGCAGCTATATGGGCACAACAGCATAAAGATGCTATTGTGTCCATATAGAATTTAAAATCTCCACTAGCCTAAACCACCATGCAAATGTCATCTTTTTTTTTTTAATCGATCGATTGCCTAATTGTATGTTTACTTATACCTTCACTTGCTGTGGTCACATAATATTTTGCATGGTTTTGCATGTGGCTCAGATTGCCATGGCAATACCAGGTACATTCTCCCCCCCCCCAAAAAGTGCCAAATGTGGCATTGGAAGGGGGGAGGGTTACTACGCTTTATGTGATAATGACTAAGCCCCTCCCCTTGCACGGGTGACCTTAAAATGATGCCCCCTCCCTGAAAAAAGTTCTGCGGATGCCCATGGCTGTCTTTATTCATAGACACAGACATCACGGCTCAGCCCCACTCTCTCTTCACAGAATGTGACTGACAGCAGCAGGAGTTAATGGCTCCCATTGCTCTCAGTCTGTCCTGTTAGAGTGGGGAGAGAAGACAGAGCCACAACAGATGGGTACAGCAATGGATCAATTTTAACCACTTGCCGACCGCCAACCGCAGGTTGACGGCGACAAGGTGGTTCGTTATCGCAAATCGCCGTCATACGACGGCGGCTGCGATAACGCGCACTGTGAGCGCGCGTGCGCCGCCGGAGGCGCGCCCGCGCGCTCACTGTGTTCGGGGAGGGCCAGGGAGCGGGTACGGCGGCTTCGATTGCCGCCGGCTACCCGCGATGGCCCCCCCGGAGCGAGTGAGCGGAGGTCCGTGTATGTAAACACAGACCTCCGCTCTGTGTGAGGGGGAAGGGCTGTGATCACAGCCTTCCTTTACGTGAAGGCTGTGATAACTTCCCTTCCCCTGTTAGGGCATCCCCCATACAGTTAGAACACGCCCAGGGAACATAGTTAACCCTTAGCGCGCCCCCTGCAGGTTAACCCCTTCACTGCCAATGGCATTTACACAGTAATCAGTGCATTTTTATAGCACTGATCGCTGTATAAATGCCAATGGTCCCAAAAAAGTGTCAAAATGGTCCGCCATGTCCGCTGAAATATCGCAGTACCGCAAAAAATCGCAGATCGCCGCCATTTTTAGTAAAAAATAAAAAAAAAATAAAAACCCCAAAAATGAATTCTCATCATCCGTAAACGCGGCCACTTTTGCGCAAACCAATCAATAAACGCCGATTGCGATTTTTTTTATTGCAAATATGAGGAAGAATATAAATCGGCCAAAAACTGTGAAAAAAAATGTTTTTTTTATATTTTTTTTTTGGATTTGTATTTTAGGAAAAAGTAAGAAATTTGGGTTTTTTTGCAAAATTGTCGCTCTTCTTTTGTTTATAGCGGCGATCAGAAATGACGCAGAGGTGATCAAATACCACCAAAAGAAAGCTCTGTTTGTGGGAAAAAAAGGACGCAAATTTCGTTTGGGTACAACGTCGCACGACCGCGCAGTTTTCAGTTAAAGCGACGCAGCGCCGAATCGCAAAAAGGGCTCCGGTCCTAAAGCTGGAAATCCTTCCGGGGCTGAAGTGGTTAAGAAGATATGAGGGGGTGACATTGATGCCTAAAAACATGTTTTTACCTTAATGCGGGGAATGCATGAAGGTAACAATGTTTAGGCTTTAGAACCACTTTAAATATTTGACATGACATATAAAAGAAGTGTTGACCAGCAGTATGAAGATGCTTCACCTCAGACACATTTAGTGGATAGAATTTGCACTGATGACTATGGAAGGATTGCTTCCAATCCCCTTTGCTCCACACCAAATCTTTAATCTCATCCACAAATGAGAGCATGATCGTTTCCTTAAAATAATTGTAAAACCTCTTTATCTGGAGCTTCCACAGTTTCTTATTACTAAAGGACCTGCCTTACAGCCTTGACATATGGCTGCATGAGGATGTATTCAAAGCGTCCCAGGGGTGACATCCTCAGTCTCCTCTCAAGAGGAGCTGTCTGATGAAGCTCTTACTTGTCCCACTGGTTGAGCTGGTATATTGGATGCCTGCAATGGTGCTGGCTTCACTGAAGGAAGTTTGTCTGAGGTGCCTGGTATGGAGTATTCCTTTAGAGTCTCTTGCATAACTTGTCTGATAAGAGGGAGCTTCTATAAGGCATGCTTCACAGAGGGTTTTACTCCGCAGTGAGGCATTAGGACAGGTCCAGCAGCGTCTTTTAGCGGAGTGTCCATGTGAAGATGTAGATGGGCACATACAGTGCCTTGATGGATGGCGAGACCTTCTACGGTGGCTCCGATGATGCTCTGTCTGATGACCTACTAGCCCCTCTGTCAAGGAAACAAGCCCACGGCGACTAGCTAACCAAGGTGAGGACCTTGACTGAGATGGGAGGGAATGAGGGGCAGTTTACTTTGATACTGGCTGTGATACCCTTTTCACAATCTACACTACCTCTGGCCACCACTAAAAAGAGACTATGTCAGGATGACAGGGACTGGATTTGAACCTGGGACCTCTGCTGTGATGGGTGATGCCTCAAGATGTTGGACAGTTCCATAAATAATTCCGTGGATGATCCTGTCTTGAGCCTTGAACTCTTTACTCCTTCTATGAACTTCCTGATTTAAGACATGCCTCTGCACTTCCTGTTTGCCAGATTATTGTGCTATACACATTATTCCATCCACTGCCTAGTGCTACCTTTATTGCTACTTGGAATTGACCTTGGCTTGAGACCCCGGACTACGAAAACCTTTCTCTTGCATCTACCCTGGTTTGTGACCCCCAACTACGAAATTCTTCTCCTGCATCGACCCTGGCTGGTGACCCCGACAACAAAACTCTTCTCTTGCATTGACCTTGACTTGTGACACTGATCATCTGTCTAGCGATCTATCTAATGATCTTCTAAAGAATGAGAATGGGGTTTACCTTGACTTTTTGGCCATTGGTCTCCTCTCTACACGTATTCTCCAAACATTCTACTCTGATCTAGCTGCCTGACCACACACAGGAAAATACAAATCTTACATATAATCTGGTGCACTCTGGGGAGCAGTCTAGCAATTAGCACACACTTCCTCAAGCTATCCCCCAAGCTAGAACCCTTGTGTTAATCACTCTTCCCACTGTCCACGCACACCCCAACACCAGACACTCAACTCATGGTAGCTTGCCACCACCTAGCAGTTTGTCCCCTGACTTGTCTGCTAGGCAACCATACACAAACACACACACACACACACACACACACACACAGAACTCCGTCTGGCAGATGTGCTAGTTTACAATCTGCATGCAATCTGCCAACACAAAGTACAATTTCATACGGATTAGCAAGGACCCGAGCACATAGATACTATAATACAACAATCTCTCTAGGTATATGAATCCTAGCTTAGCACATAGAAGCCACTTATTAATGTTACAATTTAATATCCTGAAAGTGGACAGTGCATAAAATACATACAAAGAAAAGAACTACAAAAAAAGACAAAAAGGACATACACAGATTAGCTGTGAAGATAAGAAAAAGGATAAAAATAGAAATAAAGAAAGTTGCAATTCACCAGGTTTCAAACTTGCTCCATGTTATTCGCCCCATCCATATCTCATGCTCCTTAGTTTAATGGGATATGGAGGTGGGCTGGACTTTAGCCCTTGGCCAATCAACCCCAGGGGATTCTGTGTTTCAAAGTGACAAGAGTTAAATGGGCCATGAATGGTTCTGCAGGGATTGGATTTCTGACACCAGCGCGTCAGTCCGATAGCAACAAGACCAATCATCTCTTGGCTGCCATGAGTGGGCTACATACAACCGTTTTTATTTTTATAAATCTGTTTTATTAATTTTTTTACATAGAAATGAGAACTGTAATAATGCAAGTGCTGCTACCCATGCAGGGGAGCAAACGCATGTGAAAAACATATTGAGGGTTGACATTTAGAAAAAGAAACAAATGATTCACGTAGCAGACCACATCACTCCAGACAGGCTCCAAGCTGTCTTCTCATAATTAAGGCAGCAAGGGGGTTGGGTATGTAGGGATAGAAAAGTATCGGAGGAGGTGGCATCATGGGGCTGTGAAGGGATCTTCAAACCAATGAGCCCACGCATTATGAAATGTATTTTCCCTCCTCCTATTTTCATACGTTTCCTGATAAAGTGGAAGATTGGAGTTGGCTAAGCGTGTGAAACCTCTGATGAGTGTGAAGATGGGACACCCGTGAAAACATTTTCCTTACTCAGGGAAGGAATTCAGCTTCCTGCCTCCATGAGATCTTTGATGTTTAACAAGGGTTGATTTCTTTGAGAAACATTTCCCACATTCAGGGCAGGAATACGGTTTCTCACCGTTGTGAGATCTTTGATGTCTAACAAGGGCTGATTTCGTTGAGAAACATTTCCCACACTCAGGACAGGGATACGGCTTCTCACCTGTGTGAGATCTTTGATGTATAACAAGGGCTGATTTCTTTGAAAAACATTTCCCACACTCAGGACAGGAATGCGGCTTCTCACCTGTGTGAGATCTTTGATGTCTAACAAGGTTCGGTTCCTTTGAGAAACATTTCCCACACTCAGTACAGGAATACGGCTTCTCATCTGTGTGAGATCTTTGATGCCTAACAAAGCTTGATTTGTCTGAAAAACATTTTCCACATTCAGGACAGGAATACGGCTTCTCTCCTGTGTGACATCTTTGATGTACAACAAGGTTTGATTTCTTTGAAAAACATTTCCCACACTCAGCACAAGAATGCGGCTTCTCACCTGTGTGAGATCTTTGATGTCTAACAAGGTCAGATTTCTTTGAGAAACATTTCCCACATTCAAGGCAGGAATATGGCTTCTCACCTGTGTGAATCCTCTGATGTGTGTAAAGATGGGACTTCTCTAAAAAACATTTCCCACACTCAGGACAGCAATACGGTTTCTCCCCCGTGTGAGACATCTGATGTCTGTAAAGATGGGCTGCCCGTGAAAAACATTTCCCACACTCAGGGCAAGAATACGGCTTCTCTCCTGTGTGAATCATCAGATGTGTGTAAAGTTTGGACTTATGTGTAAAACATTTATCACATTCAGGGCAGGAGTACGAATTCTCCCCCATGTGAGATCCTTGATGTATAACAAAGTTTGATTTCGGGCTCTCTACTGTGTGAGATCTTTGATGTATAACAAAGTTTGATTTCCGTCTATAACATTTCCCACACTCAGAACAGCAATATGGTTTCTCACCTGTGTGAGATGTTTGATGACTAAGAAGGCCTGATTTCTGTGAAAAACATTTTCCACACTGAGGGCAAGAAAATGGCCTCTCCCCTGTATGAGACTGCTTATGTCTGTAAAGATGGGACACATGTGAAAAACATTTCCCGCACTCAGAACAGGAATACGGTTTCTCTCCTGTGTGAGATCTTTGATGACTAACAAGGTGTGATTTCTGTAAAAAACTTTTCCCACACTCAGGACAGGAATATGGCTTCTCTCCTGTGTGAATCCTCTGATGTGTGTAAAGATTGGACTTGCGTGAAAAACTTTTATCGCATTTAGGGCAGGAGTATGGCCTCTCCCCTGTGTGAGATCTTTTATGTATGACAAGGGTTGATTTTCTTGAAAAACATTTCCCACACTCAGGACAAAAACAGGGCTTTGTCCTCATGTGAGACCTCTGGTGTATATAAAGGTGGGACAGCTGTGAAAAACATTTTCTGCACTTGGCACAGGGATATGGCTTCTTGCCTGTATGAGATCTGTAATGTATGATGAGTTCTGATTTTTTTAAAAAACATTTCCCGCATTCAGAACAAGAATGAAGCCTCTCACCTGTATGAGATCTCTGATGTACAGTAAGACTTGATTCAGAGCTAAAACTTTCCCCACGTTCAGGACAGGAAAATTTCTCCTCCCCCTGAATCCCGGCACCATTCCTCACAATAACAGGTTGCTCAGAGTCAGAGGGATTTGATGGTCCAACCACACTGCAAATTCCTCCATCCATAGCTGAGTGCATTGTCTTTTCTCCTGTACAATCTCTTTTGATGTCCTCATCTTCCATTTTACAGCTTAGATATAAAGTGAGATGATCCTTTGAGGCTTTCTCAATGGTGTGTCCTGGAAAAATATAAAAGCAAGATCATTAGAAACACGAGGGGCAGCTCATCTGAATCAAGATTCCATCTGGATCAGGTAGATTTTTGTGAGCAGATGTTCTCTGTGGAAGTTCCAACCAGCTGTGACTTCCCCTCTTCAGTAAAAAAGGGCCTTTGGTCCTCCTCCCAGATCACTTCTACATTTAGAGTGATGTGATCTCTGATAACGAAGAGGTTCAAAGTTCAAACTTGAAGACCTTTTAGCATAGAACAAGTGCCCATGGGCCTAGGCTTCTGGTGAGAAGCAGCACTGGAGGTTGCGGGGAGTATTTTGTTGTAAATTTTAGTGTTTCAGTTTTCCATGTTCCTCCTTACTTTTCATCCCAAGTCTGTTAGTGCTAGTTAGTTTAGACCTAGCTAGACCCTCCCGGTTTCATTCCATGTTCCCTCAGTTAATGTTAGTTCTGCTCAGAGACAGGGCTTAGGAAACAGATTGTTTTCCTGTCCTTCAAAAATACTAGAAAATTACCACCTGTACTGCAGCTAGCTTAAGTTGTGCTGTATTCAACTTCTGTGTCTTATTGAGGATTTAAGCTGCCTGTGGATGGTGCTAAGTCAGCAAGTGACCACACTGTCTAGACAGACTGGGTCTAGGGAGGTATTTTAATCTATAAAGCTGCATTTGGAACAGAACAGTAGCGTTACTATGAACCCTTTTGTCATTCACACTGGGGGGGTGGGAACTGAGCACCCCCATATTTTTAAAGGGGGCTTCCAGGTTCTGATAAGCCTTTGCCTACAGACCCTCACAACACGCAGGCCAGGTTTGTGGGGAAGACAACATGGAGTTGAGGGTTTGTGCTGGGGTGGGCACTCACACAATGTATCCCCCCCCCCATTTTGAGAGCATGTGGGGCTTGGTATTGTTCAGAAGGGGAAGGGAGGGGCGCATGGTCATCCCTCCTTTCCAGCTGCAAGTTCAGATAAGGGTCTTGTTTGTATTTTTTAGGAGGCACCCTTTTTGTCATGTGATCCCCATTGCCATCTATACCAGATGCTCATCTAGGGTCATTAGGTTCTGTTATAAATGAAGGTAACAGGCGCAAAATAGTTAGTGTACATTGTATTAATCCAATATTTCTATAGCGTTTTTCTCCATAAAGATTTAGTGATTTTATTTAAGGGAATTTAGCATTTTTAACATTTCAAATTATTGTAATCACAAACAAGACTTTATGTTATTTTTGGTACATGTCTCCCAGGCCAGTGCCCAGCCCTCCACTAGTTAGACAACCCCTTGCCTATTAGCATAGAAAATGACCATTACTGATTTCTAAGATTTAACTCCCATTGACTTTTGGATTCAGGATCCGACCTTCGATAAACTTCGTCCAACCCGCCCTGAACCGGACTCAGGTACAGCTCATCACTATACATAAATCATGTCTGAATATATAAATTGTATCTGCAACACAAGGGGGTTTATCCGACAGAAAAGACAGATCTAATATGCAGGATGGAAATCAGTGCAAGGAGGTGACTATCAACCTATGACATCACTCATCTCCCGCCCTACTGTGGACCAATGTGCAGTAACAGAGCAGAGATAACAGAAGAATAGATTATGGCTCACCTGTGCTGATCACTGTAGGAGTGTCCTCCTCTTTGAATGTCCTCGTCATTCCAACCTCCTCTGTATATTGCTGATTATCCCTCACATACATCTCTTCTACTTCACCCTCAACTTTCACGTTCATCAGATCTTCACTCTAAACAAACAGAATGGCAGAAAATAATATTGTCAAGGGTGCACACCCATGGAGACTCACTAACCAAGATGAGGACCTTGTTTAATGGAAGAGGAATGAAGAGAGCTTTACTCTGAGCAGGTAAAAAAAGTGCTCTGAAACAATTATCGCAGCCTGCAATACCACTGGCTGCCACTGAAGGGACCCAAAAGCTTGGCCACACACAGGCAGATTCAAATCCTGCATAAAATCTGGTGTAAGGGTTGTAGAGCCGCTTAGTAATTCCCGGACACTTCTGAAAGTCCCCAAGCTATACTATGACCTAGCATCTTGACATATTCACTTTCGCACCGCCCCCCCAGACACCAAACACATGATTTGGGGTAGCTTGCCAGCATCTTCAGTTTGTAAGCTGACTGGTTTGCTAGGGAACCATACACACTCTGATTCCCGTCTGCAAGATACAATAGTTTATAAACACTGACTCTAATCAGCGTGCAGTTTCACACAGATTAACAGAACAACAATAACTTACATCGAGAATACAGACACAGGTAACACAATGCAGCAATCTCTCTCTAGAAGTATGAATTCTTAGCTTAGTACACAGAAGTCACTTATTCTGAACATTTGTTTAAACTTTTACTCACTGAATGAATAACTGTAGCCCCAGTCAGCAATGCTAGCAGTGAGGAGTGGCTACATATTTGCTCCTTCTACCAGCCCTGATGTTTCTTCGGGGACCAAAGACCTATGGTGGGGGGAGAGTGTGTAGCCCTGGTCAGCAACACTAGTGGAGAGGAGCAGCTGCAGTTTCATAGTTACATAGTTGTTAAGGTTGAATGAAGACATCAGTGCATCCAGCTCAACCTGTGTGTGTGCATGTAAGTATTAGGTCCCTTCCATTTCCCATATCTCTGAATATAGTGTTCAATAAGATGTTCATCTAAAGATTTCTTGAAATTAGCTACATTCCCACTGCAATCACCAATTGTGGAAGGCATTGCTCGAACAGTAAAAAAACCCTTACGCAGTTTAAGGTTGAACCTTTTCTCGTTCAACCTCATTGAATGGCCACATGTCTTCATGAGTTACCCGAGACTGAATAGTTTCCTCACAAAGCTGAAATCACTATTAAAGATATTTGGGTATCACTATCATATCCACTTTTGGGCGTCTGTTCTCCAGGGAGAATACGTTTAATGATTGTAGTCTTCCTTGTAACTGAGGTCCTCCAGCCCTCTTATTAACTTTGTTGCCCTTCTCTGGATGCTTTCCAATTCTAGTACATCTTTCCTGAGGACTGATAACCAGAACTGGTCGGCATATTAAAGATGTGGCCGAACTAGAGTTTTCTAAAGTGGTAGAATTATAGTTTTATCTCTTGAGTAAATATGCTAATATTCTGCTGGTCTTGCTTGCTGCAGTTTAGCATCACATGGTATTGCTGAGTCTGTCATTAACTAGGACCCCCAGATATTTTTCCATCCTTGATTACCCCAGAGGTTCTCCCCCATAGCGTGTAAATTGCATTCATATTTTTTTAACCTTCATTTACATTTCCCTACATAGAACCTCATTTGTCATGTGTTTGCCCACTCCTCTTATTTATCCTTTTGTGAAGTTATTACCCTGTATCATCAGCAAACACTGAGATTGAACCATTTATACCAACCTCTATATCATTTATGAACAAGTTAAAGCGGAATTCCACCCAAAAATGGAACTTCCGCTTTAAGTGCAGGTGACCCCCTGACATGCCACAACTGGCATGTCATTTTTTTTGGGGGGGGGCACGGGGACCCTGTTTTCAGTGCGCGCCCAGCTTTGAAGCCAAAGTCGGGTGCCCACAGTTGCAAAGTCAGTGCCGCACGGAGGAGGGGGAGAAGAGCGAGGCAGTGGGCGACCGCATCGCTGGACCCCGGCACAGTTAAGTGTCTGATTATTAAAAGTCAGCAGCTAGACTTTTTGTAGCTGCTGACTTTCAAAAGGATGGAACTCCGTTTTAAACAAAATTGTTCCCACGACAGACCCCTGGGGCACCCCACTTATAACTGCAAACCATTCAGAAAATAGGTTATTTATCACCACCCTTTGGGCGTGCCCCCTGCAACCAGTTTTCCATCCAGGTGCATATACTATCGTCAATGTCCACAGAACCCAATTTGTGGATTAAGTGTTTATGGGGTACCGTGTCAAATGCTTTATCAAAATCTAGATAATAATGTTAATACATTGGTCTGGCAAGAACGATCTTTCATGAATCCATGCTGGTTACTACTAATGATACTATTCTTATCTGCAAGTTCCTGGATATGGTCTCTTATCATCCCCTCCGAAATTTAATAAAACAGTTGATGTAAGGCTGACTGGCCTGCAGTTTCCAGGTATGCATTTCAGCCCTATTCTTTAATATTTGTACCTTGTCAGCTGTATGACAATCAGCTGGTACCATTCAAGTTGAAATGCTTTCCTTAAAGATTAGCAATAATGGTCTGGCAATGACCTGGCTAAGTTCTTTGAGGACTCTTGGGTGCAAGCCATCTGGTCTTGGTGATTTGTTCATATTAAGATTTGTAGTCTTTTTAGAACACTGGCTTCTGTTAACCACAAGGGCATATTCCTCGCTGTGTGCCAACCCTATCATCTTGTCTATCAAAACTCGCCTTTTCCATAGTAAAGACTGAGGAGAAAAAATAATTTAATACAGTTTCCTTCTCCTGCACTTGTAACCAACATCTCTTGATCCTCCTATATCGGGCCAATATGCCGTGACTTAGCTTTTCTTACTATTAATATACTTATAACATTTTTGGGGATTCTTTTTACTCTCCTCTGCTTTGTGTCTCTCGTGGTCTAATTGTGCTACCCTGATTACGCTCTTACATTTCTTATTGCATTCTTTGTAGTTCTGGAATGTTGATGGTGTCTCCTCAGTCTATTTTTGAAGGACGATTTTATTTCTTTAATGTGACTTTCACACTTGAATTTAGCCACCCAGGTTTGGCCTTAGTTCTTTTATATTTGTTACCCTATGGAATACACTGGCTAATGCCATTACCCAAAAAGTTCTTAAAGTGGAGCTCCATCCAAAAGGGGAGGCTCAGCTTATTCGCACCCCCCCCCTCCACTGCCACATTTTGGTACTTTTCTTTTGGGGGGGTACCTGGTTTTGGCAGGTACCCGCTCCCACTTCAAGGTAAGATCGCCAATATACAACAATTCTGGCCCCTCCTTCTTCCCCCTGCTGCCTTCTGGGACACATACAGGACCCAGAAGACAGCGGGACCATTCAAAAAGCGCAGCGTGACTCGCACCTGTGCAATAGAAAAACCGGCTGTGAAGCCTTCCAGTTTCCCTTACTTACAATGCGGGCGTCTTCACCCAAAGCTGATTGACGAATTAACTTGGGGTGCCGACATCGTGGGATCCCTGGACAGTTAAGTGTCCTTATATTAAAAGTCAGCAGCTACAGTATTTTTTTTACAGACTGGAGCTCTTCTTTAAAGCACTCCCACTTTTCTCTGCATTTTTGGTTAATTTAATATCTTCCCATTTAGTGTCATGAAGTATGGAGTGCAGTTTAATAAACTTATCTCTCTCGAAATTGATTGTACTTGTCCCACCCTCTTGTCTGTTTTTCCTGTGCCTTACAATGAACGTAATTGTCCTGTGATCACTTTTTCCTAAATTATCCCTTACTTACATATCCGCTATCAGCGCTCATCATCATTTCATTGATTCTGTTGCATAACATTTGTAATACCAATGAATTAGAAAAATATCTGTGCTATTATCTCACCTCTACACATTCTAATATCGCAATCATCTGTAAAATCCTCTCCACATGTCAGAGCGTTCAATCACTTCCATGTTCCAGACTCTTAACTCCACCTACCTGATGATGGTGAGGGATGGTGTGACCTTCCTGTGTGGAATCCCGGGAATACAGAAGATGGGGACATCTCTCTGGTGGATTTCTGTAGCTGGATGACTCTACCATGGTGTCCTGGTACAGATCTTTGTGTCCTTTTAGAGACTCAGACTCTTCCATAACCCCATCCATATTATTCTCTTCTTTTATCTCTACTTTAATATCGACTTTATAATCTCTCAGGTTACCATTCTGAATACATAAAAAAATTACATCAATTGTAACAATGTAGATAATGTACAGATCCTAATGATACTATCAGTGATTGTTCCTCGTCTACCTGATGATGGTGAGGGATGGTGTGACCTTCCTGTGTGGAATCCCGGGAATACAGAGGACGGGGACATCTCTCTGGTGGGTTCCCATTACTGGATCCATCTATAGGAAACACACACACTGACTGAATACATTGTTTCTATGTGTTTATCAGATGATGGGGGGTCTAGGTGGACCCTCCATACTGCTCTCTCCTTTACAATAAAGTCTCCTCTTACCCGGTGATGTGAGGGGCAGCTGATTCTCCATGATGTGGTTGTAGAGATCCTTGTGTCCTTCTAAGTACTCCCACTCCTCCATGGAGAAATAGACAGTGACATCCTGACACCTTATAGGAACCTGACACACACAATGATACAGTCACCATCCAGACACATCCCTTGTCTGAGACTGGATAATGTCCCAGAATTCCCAGCAACGCTCACCTCTCCTGTCAGCAGCTCCATCATCTTCTTGGTGACTTCTAGAATCTTCTGCATGTTCTGTCTCTTAGGCTTCAGAAAGTCACATGAAGGCACTGTGATGGTCATATGATCTCCTGACTTTACAGGAGGAAAGCCCTGTATTCAAGCAAAAACAGTAATATTGTGTCACATTCCCAGAATCCTCCTCACCTCTCTGGTCAGGTCTGTGTTTTATTAAAAGAGATACGCGTGATGTCATGTAACCTCCCAGAATCCTCCTCACCTTTCCGATCAGCAGGTAGATAATCTCCAGGGTGAGGTTTAGTATCCTCTCAGTCACGTGACTCTGGTCCTCATCCATCCTCGTTGTGGTCATGTGATCTATGCCGGTTTTTCTGTATGTGAATAATTATCTGAACGGTATTGGATGTAGAATATTAGGGTGGAAATGTAAGGAGTTAAAAGGTTGTCTTCTCCCTATTAACACCTGTTTAAGCCCCTTCCACTTTAACACAATTAGGCTACACCCACCATTTGGCATGGCACTACACACCCTGCCCCATGCTCCACTGCCTTATTCTCAGGGCCACTAATCCTCAAAAGTTTCCATTTATCTCAGCTGCTGATCTGTAATTTTTAGTGCAGGAAAACACTTGCCTCATGTCCCCAAATTTAAAGTCTATTCAAGGTGACAGAATACTGTGCTACCACTATTCAGATTTGTCTCAGATGCTACACTCCAATTTCCCTTGCTAGATAACCCTTGCCTCATCCCTCTCAATTCGGACCTCTTCTGTTTGCTGTCTTCCTGCTGAAGTTTTTACCCAACCATTCTTGAGGGCTATTGCTGGATTACTTTTGAAAGAATTGAGGAGATTGGGTGGTGTGGGGAATGCAGAGAGGTGTGAAGGTTTTTTTTTTTTGCAGTCTTCTATGATGATGCAGTGTGGTGATGCAATACAAAGGAGCTCACAAATTATGACATCAAACTATTGTGTCACTGGACAGTTTTTACCAAGCTATACCTGCTACATTACCCCTTACTCTTTCACATGGGAAGGCGGTATCTGGTTGTCCTCCTATTGTTAAAGGAGGCTTCCAGATCCGGCAGACCCCTACAACCACCAGGCCAGGATTTAGGGGATTAGGCCTTTCTCCTCATCAACATGGGTGGCAAGGAGCTTTGCAAAGGGATCTCCCCCCGCCCCATGCTGTGGGTATGTGTCCTGAAATGGTTCAGGAGGAGGGAGGCCAAAAACTACCCCCTTACCTGAACTTTGGGGGGAATGTCATCAGCACACCAAGGAACCTCGAAAGGGGCGAAGCTTTGGACCCTTTTGAGGAATCCTTGGTGTACTGATGACATTTCTTCACTTTGAACATCCATGGTTTCCAGCCTATGGTCATTACAGCACCCAGCATCACTGAACAGCTGATTATCTTGAATATGTGCATGGGGAACACTGCGTTTGAAATTTGGGGGGAACTCTTATTGTTCTTGTTTTTATTTTATGTGGAGCTCCCTAATAAAGTTCATATCATCCCTGAAAGGTCTGGTATTAAATTTAGAGTGCATTTCACAGTTTGTTTTTTTTTGCAGTCACCCTTGGCATCCATACCAGACCCTCATGAAGGATAAGGGTCTGGTATGTATTTTTAACCACTTTAAGACCGAGCCTCTTTTTGGAGTTTGGAGGTTATCAGCTAAAAACATGTTTTTTTGCTATAAAATTACTTAGAACCCCCAAACATTATATATTTTTTTTTTCTAAGACCCTAGAGAATAAAATTGCAAAACTTTATGTCACACCGTATTTGTGCAGCGGTCTTAAAAGCGCGATTTTTTTTTAAAAAATTCATTTTTTTTAGTTAAAAAATAAGACAACAGTAAAGTTAGGTCAATTTTTTTTCATATTGTGAAAGATAATGTTACGCCGAGTAAAATGATACCCAACATGTCATGCTTCAAAATTGCGTCCGCTCGCGGAATGGCGACAAACTTTGCAACATAAAAATCTCCATTGGCGACCTTTAAAAAATTCTACAGGTTAGCATTTTTGCGTTACAGAGGAGGTCTAGGGCTAGAATTATTGCTCTCACTCTAACGATCGCGGCGATACCTCACATGTGTGGTTTGCACACCGTTTTCATATGTGGGCGGGACTTACGTATGCGTTCGCTTCTGCGCGCGAGCTCGCAAGGACGGTGCGCTTTAAATTTTTTTTTTTTTTGTTAATTATGTATTTTACTTTTTAATTTTTATTTTTACAACTTTCTTTTTTAAAAAAAAATTTTTGATCACTTTTTTTCCTATTACAAGAAATGCATACATTCCTTGTAATAGAAAAAAGCATGCCAGGACCTCCAAAATATGAGATCTGGGGTCAAAAAGACCTCAGATCTCATTTTTAGACTAAAATGCATTAAAAAAAAAAATGGCAGGGGAAAAAAAAAAATGTCCCCTTTAAGAGCATTGGGCGGAAGCTACTTGTGACGTAGCTTCCGCCCAGCCTTGTTATGGAGCCGGGTGAGCGGCTTCAGCCGCTCACTCGGCACACGGACACTGGGGGGGGAAGGACATGATCATCTCCGCCGGCGGGTCCGGTAAGCGGCGGAGATGACCGGAAAGCGGCGGGAGGGGGGGGGGCACCTCTCCCGCCGCTGATAAAAGTGATCTCGCGGCGAATCCGCCGCTAAGATCACTTTTATCCGACGCAGAATCGCCTGCTGAAAAAAAAAATACCGGGGTTATGGTAGCTATCTGCTACCATAACAACGGTATTCCACTTCAAAGTACCGCCGTCAAACGACGTACGGCGGTCCGGAAGTGGTTAAGGGGCTGTTTTTTTGTCTGCCCCCCCCATTACCATCTATACTAGCTCCATTCCTTGGATGAAGGTCTGGTATAGATGAAGGGAATCTCTGGCCACTATGTCTACAGACAGATGAAAACAGTTGTGGGCTGTCCTTTCCTGGTCAATTTAACCACTTCAAGCCTGGACTGTTTCACCCCCTTCATGCCCAGTCCATTTTTCAGATTTCAGCACTGTCACACTTTGCAATGCTGTATCCAAATTACATTTTTTAACTTTATTTTAAGAATTTTATATACAGATAAGAATGCTGAAAGAATGTATATGGGGTTCAACATAAGCCATTTGAAAGGCAATACGACAAAATAAACTAAACAGAAACTCATTCTGCCCATAGAGTATACAATCGCTAATCAGGGTCAAAGCCTAAATACCAAGCTAAAAAGCATAACTTTATTTGTAATTTTATCAAAACACTAATATATAGATATATTTTCAGCATAGCATAAAACAGAGAAGACCAAGTCGTCAACGATAGAGAAAGAAAGAAGAAACCAGCAAGGGGGGGTGAAGGGAGGGATTCAAGTAAAAAAAAAAAAAAAATAAAAAGAGAAAAGGGGGCATGGGAGGAGGACAATGGGAAGGGGGAGATGGATTGGTGGAGGGAAAAAGGGGAAACCTCACTTCCCCAAATGCATGATCGATGCATGTTCCCTTAACAAAACAGTGGCTTGATCTTGAACAATCCACAGACATTTCCCTACAATGTCTACCCTGGCTTAAACCTTCTAATTTGCATGTCCTCAGTAGTCCTCCTCTTATAGGAGCTACTCTGGGGGTCTTACAATGGTGCAAGGGTGTTTTGAGGGCCCAGCAAATTTACACTGTTATACAAGCTGTACACTCACTACTTTACATTGTAGCAAAGTGTCATTTCTTCAGTGTTGTCACATGAAAAGAAAGAATAAAATATTTACAAAAATGTGAGGGGTGTACTTACTTTTTGTTTTTTAGTCTGTGTGACTACGATGGTAAACTGTATATATTTGAAAATTGATCATTCCTGATGTACTGACTTCTTGAGGCCCCAAAATGCTAGGACAGTACAAATACTCCTCAAATGACCCCTTTTGGGAAAGACAGTCCAATATATTTAGTAAGAGGCATGCGGAGTATAAGTTGTAATTTTTTTGTCACATTTTTTTTGAAAAATAAAAGATAAATCAATTTTTTCACAAAGTTGTCATTCTAACGCATTGTTTATCACCCTCTATCAGCCTAGACACATAGAGAGACCCAAAATCCAAAGCGAACCTTTGCGTTTTCATGAAATGTATATTATGCATCTCATTTCCTGACTGCCTATCATACAGTATTTATGAGGTCCCTGAAGTGCAGGATAGGAGAAACACACACAAAATTATCGCATTTTGGAAATTAACCACTTCAGCCCCGGAAGGATTTCCCAGTTTAGGACCAGAGCACTTTTTGCGATTCGGCACTGCGTCACTTTAACTGACAATTGCACGGTCGTGCGACGTTGTACCCAAACAAAATATGCGTCCTTTTTTTCCCACAAATAAAGCTTTCTTTTGGTGGTATTTGATCGCCTCTGCATCATTTCTGATCACCGCTATAAACAAGAGAAGAGCAACAATTTTGCAAAAAAAAAATAATATTTCTTACTTTTTGCTATAATACATATCCAAAAAAATATATAAAAAAAAACATTTTTTTCATCTGTTTTAGCCATTTTATATTCTTCCTCATATTTTTGGTAAAAAAAAAAAAAAATTGCAATCGGCATTTATCGATTGGTTTGCGCAAAAGTTGCTGCGTTTACAAATGATGAGAATTCATTCATGGGGTTTTTATTTTTTATATATTTTACTAGTAATGGCGGTGATCTGAGATTTTTATCGGGACTGCGATATTGCAGCGGACATGTCGGACCATTTTGAAACTTTTTTGGGACCATTGGCATCTATACAGCGTCAGTGCTATGAAAATGCATTGATTTCTGTATAAATGTCACGGGCAGGGAAGGGGTTAACCTGCAAGGGGGCGCTCCAAGGGGTTAACTACGTTCCCTGTGTATTTTATAATTCTATGGGGGCTGGGCTGGCAGGGGGAGGGGAGTGATCGCTGCTCCCATACACAGGGAGCATGTGATCACATCCCTTCCCCCTCTGTCAGAATGGAGATCCGTGTTTACATACACGGACCCCGTCCTGTCACTCTGGGGGGGTTGATCGTGGGTAACTGGCGGACATCGAGTCTGCCATATCTGCTCCCTGGACCCCCCGGAACACAGTAAGCTTGCGAGCGCTCACAATACGCATTCTCGCGGCCGCCGTCAGGTGACGGCGTTTTGCGATAATGAGCCAAGTTGCTGCTGTCAAGCCACGGCGGGAGATCGGCAACTGGTTAAATAGTTCAAGGTATTTTCTAAAAGACATAGTGAGTCTTTAGAAGATTTGAAGTTTTTGGAAAATGCAGGAAAGAAAATGAAAGTGTATTTATTCCATAAATTTGTGAATAAGACATTTCTAAGACACGTCATAGGTATACTTAGAACATCATCCCAAAACACATTCTGCTATTCCTCTCGTATGGCGATATCACACGTGTGAGAGATTTTTACAGTGTAGCCTCATTGAGAGGCCCAAAATCCAAAGAGTACTTTCAGGCTTCCTAGAGACATAGATTACACATTTCATTTTCTGACTACCTATCACATTTTTGGAGGCTCTGAAGCACCAGGACAGTGGAAACACCCACAAAATGACCATATTTTGGAAAGCAAACACATAATTTTTTTGGAAAAGTATGGGAGGCATCAGGGCCAAGGTCACTGGTGTTGGAGGTGTCAGGGACACTGTCACTGGTGTGGCGGGGATCAGGGACACTGTCACTGGCGTGGCGGGGATCAGGGACGCTGTCACTGGTGCGGCGGGGATCAGGGACACTGTCACTGGTGTGGTGGGGATCAGGGACACTGTCACTGGTGTGGCGGGGATCAGGGACACTGTCACTGGTGCGGCGGGGATCAGGGACACTGTCACTGGTGCGGCGGGGATCAGGGACACTGTCACTGGTGCGGCGGGGATCAGGGACACTGTCACTGGTGCGGCGGAGATCAGGGACACTGTCACTGGTGTGGTGGGGATCAGGGACACTGTCACTGGTGTGGCAGTAATCAGGGGCACTGGGACTGGTGTGGGGAAGATTAGAGACACTGCAGTGATTGACAGCACTGGTCTGGTGACATTGTACTGCTGTGGGAGTGATCAGAAACAAAAGCTGGTAGCAATAACATACAGTGATAACAGAGCTGCCAGCCACTGTACATGATTACCACCACAGCTCTGGCTTTGGTGATATTACATACAAAAAAAAAATTTTCTCCCAATTTTTTTAAGCAGTGTCACCACACTAACACATTCTGGAAGGGGAGACCATTTTATTTTTAAACCATAATTGCTTATATAGCAACCTAACACAATGGACACAAACCACCACTCACTCCAATGGCAACACTCTTGAACTTATATTCTCCCACCTCTGCACTCCCTGCAACTCCTCTAACGCCCCCTTCCCTCTCTCTGATCACAACCTCATCAGTTTCACACTCTCCCTGTCTCCTACCTTTCATGCCGCCAACCTGCAAACAGTTACCCGCAGGAACCTTTGCCAACTCAACCCTTCCCTTTTTCATTCTGCTACTGATTGCCTTTATGATGAAATCACACCCCTATCCTGCCCAGACCTGGCCACTTCTGTTTACAACAACATATTGTCATCCTCCTTGGACACACTTGCCTCCATCTCTACACGCAGAACCAGCCTCGTCTGCTACAACCCTGGCAAACAGATGACACCAGAAATCTCAAGATACACAGCCATGCTATTGAGCAAGCGTGGCTTAAAACTAAATCCCTACAAGACTTCACCCTCTACAAGTCTGCCCTTCTCAAATACAACTCCTGCCTCCACTCCGCTAAACAAATCTACACTACCCCAGATGACGGCTGTGTGAGCCGAAACGCGTCGGGTTCCCTACTCCTCCTGTCAATTTGTTTTTATTCAGAGCTCTTTTTATATTTCATCAATGTGAGTATCACTAATTCCCCATGTTCTATAATAAAAATTTTTGAAACGTTATCACACCATGTTGGCCTTTTTCCTCTCATAATTTATGCACCAAACATCGGACGAACCGTGTGGAGCATTTCAGAGAGGATTTTGGAGCCTTTTGATATTTGGATCCTGCCCTTAACAATATTTGGGATGTCCCTATGATGAGCTGTGGAAGTCCTTGCCTGAGATGATCGGCCTGTGATGACCCCATAGATGTCCAAGATTCCTTGCCTTGTCCGTGATGACCCCATAGACGTCCAGGATTCCTTGCCTTTGAAGACTAGCGGTGACCACTACCCTGAAAGTGGATTCTAACCCCTGCGCAAGTCCTAGCTGAGTCTGGTAAGCTTACACCTTTACTAGATTCCAGGATGTATTAGGATATTTTATATCTGAAGATTCTTGCAAAAGTCTTTTCAATACCTGCCACCCCCTCCCCCCTCCCCCCCTCTTTTTCTTCAGAGACTTTTTTTGCACGGAAGACACAGAGAGTCTTCTCTTCCTTCACTGTGTTGAACTTTCTGGTATAACTGGGAGGAGACTACATACTTGGTCTCTCCCTTCAGGGAAAAAGGAAGAATATTGATTTAATTTATTCCATTTTCTGCTGCATTCATAGACTATATACTCATGTAATTTTCTTGGGCGCTGCAACCATTTTATTTAAATCTACACTACTCTCATCAAATCCCTCTCATCCAAGCCCTGTCAACTCTTCTCCCCTTAATTCCTTACTCCACCCCCCACTGCCTCCTCCCACCAACTTGCTCACTTCCCAGGAGATTGCCAATCACTTAAAAAACAAAATTGACACAATTCGTGATGAGATATCCTACGTCCAGCTTCCTCCACCAACCAACACACCAAGTCTAACACCCCACTCAACACTTTCCTCCTTGAATCCTGTTAGCTCTGAGGAAGTTGCCAAACTCCTTTCCACAGCCCACCTCACCACATGTCCCCTCGCAACTACTACGACCACCCTCCTGCTCTGTCCTAAACTCTCTAACCCACATCTTCAACCTCTCCCTCTCTTCCGGCACCTTTCCCTCTCCACTCAAACATGCACTGGTTACCCCCATACTTAAAAACCCCCCACTGGACCCCACCTGTTTGAATAACTTAAGACCCATTTCCCTGCTCCCTTTGCCTCCAAGTTTTTTGAACGCCTTGTCCACAACCGTATGAGTTGCTACCTCACTGACAACAACCTCCTCGATCCCCTACAATCCGGCTTCCGCCCACAACATTCAACTGAAACTGCCCTACTAAAGCTCACCAATGACCTATTAACTTCTAAAACCAATGGCCAGTACTCCATACTCATACTCCTAGACCAGGGATATGCAATTAGCGGACCTCCAGCTGTTGTAAAACTACAAGTCCCATCATGCCTCTGCCTCTGGGTTTCATGCTTGTGGCTATCAGTCTTGCTATGCCTCATGGGATTTTTAGTTCTGCAACATCTGGAGATCCGCTAATTGCATATCCCTGTCTTAGACCTTTCTGCTGCCTTTGACACAGTCGACCACCCACTCCTCCTCAATAAACTCCACTCTCTTGGCCTACGTGACTCTGCTCTTTCATGGTTCTCCTCCTACCTATCTCAGTGCACCTTCAGTGTCACATACAACAACATCTCCTCCGCTCCATCTCTTTCTGTTGGGGTACCCCAAGGCTCTGTCCTTGGGCCCCTCTTATTCTCCCTCTATACCTCTTCCCAGGGCCAGATGATAACTTTCCATCACCTCTATGCTGACGACACCCAGATCTATCTCTCAACTCCTAAACTCTGCACCTCAATCTCCTCACGCATCACAAACTTACTGAATGACATATCGGTATGGATGTCAGGCCACTTCCTCAAACTCAATCTTTCTAAAACTGAGCTTGTAATATTTCCTCCTCCCCGGTCCCCTCCCCATGACTTTACCATTGAGATCAACGGCACAATCATTGGTCCTTCCACATATGCCGGGGTGCTGGGTGTAATCCTAGACTCCGACCTCTCTTTCAGCCCCCACATTCAATCGCTGGCTAAATCTTGCCGCCTTAACCTCCGCAACATTTCCAGAATTCGACCCTTCCTGACTAACGACACCACAAAACAACTTATTCGCTCCTTGGATATTTCCCACCTTGATTACTGCAACTACCTCCTCACTGGCCTACCTTTGCACAGGCTATCCCCCCTCCTTCAGTCTTTTATGAATGCTGCTGCCAAACTTACTGTATACACCTTACTAACCGATCCCCGACTGCTGCCCCAATCTGCAAATCCCTTCACTGGCTTCCACTACGCCACCATATAAAATTCAAAATACTAACCACAACATACAAGGCCATCAAAAACACTGCCCCCAGCTACATCACCAATCTCATCTGCAGATATTGCCCTAATCGTCCTCTCCACTCCTCACAGGACCTCCTGTTCTCTAACTCCCTTGTTACCTCTTCCCATGTTCGCCTACAGGACTTCTCCAGAGCCTCTCCCATCTTCTGGAACTCCCTGCACCAGAATGTCCGGTCAGCCCCCACCCTGTCCGCCTTTAGGCGATCCTTGAAAACTCACTTATTCAGGGAAGCCTACCCCACCTCCACCTAAGAACTGTGCTTGAGTCACCTCTATCAGATCATCCCCTGCAGCCATTACCTTTTGTACCACCTCCCCCTCCCTTTAGATTGTAAGCTCCATAAATCCTGTAAAATAATAATATATATATATATATATATATACAAAATTCATATTGGTCAGAATGTATGTAGAAATGCGTGATTTTTAATTTTTTTATGGCATGTTTTATAGCAGAAGATAAAAAAATGTTTAATTGTCTGCGTTTTTTTGTTTATAGTGAAAAAAATAAAAAAAACCCAGTGGTGTTTAAATACCACCAAAAAAAGGTTTGTGGGAAGTATCAGTGGGAAAAAAATGACATAAATTTTATTTGTGTACAGCGTTGCATGACCGCGCAATTGCCAGTTAAAGTAACGCAGTGCCGTATCACACAAAATGTCCTGGTCATGAAGGGGTAAACCCTTCCGGAAGTCAAGTGGTGGTTGTATACTCTCCTATTGTTTTCAGCTAAGGAAGCCGACATCTTAGCCTCTGTTTAATCTGCAACTGCCATGATGCTGCACATGTGATCAGCTATGACACCACCCATTGGATGGTTTGCTAGTTTGGTTGACAGCACAATCAAGGAGACAGCTAGCATTTCCGGCATGCTGGGAATATTAACTCTTTTTTGACGCGATCAAATCGATGGGTAGACAACCGCTTTTTAACCACTTCAGCCCGGAAGGATTTCCAGCTTTAGGACCGGAGCCCTTTTTGCGATTCGGCACTGCGTCGCTTTAACTGACAATTGCGCGGTCGTGCGACGTTGTACCCAAACGAAATTTGCGTCCTTTTTTTCCCAAAAACAGAGCTTTCTTTTGGTGGTATTTGATCACCTCTGCATCATTTCTGATCGCCGCTATAAACAAAAAAAGAACGACAATTTTGCAAAAAAACCCAAATTTCTTACTTTTTGCTAGAATACAAATCAAAAAAAAATTATATAAAAAAACATTTTTTTTTCACCGTTTTTGGCCGATTTATATTCTTCCTCATATTTGCGATAAAAAAAAAATCGCAATCGGCGTTTATTGATTGGTTTGCGCAAAAGTGGTCGCGTTTACGGATGATGAGAATTCATTTTTGGGGTTTTTTTTTTTTTTTTTTACTAGTAATGGCGGCGATCTGCGATTTTTAGCAGTACTGCGATATTTCAGCGGACATGTCGGACTATTTTGACACTTTTTTGGGACCATTGGCATTTATACAGCGTTCAGTGCTATAAAAATGCACTGATTACTGTGTAAATGTCATTGGCAGTGAAGTGGTTAACCTGCAGGGGGCGCGCTAAGGGTTAACTATGTTCCCTGGGCGTGTTCTAACTGTAGGGGGACTGTACTAGCTGGGGAAGGGAAGTGGTCACAGCCTTCGTATACAGGAAGGCTGTGATCACAGCCCTTCCCCCTTCACACAGAGCGGAGGTCCGTGTTTACATACACGGACCTCCGTTCCTCCGCTCAGGGGGGCCATCGCGGGTAGCCGGCGGCAATCGAAGCCGCCGCACCCGCTCCTTGGCCCCCCTGGACACAGTGAGCGTGCGGGCGCGCCTCCGGCGGCGCGCGCGCGCTCACTAAACTCGATCCCGCAGCCGCCGTCGTATGACGGCGTTTTGCGGGAACGAGCCACTTTGTCGTCGTCAATTGCCGACCATCGGTCGGCAAGCGGTTAAGCACAGTGTCCGGGCGGGAAACAGCTAAACAGTTATTTTTCTTTGTAAATGTCAGTTTTCTGTAGGTTGTATACATCGCACGTATGGCCCACTGCACAGGCCGGGTCAGAACATCCCCAGACATGTTATTTTTAAGTTTTTGCATTTTGAGCATTACTAAAATTATTTCTCCCTGCCAAATGGATTTAAAAAGAAAATCTGTTGGCTTTGGTCCATGTCCCCCATGGCAGTGCCCAGTCCTCCCATACCATTTGTCTGACAATCCCTTGCCTATTAGCCTAGAAAACAGCCATTGCTGTTTTTTTAACATTTGGCTCCCATTATCTTCAATGGGGTTCAGATTCGGCACCTGAACTTGGTTGTTCTGTGGAGGCGTCTCACTTGAACCCAGGTTTGTTCATCTCATCTAATTAGCAAAGAAATGCCGGTAACATGAATGCTTCTTCTTGTAAACCTTTATTGGAGCACTGACAGCAGTGCTACACCTGAGATTCTATAATGTTCATCTCCAAAAATTAAGAGAAAGGGGTTAATCTAGGTTTCCGCACTATATATATGTGTATCATCATCTGCTGAAGATAAAAGACGTCATGGTGACTATGGAGGAAGAGGACGGACATGACAGGGGGGGGGGGTTACTGGGTGTAAATAGAAAATAAGATCTTATTACCTCCACTGCTGCCACTTCCAGCAATGTCTTCTCTCTACTTCCTCCCAACTCACCTCTCACCTGGAACTTCCTATTTATACCTGACATCACTTCCTGTCTGTATTCCATAGAGACTTTCTGCCACAGTATAAGTAAGATCGCCACCTTGTGGAGATTAGAGGAACTGTAGCCCCGAGAAACATCTCGTAGTGTGAACATGATCTTGTCATTGTTGCCGAGTTTTCCGAATGCTGCAGGACAGCCCCGGGATTTTGGCTGCATCAAGTGAGGCATAAACTGTGTGCCATGATCTGTGAGCATTTGCAGGGGAAAACAGGATTGAGCAAAGATGCTCAACAGTGCGCCCACAACCTAGTCTGCCCAAGTGGAGCTCAGGGCTACTGTCTGGGTAGCGTAGTCTACTATGGTAAGTATAAAATGTTTCCCCGAATTGCTGGGCATGGCTAAGAGTCCAATAATATCTACTGCCACCCTCTGAAAGGGCTGCTCAAAATTGGGCAAAAGCTTCAGTTGTGTCTCCCATCTGCCAACAGTGAACCGTAAACAATTAGAAACATCGGTCCCATATGTGGACAGTAGAAGCTGTGAGCAAGACAGGCCTTAACTTTTTGTATCTCTAAGTGCCCAGTGAGAGGGATCTCATGAGAAATTTGCAACAACTGCTCCTGGTACTTGTGGGGTACAACCAACTGTCGCTCTGTCAATCCATCCTCAGAGGAGATGGCCTCTCTGTATATTTTGCCCTGTTCCCAGCATACTCATACTCTGCCATCCCCAGCTAGCGGTCTGTCAGCTAAACCCCTGAGTTTCTCCAAGCTGCTGTCAGTTTTAACAGCCTCAGAGAACTCTGAGCTATCTGCCTCAAGTGCCAGGGAGACGACAGTCTGAGAAGACCTCAGGCCCTCTAGGCCAGGTTCACAAGGATTTGACCCAGTTGGATAGGCCCCTTACAGAGACCGCTTCTTCGTAACAGTGGGCAGTGGCTGGATCAGGGCAGGCTGATGGGCACTGCTAGTCACCACTGCAGCAAAGGAAAGGTCTGCATTGCATAGATCATGACATTGTACATCATACATTACGCCATTACTTTCAGAGTCTATTAAGTCTTTAGGTTTCACACCAGGCCTTGACTCTGTAGACACACTAGGGCCTGGACCTGGTAAACAGTCAGTTGCCCCTGACCCTTCCCAGAATTCCCAATATGCACTCAGACAGTACTTTACGTGAATCCTCAGGTGGAGTTGTAAGTTCTAGGGGGGCTGAATGTGGTTCATAATGGGCTTCCAACTGTCCTAGTTTGGTATCCAATAATACATTAGTGGGAATGGCATCTGTTACCCCCATTTCTCTCATTGCTTTCCCAGCTCCCCAGTCTAATTAAACACAGGCCATGGGTTGATGTTCCCAACACCTTTTACAGCCATGGTCTTACCAGGAATAAGATCTTCGGGGTTCGCTATTTCAGGGTGAACTAAGGTCACCATCTCCCCGCGGTCTCTTATGCCAGTGGTAACTTTATCACCAACAGGCTGCAGAGAGACCCCCTGCTTTTCTGGAAGCACACAAGACAGTAGGCTTTCTGGGGGTTGGCTTGATAGGTGGGGCATCCTTTTCTCGGGGCAGAACACACTGAGATGAAAACATCTACAGTTATCCACAGCTTGTAGGTCCGGGTACCTTGGTCCTCTGGCTGTCCTAAAAAGAATGTTCAGCTGCTTTTCCTCCTTTCCAACTGGGTGCAGTACTCAGTCCAGCACAAACTGCCAGACTTCAACAGACAGACAAATCATTCTTGCCAGACCAATCTTCTAACCTTCTATGAGGAAGTAAGCTGCCATCTAGATAATGGAAGGCCTGTAGATGTGGTGTATCTAGATTTTGAAAAGGCACTCAATACAGTTCCCCATAAATGTTTACTGTACAAATTAAGGTCTGTCAGCATGGACCACAGGGTGAGTACCTGGATTGAAAACTGGCTACGGGGGGCGAGTCCAGAGGGTGGTGATAAATGGGGAGTACTCGGAATGGTCTGGTCTGTCTAGAGAGTGGGGTCACCCAGGGTTCTGTCCTGGGACAAATCCTATTTAATTTATTCATAAACTATCTAAAGAATGGGATAAACAGCTCAATCTCAGTATTTGCGGACCATACAAAGCTAATCAGGATAATAACTTCCACGCAGGACGTGGAAACCTTGCAAGAAGATCTAAACAAATTAATGAGGTGGGCAACTACATGGCAGTTGAGGTTTATTGTTGGAAAATGTAAAATCATGCATTTGGGTGCTAAAAATTTGAATGCAGTTTACTCACTAGGAGGAGAACCTCTGGGTGATTCTAGGATGGAAAAGGACATGGGGGTCCTAGTAGATCACAGGCTCAGCAATGGCATGCAATGCCAAGCTGCTGCAAGCAAAATATTGGCATGCATTAAAAAGGGGATTAACTGCTGAGATAAAACGAGAATTCTCCCAATATACAAGACTGTTCCAGCTGCATCTTGAGTATGCTGTCCAATTCTGGGCACCAGTCCTCAGAAGGAATGTGCTGGAGCTGGAGAGGGTTCAGAGAAGGGCAACAAAGCTAATAAAGGGACTGGAGGATCTCAACTATGTGGAAAGACTACAAGCATTGAACTTATTCTCTCTTGAGAAGAGACGCTTGAGAGGGGATATGATTTCAATGTACAAATACCATACTGGTGACCACACAATAGGGAAAAAGCTATTTTGTGAGAGGGAGTTTAAAAAGACATTAACAAAGGGCTATTGGCAGATACCCCTAACAGAGACAGCAAAAGAGAAGACTGCCTTTTCTACCCATGAACGGTCATTTCAATACAAGCGGATGCCATTTGGGTTACGCGGTGCCCCTGCATCATTCCAAAGAATGATGGATAAAACCTTAAGACCACACCACTCCTACACAGCCGCCTACTTGGATGATGCGGTCATCCATAGCCCAGATTGGGAATCGCATCTGTCCCAAGTGCAAGCAGTGATAGATTCCCTTAGGAAAGAGGATCTCACAGCCAACCCCAAGAAATGTGCCATCGGTCTAAGGGAGGCCAAATACCTTGGCCACATTATTGCTTGAGGACTCATTAAGCCGCAAACCAAAAAACTAGAGGCAATCCAAAAATGGCTACATCCTCTAACTAAAAATCTGGTGCGTGCATTCCTGGGGATCAGAGATGGGGAGAAGCACCCGGTTGTATACCTGAGCCAAAATTAAACAGGCATGAAAAAAATTATGCCATCGTCGAGAAAGAATGTCTCACTATTAAATGGGCCTTGGAGACCCTGAAGTATTATTTGTTGGGGAGGCCGTTTAGACTGGTCACCGACCATGCTCCCCTGAAGTGGATGTGTGACAACAGGGAAAAAAATAGTTGGGTGACAAGGTCGTTTCTGGCCCTACAAGTTTACAGTGGAACATAGGGCAGGAAAGCTGCAAAACAATGTGGATGCCCTTTTCCCAGGTCCACTGTATGGGTGTGACAGTTGCTCAGCCACAGGGGCTTGAGCAGAGGGGCGGGGGGGGGGGGATATGTGACATTGCAAGGCGAGATAGTGGATGAGCGATATCTGTCGCCTCGCATGCGTTCACTTGGAGTAGATTAAAAAGAGTCTGGCCCGGGTTTTTCCAGCCACTGTGGCAGAGCTGGTTTCTGGTCCACCTTCATCCCCCTTCAGCTGCTTTAAATGACCAGGAGGAGAACTCAGCGTTGCTCTGGCCTGGGACTCAGTATCACTACACTGAGAGAGCTACACCTTGGGAGTTGGTTGCTCTAAGGACTCAAAAAGAAAAGGTTTGCGTTTGTTTTGTTTGGAGGTGTCTGGGACGAGCCCAACACTGTACAGAGAGGTATCCTGCCCTGTATAGTTTAGCGCCAGACGGCAAGGAGTTGTTTTGCTATTTTGCTTGTTTTATGACTTGCAACTTTTTATCAATAAAACTGGCAACCCGCCAGACTTTTAAGAAAGTTTGCCTTCAAGCTGCCTTTTTCCCAGGAAAGGTGATCCCCACAAGCTAATCTCCCATAATTGTAAGGGCGGTAAGGATGTGGAATTCTCTTCCACAAGCAGTGGTCTCAACAGGGAGCATAGATAATTTCAAAAAATTATTAGACGGGCACCTAAACGATCACAACATACAGGGGTACACAATGTACTATTAACATATAAGCACACACACAGGTTAGACTGGATGGATTGGTGTCTTTTTTTCAACCTCACCGACTATGTAAAAATGTAACAGAATATGTTCCTTAGCTCCTGCAGGGTATCAAAGGTGCTTACATACAGTCCCCTCAGTCACTGCTGGAAAGCAGTGCGCAAACTGCAAATAAGGTCCACGTAGCTGTCATTAAGACCTGGATGCAATGTCTTGAAACACTTGCGGTACACCTCTGGCATGAGTTGGTACAGTTTAACAATGGCCTGCTTAATGGCCTCAAAGTCTCTTTCTTGGCACTCTGGAAGACTCGCAAACGCATCCAGGACTTTGCCTTTCAGCCCTGGTGTGAGGTACTGTGCCTATTGCTCCTTGGGCAGACAGTACTGATGACTAGTCCTTTCAAATCCCTAAAAGAAAGTGTCCATATCACCATCTTTGTCCATGGTTGGGAAATTGTTCAGGGAATTTTTGTGTACTCGTTCTTCCCCAGACCCTACATTATTAACAGACCCTGTTCTGATGCAGTGGGAGTTACGCTAGCTCCACTAACTGACTCAGTCTGCTTAAGGGTTGCAGAACGAGCTGGGAGGTGTAACATTGCATCAACTGGGCCCAGCAATTGTAGATCAGCATGCAAGAATGATGACTGGGCTTCAGGCTGGTTCTCCTGGACATTACCACTATCCACATCCTTGGTGGTAAGACTGCTGCTAATCTGAGGTGTCATGAGTGACATCCTGTGAAAGTCTGTGACTGCCAGACTTCAACAGACAGACAAATTATTCTTGCCAGACCAATCTACTAACCTTCTATGAGGAAGTAAGCTGCCATCTAGATAATGGAAGGCCTGTAGATGTGGTGTATCTAGATTTTGAAAAGGCACTCAATACCAGGGGTAGGCAACCTGCGGCCCTCCAGCTGTTGCAAAACTACAAGTCCCATCATGCCTCTGGGAGTAATTGTACCTGTGAGCCTTGCAATGCCTCATGGGAAATGTAGTTCTACAACAGCTGGAGGGCCGCAGGTTGCCTACCCCTGCTCAATACAGTTCCCCATAAATGTTTACTGTACAAATTAAGGTCTGTCAGCATGGACCACAGGGTGAGTACCTGGAGTGAAAACTGGCTACAGGGGCGAGTCCAGAGGGTGGTGATAAATGGGGAGTACTTGGAATGGTCTGGTCTGTCTGGAGAGTGGGGTCACCCAGGGTTCTATCCTGGAACAAATCCTATTTAATGTATTCATAAACTATCTAAAGAATGGGATAAACAGCTCAATCTCAGTATTTGCGGACCATACAAAGCAAATCAGGACAATAACTTCCACGCAGGACGTGGAAACCTTGAAAGAAGATATAAACAAATTAATGAGGTGGGCAACTACATGGCAGTTGAGGTTTATTGTTGGAAAATGTAAAATCATGCATTTGGGGGCAAGCAGGGGCTTGCTCCTCCCTGTCCTTCACAAACCAGGGTGCATATCAGCTGGTCTTTCATCAGGTCCCTTGTGGTCTGGATGCTTCTGGCTTCACACAGGTTTTGCAGGCCATCTCTGCTATGCTTCTGGTAGCTGATCACTCACTCATTAATCACAGTTTAGCACAAATTAAAGATAGAAATGAACAAGAGGGGGTGTGGAGAAAATAGCCAAGTATGTCTTCTACAAAACAGTCACTTCCGTAGGTCAGCCACTTCTAGCCAGCTTCCAACATTTAGTACATGGGTTAAACCAGTAAACCATGCACTAAGCAGATCCTGCTCACTGCTGCCAAATTGTCAAAGACACAAGCCTAAAGGCGACTAGCTAACCAAGGCCAGGACCTTGACTGGGGTAGGAGGGAATAAAGGGGGAGCTTACTTTGAGCAAGGAAGATTGGCTGCAATACCCTTTTCACAGGCCACACTACCTATGGCCACCACTAGAGGGAGATTCCATTCCAATCCAGCTGGCTGACCACACATAGGCAGGCAGATACAGAAACATGTAATCAGGTGCATCCTAAAGGTTGGGGAGCAGTCTATCAATTGACACACACTTCTAGGGTTTATCAAGATATCCTATGAGCTAGAATCCTTCTGTTAATCACTCTTCTCACTGTCCACACATTCACCCACACCAGACACACAACTCACGGTAGCTTGCCACCACCTAGCAGTTTGTTCGCTGACTTGTCTGCTAGGTAAGCATACACACACACACAAACACAGATCTCCTTCTGGCGGATCTGCCAGTTTACAATCTGCATGCAATCTGCCAACACACAGTACAACTGCATACAGATTAGCAAGGAACCTAGACCGAGCACAAAGACACTACAATACAAAAATCTCTCTAGGGATAGGAGTCCTAGATTAGTAAACAGAAGCCATTTAATAGCCTGAAAGTGGGCAGTGCATAATGTACTGTATACACAAAGAAAAAGACAAAAGGGCATACACAGTTTGGCAATTAGCTTTTAAAATAAAAAGGATAAAGCCATAAATAAAACTTTTATTGAGTTTTATCCTGTGACGGGAGTATGTCAGAAAGTCACAATTCACCAGGTTTGACCTAGCTCCATGTGAATCACACCATTCATATCATAAGCTCCTCAATTTATTGAGTTATGGATGTGGGCTGGACTTTAGCCCTTGGCCAATCAACCATGGGGGGTGTTCCCTTCCCAGCCCACAGGACGGTTCTGCGTTCTGAAGTGAGTAGAATTAAATAGGCCATTAATTGGTTCTGATGGCTGGGTCAAGGATAGGATTTCCAACAGTAGCGCATCAGTCCGTTTGCAACAAGCCTAATCACCGCTTGGTTGTCATATGTGAGCTACATACAACCATTTTGGGGATTTTTCCAGCATTCTATACACACTACACATACAATTTTATATGCACACGTATCCCAAAATGTGTATGATCAGAAATAATTATTTCCATCTCTCTGCAACTAATATTTTAGTTTTTATGAGGGATAAAATATATCCCACTGATCTCGAACATAAATCAATGGCAGGTAGACATTTGGGAGCCTTCAGGATGCAGAGTGCCCTGCTGGGCCCGCAGGTGAATTGGCTAGATCGTCCCTACCCATATCTACTTCTACAAGGATATGCCTGAATTCTCCTGGGAATTGACAAATATAAGTCTTGGATGGTGGATAATGGAATCTGATACCACTCTTCATGCAAAGATCTGGGTCACAATCCTGCGTAATGTCCTTAACCGCTTGCCCGACCGTCCGCCGTGGCTTGACAGCGGCAAAGTGGTTCGTTATAGCGGCCACGATAATGAGTATTGTGAGCGCGCTCATTGTGTTCCGGCGGAGCCAGGGGGCGGGGTAGGGCGGACTCAATCTTTGCCGGCTACCCACGTTGGCTCCCCCCGCAGTGAGAGAACGGAGGTCCGTGTATGTAAACACAGATCTCCGTTCTGACAGAGGGGGAAGGGATGTGATCACAGGCTTCCTGTATATGGAAGCCGTGATCATTTCCCTCCCCCTGCCAGCCCAGCCCCCATACAGTTAGAACACACTGAGGGAACACAGCTAACCTTTAGAGCGCCCCCTCCAGGTTAACCCCTCCGCTGCCAATGGCATTTACACAGTAATCAGTACATTTTCATAGCACTGATCGCTGTATAAATGCCAATGGTCCCAAAAAAGTGTCATAATGGTCCGACATGTCCGCCGAAATATCGCAGTACCACTAAAACTCGCAGATCGCCTCCATTACTAGTAAAATATAAACAAAAATAAAAACCCCATAAATGAATTCTCATCATTCGTAAACGCGGCAACTTTTGCGCTAACCAATCCATAAACGCCGATTGTGATTTTTTTTTTAACCAAAAATATGAGCAAGAATATAAATCGGCCAAAACCAATGAAAAAAAAAGTTTTTTTTATATTTTTTTTTTGGATTTGTATTTTAGCAAAAAGTAAGAAATATTGTTTTTTTTTGCAAAATTGTCGCTCTTTTTTTGTTTATAGCAGCGATCAGAAATGACACAGAGGTGATCAAATACCACTAAAGCAAAGCTCTATTTGTGGGGAAAAAGGATGCAAAGTTTGTTTGGGTACAGTGTCGCAGGACCGCGCAATTGTCAGTTAAAGCGACGCAGTGTCGAATCACAAAAAGTGGTAGTTCTACTTTAACAGGTTCCCGACCGGCTACCGCATATTTACTGCGGCAATGTGGTGCTGTCTCGCGAATCGCTGTATATAAGCGGCGATCTGTGCATGCGCACTTATCGGGCAGGAACGCTCCATCCTCTCATGCCCGCCGAACTCTCGTGCCCGCCGCACTCTCGTGCCCGCCGCACTCTGGAGGAGTATGCCCGCAGCTCGGGTGGACCCGATGTCTGCCAGCGAGCCGTGATGACCTGCCAGAGGAAAAGTATGGGGAACCGCCGATGTAAACACGGCGGTTCCCCGTTCTGTCAGACGGCATGTAATCCCAACTGTCACTGGGATCAGTTAGATCTCTTATGCCCCTGGCAGCCCAGCCCTCTCACAGTAAGAACACGCCTAGGGAACACAGTTAACCCCTAGATCTCCCCTGCAGGTTAACCCCTTCCCTGCCAATGACATTTATACAGTAATCAGTGGATATTTAAATTTCCGATCGCTGAATAAATGTCATTGGTCCTAAAAAAGTGTCAAAAATGTCCGATATGTCCGCTGCAATATCACAGTCCCGATAAAAATCGCCGCCATTACTAGTAAAAAAAAAAAAAAAAATGTAAAAACGCCAGAAATTAATTCTCATGGTTTGTAAACATGGCAACTTTTGCACAAACCAAATATTGTTTTTTTTTTTTCAAAATTGTTGCTCTTTTTTTGTTTATAGCGGTGATCAAAAATGAAGCAGAGATGATCAAATAACACCAAAAGAAAGCTCTATTTGTGGGGGAAAAAAGACGCAAATTTCGTTTGGGTGCAACGTCTCACGACCTCGCAATTGTCAGTTAAAGCGACGCGGTGCCTAATTGCAAAAAG
Organism: Glandirana rugosa; assembly: GCA_018402905.1. NCBI lineage: Eukaryota > Metazoa > Chordata > Amphibia > Anura > Ranidae > Glandirana > Glandirana rugosa. The sequence continues at coordinate 519,169 of BLSH010395565.1, forward strand.
TGCTCTGGTCCTAAAGGGGGAAATCCTTCCGGGGCTGAAGTGGTTACGTTTCTTTCGGTCATTTTGGAAATTTCAATCGCTCTTATGCTTATCAGAAAACGTTTGCCTGGAAACTGTATATGCCGTCATAACCTTTGATTCTGTACTTCGCGGCAGGGATCGGCCAGGTGTCCGCTCCCGGACACCAGTATCCTCCAGCACTGCTTCAGGTGTCCACGGCCGCCTTGGACTTTTTTTTTATTCTATCTCTCCTCCTTGGCATAATGTCACTGTAGAATTTCTGTGTAGGTCCGGACGGGGCACGCAACACCTCCCACTAGTTCTCCTGAGTCTCCTGCAGTGCACATTGCGGAGTGATCTCTGAGGGAGGGGCTGGCCTGGGAGAGAGGAGACGTCACTTCACTGTGGAGTGGCACTGCCAGGCAGCGCGCTGAGCGCGCGAGTCGCGCGACGGACCGTCACGGTGAGGTGTCACTTCACTGCAGAGGAGAGAGGGTCCGGTCGGGGAG
>BLSH010395565.1:555508-589988 GCA_018402905.1 Glandirana rugosa
ACCGACACACAACTCAATAAAACTCCCCTGTCGTTAAAATGTGACAATATGTTCGACATGTGAGTGATGAAATGTAACATCGTTTCACAGTAAAGAAGTCACAACAGTGTACTTTTCTATCTTATTTTATAAATGTCTTTACACTCCCCACATGAGTGAAAACACTCTATGACATATGAAACCGACAGACTTTTCTCTAGGGAAGAGGTTTATCAGACCATATTAACGTCAAGGACAAAATACAAAGGGTACACTAACTGCAGAATCATCCGCTTTCTCATGTACTAGCAACTTTTTATCTGGACAAAATGTTCTCCCCCCAAGGTCCATTCTTCTACACACCAGCCAGAGAAAGGAATGTGGCATGTAGAGGAACAAAGCCCTGCTGAGATGAACAGAAAACGTTGTCAGCATAAACTTCTTAAAGTAACATCTACACAAACAAGATGGAGTAACTAAGGATAATAGGTTTTCTATCATCTACAACCAGGAACTGCAATTATACCAGACTATTTGGAGAAGGGATCTCTTTTCAGACAGCCAAAGTATACAGTATCTCACAAAAGTGAGTACACCCCTCACATTTCTGTAAATATTTTATTCTATCTTTTCATGTGACAACACTGAAGAAATGACACTTTGCTACAATGTAAAGTAGTGAGTGTACAGCTTGTATAACAGTGTAAAATTGCTGTCCCCTCAAAATAACTCAACACACAGCCATTAATGTCTAAACCACTGGCAACAAAAGCGAGTACAACCCTAAGTGAAAATGTCCAAATTGGGCCCAAAGTGTCAATATTTTCTGTGGCCACCATTATTTTCCAGCACTGCCTTAACCCTCTTGGGCATGAATTTCTCAAGAGATTCACAGGTTGCCACTGGAGTCCTCTTCCACTCCTCCGTGATGACATCACGGAGCTGGTGGATGTTAGAGACCTTGCACTCCTCCGCCTTCCATTTGAGGATTCCCCACAGATGCTCAATAGGGTTTAGGTCTGGAGACATGCTTGGCAAGTCCATCACCTTTACCCTCAGCTTCTTTAGCAAGGCAGTGGTCATCTTGGAGGTGTGTTTGGGGTCGTTATGTTGGAATACTGCCCTGCGGCGCAGTCTCCGAAGGGAGGGGATCATGCTCTGCTTCAGTATGTCACAGTACATGTTGGCATTCATGGTTCCCTCAATGACCTGTAGCTCCCCAGTGCTGGCAGCACACATGCAGTCCCAGACCATGACACTCCCACCACCATGCTTGACTGTAGGCAAGACACACTTGTCTTTGTACTCCTCACCTGGTTGCCGCCGCACACACTTGACACCATCTGAACCAAATAATTTTATCTTGGTCTCATCAGACCATAAGGCATGGTTCCAGTAATCCATGTCCTTAGTCTGCTTGTCTTCAGCAAACTGCCTGCGGGCTTTCTTGTGCATCATCTTTAGAAGAGGCTTCCTTCTGGGAGAATAGCCTACAGACCAATTTGATGGAGTGTGCTGGCAGCACTCATACGTCTATTTCCCAAAGACAACCTCTGGATATGACGCTGAGCACGTGCACTCAGCTTCTTTGGTCGACCATGGCAAGGCCTGTTCTGAGTGGAACCTGTCCTGTTAAACTGCTGTATGGCCTTGGCCACCGTGCTGCAGCTCCGTTTCAGGGTCTTGGCAATCTTCTTATAGCCTAGGTCATCTTTATGTAGAGCAACAATTCTTTTTTCAAATCCTCTGAAAGTTTTTTGCCACGAGGTGCCATGTTGAACTTCCAGCGACCAGTATGAGAGCGCGAGAGCGATAACATCAAATCTAACACACACCTGCTCCCCCATTCACACTTGAGACCTTGTAACACTAATGAGTCACATGACATGGGGGAGGGAAAAAGGCTAATTGTGCCCAATTTGGACATTTTCACTTTGGGGTGTACTCACTTTTCTTGTCAGCAGTTTAGACATTAATGGCTGTGCGTTGAGTTATTTTGAGGGGACAGCAAATTTACACTGTTATACAAGCTGTACACTCACTACTTTACATTGTAGCAAAGTGTCATTTCTTCAATGTTGTCACATGAAAAGGTAGCATAAAATATTTATAAAAATGTGAGGGGTGTACTCACTTTTGTGAGATACTGTAACTCCGACATTGGCAGAGAGGCAGCGGGAGTGTGTGATCAGGTAAGTGCCACCACTGACCACCAAAGCCGGTCTGGGTTTACACTTTGGTCTCACTGGCACCAACAATGGGCTTAAGCCACCTGGCAGACCCATCCACTTTATTTACTTTTAACGGTGAGGTCTCAAGAGATGTCATTCATGGAAAGTAAACAATGGTGTAGATTGAGTTACTCAGTTCCTGGGTTTTTATCTTTGGCAGTATCAGACATCTTTTATGATGATTGATGAGCATCTGTATTGCGGGGAGATTTGTTTGATGATGGATTTACATTGTGGGGATTAAAAAAAATGTAATTAATGGACTTGTAGAAAAGTGTCAATGTGTTTATTTACAATGTACTTCTTACTCATTCACATAGGCTGGAGTGGTATCTGGTGACCCTGTTATTTTTAAAGGGGGCGTCTAGATTTACATAGGCCTCCCACCTGCAGACATCTAAAAACACTGAGTCAGTGTTGTGGGGAATTGACCCTTGTCCTCATCAACATGGGAACAATATGCTTTGCCAGGGGGGTCCTTTCTGGATAGGAAGATATAATAAAATATTTACAAAAACGTGAGGGGTGTAATCACTTTTGGGAGATACTGTATATATTTATACTGTGTATATATAATGTTTGGAGGTTCTAAGTAATTTTCTAACAAATGACAAAAAAAAAAATGCAGATTTTTTACATGCATGAGAAAAGTATTATAATTGGCCTGGTTGTAAAGTAGCTAAGATGGGCCATTGCAGGTCAAATAATCCAGGCTCTCAGTATAGATCAGTCTAAATGTCTTTACAATATCAATTAGCCCTGGATAAGTGGTTTTATTGCATGCCCGGTATCCTTAATGGAATTAATTCTTACTTTCTTGACTCAACCTCAGTGAAACCTACCCCCCCCCCCCCCCCCACAAAAAGAAGAAGGAAAAAAAAAAGTTTGTTTAAGTTTAACATAGTGCACTGTGTTTGGGCGCCAGACACAGTGCACTATGGGAAGCGTGACATCACTGCAATCACATAATTGCAGGTGTCACGCTTCAATGGCTGGGTTTAATCCTGCCTTGAGGCGATTTGCTCTGCGCCTCAAGACACTGATTCGCTGACAGAGTGTCAATCAATCACCGCTGTCCACTAGACGGTGGTGATTGATCTCAGAGGAGCCGTTGCGTCACTTCTGGCCGTGCAGAGAGAACCCGGAACTGACGCGGTGGCTCCTTTCCCCAGCGTTTCACACGAGGAGCGGAGGACGTTCGTGCCAGAACTCCCCAGAAGCATTGCATTTGCAGGCAGACTCAGAGTGCATTGAACTTTTGTTTTGAAGACCAGACCTATCCTCTCTTGGAGTGGACTTTCTCTTTGTGAGAGGTAAGATAATTACGGGTGCTGCCTTACCAACATTATCTTAGGGCCTTTTTGGAGTGCATCCCGTGACCCTGGATCTGGGGCATCTCTAGGGTTTTGGGGTTGCTGTGGGTTGAAGGGCTAGGCATACCTCCATCATGGGTGGAATGGTATCACTCCTCCTGCTGCAGTGTGCTCTGTCTCACCCCTCCTGCTGCATTAAGCGCAGTCTCACCCCTTCTGCTGCAGTATGCACAGTCTCACCCCTCCTGCTGCAGCATGCACAGTCTCAAGGAAGGGTGAGACTGCACATGCTGCATCAGCAGGGGTGAGACTTTGCATACTGCAGCAGGAGGGGTGAGACTGTGCATATTTGCCGCCAGACAGTGCCACCCAGCCAGAGACCCCCAGTGACGGACCCGACCCAGTTTGTGCTCTGTGTATAATATACAATGTGTGCTCTGTGTATAGTGTGTGTGCTCTGTGTATAGTGTACCCTCTAGTGATGCCTGTATATACTTCTCTGGTGATATCTGCATATACCACTCTGGTGATGCCTGCATATACTCGTCTGGTGATGCCTGCATATACTCGCCTGGTGATGCCTGTATATACCACTTTGGTAAAGCTGTATATACCACTCTGGTCATGCTGTATATCCTCCTCTGGTCAAGCTGTATATACCCCTCTGGTAATGCTGTATATACCCCTATCTGGTGATGCTGTATATAATCCTATCTGGTGATGCTGTATACCCTATCTAGTGATGCAGGGCTGTATACTCCAGACACAATCCGTGGAATCTATAAGGGCATGGCTCATGAGAAGCTGGAGGGGCCAAAAAGGAAGGGTGGGGTCTGGTGCCCCCCCCATCCTAAAATTTCACCAGCCACCACTGCTTCACCTTATGCTAAAGATAAACTATTAAGGACATAAACACCAGAGATGTGTCTGAAAGGAATCTTTTATGGGGATGTGAAAATATACACCCTTTAAGTTAATCGACAACATCCAGTCTGCAAGAAGAAATAAAAGTGAACATGGTCTGAAGTGACTTTATTTTGAATCTGTATTTTAAGATGTGCTTGTTGAATCTCCTATGGTTGATTTCTGGCCATTAATCCCCAGTTTTCTTCTGCACTTGGAAGATTGGAGAATTCAACCGTTTGAATCTATGAAACTTGGGCACTGAAATGATCTCTCTACCTGTAAGAAGGCCCCAGGTGTACTGGAACACGATGTCTTTTGTGTCTTGCCGTTTTGGAAAGTTTGTGTGAATGAAGAACTCTTTTGGGGTTTGCCAGAATGACCAAATGTGGCCGTGACTTAATGTCTGCATAAGCCAAGCATCTGTAAACATTAACCCTTGTTAAAGAATAACAGGGTTGGATTTATCCTCAAAAAGAGATTCCTTTATTTTGCATTGAAGCCTTCTTAGTTTCCTTGGTGAGGAACAACTGTGATCCATGCCACGTTCTTCTGGATTCTCTCCTTGGTCTGTAAGCCTTTGCCTCTCTTGAGTGTTTTGAAAGCATCTGGCATGGCTGAAATCTTCTCTGTGAAGGTGCCTATCTTGGGTCATGTGCCCCGACTTCCCACCAGTTGCTTCAGATATGGGTTTAATAGTGCTAGCCTTCATATGATATTCTGCACCAACCTTGTTTGAAACATAGAAACATAGAAAAGTGACGGCAGAAAAAGACTGAGTAGTTCATCGATGTCTGCCCCTTTTTATTTATTTTTTTATTTTTATGTTTGGACAAAGGGTCAGCCACCCATGGGCGAAGCCCAAAGTGCCCTCTTTGCCAAAACTGCATGTAAAATATATCCATTAGAGGTTCTGATGACATCTATTGCTGCCTTATCAATATAGTCTGAAGAGAGCTTTAGTTCCTCTAGTGTTGGGATAATACTGTCTTTGTCTTGATCAACCTGTACTGTGGTTTCCGCAGTTCTGTGCCTTCCACATTCTTAACCCATACATTAAGGACATTTGTCAATGCTGTCAGGGATATTACCTCATGCCTCATGAATTTAGGTAGATGACCTTTAAATCTAAGTCAATGTGCCTGTTCAGCAACTAAATGATACTGAATCATCAAAATTACATAGGTTGAAAAAAGACACACGTCCATCTAGTTTAACAAGTAGAAAAAAAAAATCAAAAACCTCCTATATCCACAATTTATCCACAGAAAGGCAAAAAAAAGACCAGAACAAAAAACAACAAAGCATTATCCAATTTGCTCCAGCGGGTAAAAAATCCTTCCTGATCCTCCAGGAGGCAATTAGATATTTCCTGGATCAACTACCCCTGGTGTTATTACTAGGGATGGGCTGGCTGTTTGAGTCGAACATAAGTTCGAGTCGAACAACGCCCGTTCGCCTGTTCATTTAAGTTCGAAAATTATGGGGCGTTCGCGGGAACTTCGAGCGTCCCATAATGCATTCCAATGGCGGGGAAATGCCGCCGGCTTATTGGCCAAGGCATGCACATGACCTGCATGCTTTGGTCAATCACAGAGCGCTCTGCTGTATAAGATATGATTGGCTAAAGGCAGGGTGCTTTTAGCCAATCACTGCTCAGCAGCCTCAATCCATGCCCCACACTATATAAAGCCGCTTGTGAAACGGCGGTGTTACAGAGAGATAGAGAGACAGTGAACTTAGCTAGTAGCGGCGTGCAAGCAGTTCAGTGTTAGCTACTGTAGTGACAGATTAGTGAGCACTGATTACTGTAAAACAAACACATAGATAGGGCGATCTGTATACAGTCAGTCAGTTACTGTAGCGTGAAATCTATACTGGATAGATAGGGCGATCTGTATACAGTCAGTTAGTGCAGGCAGTGCAAGAATATATATTGTAAGGGGGTTAGCTCGGCAGCGGGTGTGTTTGACCCCTGGAAGGGTTCACTACACAATTTAGGCACAGCGAGACAGCAGTTTCAGATGAAAACAAAAAGGTAGTTTATTCTCACTAGTTACAATGTGAAAAAACAGCCAAACAAAAGCAAACAACAAAATAAATGCTAGGCTACTGACTACACAATAGGTTTCCCTGTCTGTCAGCAGGGTACAGCCTACCGCTGTACCTAGCTCCTATCTCTCACTGAAGACAGTCAGCCACACAGGCTTCTTACCAGACAAGCTGTTAAGCCTCGTACACACGGGAAGACGATCGTATACAACAGGTCGTAATAACGACCGTTGTATGCGATATCGATCGTTCGTATGCGCGATTAGAACAGTCGAACATACGACGGTCATACAAGGGAGTTGTATGAGCAGACTAGAAAACTTGGTCGTACCAACAAGCGCTCATACGACCGTTGTATCGTGTGTACAGAGAAGTTGGCACAACAAGTTGTATTGTGCAAAACACGCATGCTCCAAAGTCAGGAACGGCCGGATGCTAATTACATGCACCTGTACGTTCTTCTGTGCTCGTACAAGCGTGTAGTGCAGTCAGTATGCAAGTTACATTATGCAACATACGATTTGCGAAGATCGTACGTACGATTGTCGTCCCGTGTGTACGAGGCTTTACACTCCCCAGTCTGTTGACATGACACAGAACCTGGTTCCAGGGTGGAGCACTTACCTATCCCTGCTGGGAGTTCTTGTAGAGGCCTTAATGAGCCAGCTCAACTCAGCTGCACTCATTACCTCTACACCTGCAAGACTCCCCTTAGTGGTACAAGTCTGCATACACCTTAAATCTAGGGCAAATGTACCTGCCATCCCGCATGCAACCCGGCGTCTTTACCCGCCAGCTGTCACATACCCCCCCTCTTGTTTCAAACTGGGGTTTGTAACACAGGCAGTCAGGCACGCAGGTACCCGAGACAAGGCATCCACATTCCCCATTTGAACACCAGGCCGATGCTTTACAATGAAGCTGTATTCTTGCAGGGCCAGGAACCACCAATTTACCCTTGTAATGGTCTCCTTGTTTTAAGCCATCCACTTTAAGAGTGCATGATCTGTAATCAGATCAAAGTGTCTACGCAGCAAATAATATCGCAGGGAGTCTAGTGCCCATTTCACCGCTAGACACTCTTTCTCAATTGTGGCATAGTTTTTTTCGTGGGGTTTCAGTTTCCTGCTAAGATAAATGACTGGGTGCTCTTCTCCATTCCAGACCTGGGACAACACTGCTCCTAAGCCTACATCTGACGCATCAGTCTGTACCACAAAGTCCTTAGTGAAGTCAGGGGAGTACAGCACTGGTTGGCTACATAGGGCTTTTTTTAAAGCCTGGAAGGCTGCTTAGGCCTCCGGAGTCCATTTCACCATGGTAGACTCTCTCCCTTTTGTCAGATTGGTTAGGGCCACGGCCTGCGAAGCAAAGTGAGGAATGGATCGCCGATAGTATCCAGCAATTTCCGAGGAATGCTCGAACCTGCTTCTTGCTGTTGGGGTGCGGCCAACTATTTATGGCTTCCACTTTGTTGATTTTATCACTCCCCTCCCAATAGTGTACCCCAAAATATTTGGCCTCTTCCTGTATAATGGTACACTTTTTTGGATTAGCCGTGAACCCAGCTTCCCTTATGGAGTCTAGTACAGCTTGCACTTTTGGCAGATGTGAGGCCCAATCCGTACTGTGGATAATCACATTGTCTCAGAATGTTGTCCATTTTCCGCTGGAACGTGGCTGGTGCATTCTGTAACCCAAACGGCATTCTTTTATATTGGAATGCCCCCTCTGGTGTTACAAATGTCGTGTTCTCCTTCGCTGACTCAGCTAGGGGAATTTTGCCAATACCCCTTCGTGAGATCAAGGGTCGTCATGTATTGGGCTGTTCCCAGCCGGTCGATCAGTTCATATATATGTGGCATGGGGTAGGTGTCAAATTTTGTAACTTTATTCAACTGCCGGAAATCGTTACAAAATCGCCAGCTCCCATCGGGTTTGGGCACTAAAACAATCGGGCTGGACCAGTCACTCTGGGACTCTTCTATCACACCTAATTCAAGCATTTGTTGAACTTCCCCTCGTATTGCCTCCCATCGAGCCTCCGGTATTCGATAGGGTTTTAGTTTTACCCTTTCACCTGGCGGGGTGATAATGTTGTGCACTACCCCAGATGTTTGTCCCGGCAACTCAGAGAATACCTCTCTGTTGCAGAGCACAAACTCTTTCACCTCCTGTTTTTGGGGTTTTGATAAGGTGATTGCTATTCCCACCTCAGGAATTAAGCAATCAGACTGCGTCTGTGACACCAAGGTTTCTGCGACTAGGGATTCCCTATCCCTCCAGGCTTTCAACATATTAATGTGGTATATCTGTTCTGGCTTTCGCCATCCTGGTTGTCTGACCCTGTAGTTCACTTCACTCACTTGTTCAATTATCTCATAAGGGCCCTGCCATTTGGCCAGGAATTTGCTTTCGACAGTAGGGATTAGTACCAACACCCTATCCCCCGGTGAAAAAGTACGGGGGTCTTGGCCTTGCGGTTATATACCCTTTGCTGTGCTAACTGCGCTTGGGCGATTCCTTGACGATTGGCATTACTTGTGCAATTCTATCTTGCATTAGAGCAACATGCTCAATCACACTCCGGTGGGGAGAACTCTCACTTTCCCAAGTTTCCTTGGCGATATCCAACAGCCCTCTTGGGTGTCTCCCATAGAGTAACTCGAAGGGCGAGAACCCGGTAGAGGATTGTGGTACTTACCGAATAGCAAACATCAGGTAGGGTATTAAACAGTCCCTATCCTTTCCATCTCAATCCACCACCTTTTTTTAACATTTGTTTTAGGGTTTTGTTGAACCTTTCAACCAAACCATCTGTTTGAGGGTGATACACAGATGTACGTAATTGTGTCACTTTGAACAACTTGCACAGCTCTTTCATTACCCTGGACATAAATGGGGTACCCCGGTCTGTAAGCAATTCTTACAAATACCCACACGGCTGAAGACCAGAAATAGCTCTTTGGTTATCGTCTTGATGGAGGTATTTCTAAGAGGGATCGCTTCAGGATAGCGGGTGGCATAGTCCATTATGACCAAAATGTACTGATGCCCCCTAGCGGACTTCAGTATCAGACCTACCAAATCCATTGCGATCCTCTCAAAGGGAACCTCAATGATGGGAAGAGGTACCAGTGGGTTACGGAAAAGCGACAAAGGTGCCGACTTCTGACACAGGGCAAGAGGAACAATAATTTTCTATTTCCTTCATGACCCCAGGCCAATAGAACCTTTGCAATACTCTCTCTCTGATTTTCTCCGTCCCCAAATGACGTCCCAAAATGTGCCACAAGTTGCTCAATGGTTTTATTCGCCTTTTGGGCAACCCGATACAACAGATCCCTTTCCACCATAAAGTATGGGTAACTGCAGGACTGATCTGGGTTCACTAGTTCAGCATCTATCTTTACCACATTTTCCCGCGCCTTTATCAGGGTGGGGTCTTTTACCTGTTCTGTGGCAAAATTTTCCCTGTCAACCTCTAAATCAGAGAACTCTACAGATGGCATGTTTTTGTCTGAAGATGTTGGTTCCTCCCCAGTTTCCCGAGTCTCTCCTGCCAACACCGACAAGGGAAAATCTGGAGAAATCTCACCATTCTCAGAGGATACCTGGGATTCCTCTTCCTGGCCTCTAGGGGCCTCTGTGGAGGGTTCAGGACCATCCCAGAGTTCCCAGAATTTTGGAAAATCCCTCCCCACAATAGCATCATGTGGTAAGTGAGGCACCAACCCCACCTGATGAGTTATGTTACCTTTGGGGGTCTCAAAAACCACTTTAGCCACAGGATACTCTCTGGTGTCCCCATGTACACAAATAACAGCCACCTTGTTATTCATAGAGACCTCTGTAGTAACTAATTCAGCTTTGATCAATATTGCCAGACTACCTGAATCTAGCAACACAACAACACTTTTATCATTAATACAGATTTTTCAGTTCCCCGAGTGGCAGTGCATGCAACTGTCGCAAACAGCGACTGACGTCTCTCTCTTAGTCACATTCCATAGGCTCATCCACAACTGGGCAATTGGCTGCAATATGTCCCTCTTGCCGGCAACAATAACAAATAAACTTTTTCGCTGCTTCCTGCAACTTTGACTGCGGTCGCCATACATTATGCAAACTTCCCGCCCTCCCACTCTCTCGCCGCTGGGGATGGTCTGGTCTTAGGGTGGAAAGTCCGTGAGTCCCTGGGAGAGGCGGTCAGGTTCTCTGTAGCCAAGTACCTCTCTACCAGATCCACAAGCTTGTGGGCCGTGTCCGGGTTTCCATGGTTTACCCACTTTTGGATAGCAGTAGGTAGAGATCTCAGGAACCGATCCATTACCACATGTTCCACCATCTTTGGTGCTGTCAAAGTTCCAGGTTGCAGCCACTTCCTGCCCAGGTGAATGAGATCATACATTTGCGACCTAGGGGGCTTTTCAAGTTGGAAAGTCCAGTTATGCACACGCTGAGCCCAGACAGCCAGGGTGACACCCAGCCATGCCAATATCTCTGTTTTTAGCACAACATAGTCTTTTTCTTGGTCCGGCTCTAAGTCATAATACGATTTCTGCGATTCCCCAGCTAATAGAGGAGCCACCAATCCAGCCCACTGTTCCTTAGGCCACTTTTCTCTTTCTGCAGTCCTTTCAAATGTGGTCAGAAACACTTCAGGATCATCCTCTCCAGTCATTTTTGGCACACAAAATGATGATGTATTACTGGAATCACTCGTCTCACTGGTCTGTCGATGTTGTTGTGTTATGGCATCAGTTTGCTGTTGAAGTCTCTGCTCTTACTTCTGCAACAGCTCAATTAAACGGGCCTCAGATTGTTGTGGGCTTGTTGCTGTGCTTCCATACTTTGCTGGAGAGCTCGCTGCTGAGTAGCGTTTGCTTGTTGTAGACTAGCATTCGTTTGTTGTTGGTTAGCATTCGCAACAGCAAGCTGTCTCAGTATCTCTTCCATGCTGGCCTTTCACAAAAAAAACTGTCCCTGGCTTCCTCCACCACTGTAAGGGGGTTAGCTCGGCAGTGGGTGTGTTTGACCTACTGGAAAGGTTCACTACACAATTTAGGCACAGCGAGACAGCAGTTTCAGATGAAAACAAAAAGGTAGTTTTACAACGTGAAAAAACAGCCAAACAAAAACAAACAACACAATAAATCCTAAGCCACTTGGCCACTGACTACACAATAGGTTTCCCTGTCTGTCAGCTGGGTACAGCCTACCGCTGTACCTAGCTCCTATCTCTCACTGAAGACAGTCAGCCACACAAGCTTCTTACCAGACAAGCTGTTACACTCCCCAGTCTGTTGACATGACACAGAACCTGGTTCCAGGGTGGAGCACTCAGCTATCCCTGCTGGGAGTTCTTGTAGAGGCCTTAATGAGGCAGCACACCTCAGCTGCGCTCATTACCTCTACACCTGCAAGACTCCCCTTAGTGGTATAAGTCTGCATACAGCTTAAATCTAGGGCAAATGTACCTGCCATCCTGCACGCAACCCGGCGTCTTTACCCGCCAGCTGTCACAATATATACCTTCCTAGTGCGTGTGTGTGTGTATGTATGTGTGTATATGTATATATATATATATATATAAAATGCAATGCCTTTAGTGTATACTATATACAGCCAATTCAGTGTATAGTATATAGCGTCCATTCAGGCAGTGAAAGAAAAAAAAAAATATATATATATTATATGCAGTATCTCACAAAAGTGAGTACACCCCTCACATTTTTGTAAATATTTTATTATATCTTTTCATGTGACAACACTGAAGAAATGACACTTTGCTACAGTGTAAAGTAGTGGGTGTACAGCTTGTATAACAGTGTAAATTTGCTGTCCCCCTCAAAATAACTCAACACACAGCCATTAATGTCTAAACTGCTGGTAACAAAAGTGAGTACACCCCTAAGTGAAAATGTCCAAATTGGGCACAAAGTGTCAATATTTTGTGTTACCACCATTTTTTCCAGCACTGCCATACCCCTCTTGGGCATGGAGTTCACCAGAGCTTTACAGGTTGCCACTAGAGTCCTCTTCCACTCCTCCATGACGACATCACGGATCTGGTGGATGTTAGAGACCTTGTACTCCTCCACCTTTCTTTTGAGGATGCCCCACAGATGCTCAATAGGGTTTAGGTCTGGAGACATGCTTGGCCAGTCCATCACCTTTACCCTCAGCTTCTTTAGAAAGGCAGTGGTCGTCTTGGAGGTGTGTTTGGGGTCGTTATCATGTTGGAACACTGCCCTGTGGCCCAGTCTCCGAAGGTAGGGGATCATGTTCTGCTTCAGTATGTCACAGTACATGTTGGCATTCATGGTTCCCTCAATGAACTGTAGCCCCCCAGTTCTGGCAGCACTCATGCAGCCCCAGACTATGACACTCCCACCGCCATGCTTGACTGTAGGCAAGACACACTTGTCTTTGTACTCCTCACCTGGTTGCCACCACACACTGGTGACACCATTTGAACCAAATAAATGTATTTATATATATATATATATATATATATATATATATATATATATACATATATATACACAAACACAGCGTATTGAGTGTTCACTATATATCAGTGCATTTGGGGGTGTACGGTATATAGTACCCTTGACGTGGTGTTTTAAAATATATACAGTCTAGAATATATATATACACACAGCGTATTGAGTGTACACTATATATCAGTGCATTTGGGGGTGTACGTATAGTATATAGTACACTTGACGTGGTGTATTAAAAAATATACAGTCTAGTATATACAGTGGGTACGGAAAGTATTCAGACCCCCTTAAATTTTTCACTCTTTGTTATATTGCAGCCATTTGCTAAAATCATTTAAGTTCATTTATTTTCCTCATTAATGTACACACAGCACCACATAGTCACAGAAAAACACAGAATTGTTGACTTTTTGCAGATTTATTAAAAAAGAAAAACTGAAATATCACACGGTCCTAAGTATTCAGACCCTTTGCTGTGACACTCATATATTTAACTCAGGTGCTGTCCATTTCTGCTGATCATCCTTGAGATGGTTCTACGCCTTCATTTGAGTCCAGCTGTGTTTGATTATAGTGATTTGACTTGATTAGGAAAGCCACACACCTGTCTATATAAGACCTTACAGCTCACAGTGCATGTCAGAGCAAATGAGAATCATGAGGTCAAAGGAACTGCCTAAAGAGCTCAGAGACAGAATTGTGGCAAGGCACAGGTCTGGCAAAGTTTACAAAAAAAATTCTGCTGCACTTAAGGTTCCTAAGAGCACAGTGGCCTCCATAATCCTTAAATGGAAGATGTTTGGGATGACCAGAACCCTTCCCAGAGCTGGCCGTCCGGCAAAACTGAGCTATCTTCTGAGGAGAAGAGCCTTGGTGAGAGAGGTAAAGAAGAACCCAAAGATCACTGTGGCTGAGCTCCAGAGATGCAGTCAGGAGATGGGAGAAAGTTGTAGAAAGTGAACCATCACTGCAGCCCTCCACCAGTCGGGGCCTTATGGCAGAGTGGCCCGACGGAAGCCTCTCCTCAGTGCAAGACACATGAAAGCCCGCATGGAGTTTGCTAAAAAACACCTGAAGGACTCCAAGATGGTGAGAAATAAGATTCTCTGGTCTGATGAGACCAAGATAGAACTTTTTGGCCTTAATTCTAAGCGGTATGTGTGGAGAAAACCAGGCACTGCTCATCACCTGTCCAATACAGTCCCAACAGTGAAGCATGGTGGTGGCAGCATCATGCTGTGGGTTTTTTTTTCAGCTGCAGGGACAGGACCACTGGTTGCAATCAAGGAAAAGATGAATGCGGCCAAGTACAGGGATATCCTGGATGAAAACCTTCTCCAGAGTGCTCAGGACCTCAGACTGGGCCTAAGGTTTAACTTTCAACAAGACAATGACCCTAAGCACACAGCTAAAATAACGAAGGAGTGGCTTCACAACAACTCCTTGTCTGTTCTTGAATGGCCCAGCCAGAGCCCTGACTTAAACCCAATTGAGCATCTCTGGAGAGACCTAAAAATGGCTGTCCACCAACGTTTACCATCCAACCTGACAGGACTGGAGAGGATCTGCAAGGAGGAATGGCAGAGGGTCCCCAAATCCAGGTGTGAAAAACTTGTTGCATCTTTCCCAAAAAGACTCATGGCTGTATTAGATCAAAAGGGTGCTTCTACTAAATACTGAGCAAAGGGTCTGAATACTTAGGACCATGTGATATTTCAGTTTTTCTTTTTTAATAAATCTGCAAAAATGTCAACAATTCTGTGTTTTTCTGTCAATATTGGGTGCTGTGTGTACATTAATGAGGGTAAAAAATGAACTTAAATGATTTTAGCAAATGGCTGCAATATAACAAAGAGTGAAAAATTTAAGGGGGTCTGAATACTTTCCGTACCCACTGTATATATATGTGTACACTATATATCAGTGCATTCGGGGGTGTACGGTATATAGTACACTACTTGACCTGGTGTCTTAAAATACATACAGTCTAATATGTATATACAGGGTGGGCCATTTATATGGATACACCTTAATAAAATGGGAATGGTTGGTGATATTAACTTCCTGTTTGTGGCACATTAGTATATGTGAAGGGGGAAACTTTTCAAGATGGGTGGTGACCATGGCGGCCATTTTGAAGTTGGCCATTTTGAATCCAACTTTTGTTTTTTCAATAGGAAGAGAGTCATGTGACACATCATACTTATTGGGAATTTCAAAAGAAAAACAATGGTGTGCTTGGTTTTAACATAACTTTATTCTTTCATGAGTTATTTACACGTTTCTGACCACTTATAAAATGTGTTCAATGTGCTGCCCATTGTGTTGGGTTGTCAATGCAACCCTCTACTCCCACTCTTCACACACTGATAGCAACACCGCAGGAGAAATGCTAGCACAGGCTTCCAGTATCCGTAGTTTCAGGTGCTGCACATCTCGTAAAAGTTTCCCATCTTGAAAAGTTTCCCCCCTCACATTTACTAATGTGCCACAAACAGGAAGTTAATATCACCAACCATTCCCATTTTATTAAGGTGTATCCATGTAAATGGCCCACCCTGTGTGTATATATATATATATATATATATATATATACACACACACACACAGCGTATTGAGTGTACACTATATATCAGTGCATTATAGTGCATTCGGGGGTGTACGTACGGTATATAGTACACTTGACGTGGTGTATTAAAATATATACAGTCTAATATATATATATATATATATATATATATGTACACACACGTATTGAGTGTTCAGTGTATTCGGGGGTGTACGGTATATAGTACACTTGACATGGTGTCGTAAAATATATACAGTCTAGTGTGTATATATACATATATATATATATATATATATACACAGTGTATTGAGTGTACACTATATATCAGTGCATTCGGGGGTGTACGGTATAAATACAGTGTAGTGCGGTGTTAAAAAAAAATCCCCATCATGTCAGGAAGGCCACAAAGGAGAGGCAGACGGTCCCAGGCCACTAAAAGAGGGGGCAAGCAGCCTCTGTGTCTTCAGTGAAATGTGGTGGAGGCGGACATGATGCATCTTCTGCAGGCGGGTCACGCTTGTCCTTTTTTTCTGCTGTTGGCCGTGCTATTCAGCCACAACATGCAGAAGAGTTGAGTTGGTGGAGTGGATAACTAAGCCGTCCTCATCCTCTGTCATCCAGGCTCATACAAGTTTGCCTTCCAACGCAGCTGTCATGCATGGAGGAGTCACCAGAATTATTCGACCACAGCGTTGGTTACATGCTGATGGAGGATGCGTAGCAATTTGAAGACTCTGATGTTGGTTTCCAGGTTGAGGAAGGGAGTAGCGTGAGCCTAGAGACATGGGGTGCTGCAGAAGCACAAGAAACCAGCAGTTATGTTCCCCCAGCTGCAGCATACTGCCAAGTTTGCTCCAGTGACGAGGATGGAGGGGATGATGAGGACACAGACTGTACTTGGGTGCCTGAGAGGAGAGAAGAGGAAAGTAAGGAGGAGGCACAACTCCAACGAGGCAGCATGTCTTCCAGGGCCAGCTTAAGGGCAGCCACCCAACTGCATCAGACCACAGAGCTCCACGGGTGCAGGTCGCTGCTGGCTCCCCACAGACTTTGAAAAGTTCTTTGGTGTAGGCATTTTTCAACACTTGTGCAGTAGATCCCACCGTTGCCATTTGCAATCTACGTCTGAAGTGGGTCAAGCGCGGCCAGAACTCCAGCCGCTTGGGCACTACTGTCTTGACAAGACATATGATGACCAGCCATGCAGTCCGTTGGCAACAGCACCTGAAAAACCCACACCAGAAAACAAGGCGGACTTCGCCTTGCTCCTCCTCATCTGGGATCTCAATCCCTTCTATACCTCCAGTCCTCTTCAAAACCTGCACTGGGAGGAATGAAGGTCTAGCAATGTCTGCCACAAGTACTTGCAGCCACTCTGCTAGCAGTACACCACCAGGTGAATTCAGCAGACAAATATCCCTACCCCAGTTGCTGAACTGCAACAAAAAATACTATCCCAGCCATCCACACGCTTAACGTCTTAATGCTAGCTTGGCCAAATTGCTAGCACTCCAACTGCTGCCTTTTCAGCTGGTAGACTCTGCCCCTTTTCGTGAATTTGTGGAATGTGCTGTTCCACAGTGGCAGGTTCCCAAAAAAAATTTATTTTCACGTAAGGCCATTCCAACTCTCTACCGTCATGTGGAAGGCAATGTTTTGGCCTCGTTGGACAGGGCGGTCAGCAGCAGGGTTCATATTACCGCGGACTCATGGTTCAGCAGGCACAGTCAGGGACTTTACCTTTCCTTCATGGCATACTGGGTAACTCTACTGGAAACTGGGAAGGATGCAGGACAGGGTTCAGTGTTGGAGCTAGTTCCGCCACCACGCCTCCAAAATGCTGGTGGTGATTTTGGCACATCTGCCTCCTTCACCCTCTCCTCTTCTTTTACCTCTGCGGCCTCTTCTGTAGAATTGTCCTCTGAACCTGCAGTGCTCCCTAAGCGTTCAAGGGGCTACGCAAGCAGTCAGGCTGAAAGATGCCATGCGGTGCTTGAGTTAGTCTGTCTTGGGGACAGGAGCCACACTGGGGCAGAGATTCTGTCAGCTCTGCGGGGGCAGGCTCAGAGGTGGTTGACGCCACGGCAGCTTGAGCATGGAATGGTTGTATGTGACAATGGCACCAACCTTCTCTCTGCTCTCCGACAGGGACACTTGACACATGTTCCATGCTTGGCACACATCTTGAATTTGGTGGTGCAGCATTTCTTGACCAGGTACCCAGGCTTACCAGATATCCTGAGGCAGGCCAGAAAAGTCTGTGGTCATTTCCAACGTTCATACAATGCCAGTGCCCGGCTGGCTGACATTCAGCGGGAATTCAACCTGCACACCAACCGCCTCATTTGTGACATGCCCACCAGGTGGAACTCAACATTGGTAATGCTGCAGTGGCTGCACGCACAGCAGAGGGCCATCAATGAGTACCTCTGTGAGCATGGCACCAGGACAGGCTCAGAGGAGCTTGGATTCTTTTCGCCACGTCAGTGGCTACTGATCAAGTATGCATGCACTGTCCTGTCACCATTTGAGGAGGCCACAAGGATAGTGAGCAGTGACCATGCATGCATCAGTGACATTGTCCCTCTAATATTCCATCTGGAGCACACGCTTCGTGGAATCATGGACAGGGCACTTGAGGCAGAACGGGAGGAAGAGGAGGACTTCCTTTCCTCTCAAGACCCCCTTTACGCAGAGAGCATTCCTGCAGAGCCGCCAAACACACAGGAGGAGGAGGATTATTGTGTCAGCATGGATGTGGACTATAACATGCAGCAGTCTTCAAGGGATCATGGTTTTCAGTCCCCAGAAACCTAAGGAGTTGTAAGTGGCTGGTAGGAGGTAGTTCCTGATAATGTCATCCTCAGTGACCCAGAGGACACTCAAGCCTCCTCAAACTTACGCTGCATGGGCTCTCTGATTCTGAAAAGCCTGCGAAAAGACCCTAGGATTCGTGGTATCAAGGAGAGGGATCATTACTGGCTGGCAACCCTTCTTGATCTACATTACAAGGGTAAAGTTGCTGAACTCAGCCTGCGCAGAGGGAGCAGATGATGAAACATCTTCAGGATACCTTGAAGAAAAGTTTGTGTAACGCCTTTCCAGACCCTGGGAGGCTACCATGTCCTGGTGCTGGACAACGTGTTTCTGAAGCTTCAGTCGTTCAGAGGCAGAGCGGTGGAGGAGGTGGCCGGCTGACCGATACCTTTAAAAAATGTTTCAGTCCTCAGCGCCCAGGCCAGATAGGTTCAAGCAACCATTGTCAGCATTATATGGTGCAGGAATATATAGGGGCAAGAGCAGACTTGGAGACCTTTCCAGCTGAGCATCCACTGAGTTACTGGGTCTTGAGGATGGACCACTGGCCGGAGCTTGCTGAATATGCAATTGAGTTACTGGCCTGTCCTGCATCCAGCGTGCTTTCTGAACGGACATTCAGTGCTGCTGGAGGGTTCGTTACCGATCAAAGAGTGTGCCTGTCCACAGACTCGGTTGATAGGCTCACTTTTATACAAATTAATCAGTCTTGGATCAGCAGCTATCAAGCCCCTGATGCCGATGCAACTGATTACATTTTCTAGGGATCTGGGATCCCTTTAAGACTGCCACTGCTCCTATTCCTCCTGTCCTTAATCCAGAACGATATTTTATATTTAGGACACCACCAACACCCAAGGCTCAATTTTCAGCACCTGGTTTACAGGGGCATGCCGTAACAATTTTTTAACTAATTTACAACAGCGGGGCCTGCTCCTGCACCCAAGAGTAACTGCAAGTGGTTACAGTGTTCTGGCACCACCAACAACCAAGGCCCAATTTTTCAGCACCTGTTTGGCTGGGGCATGTCATCAAAATTTTTTAAATAATTTACAACAGTAGGGCCTGCTCCTTTACCCAACAAGAGTAACTGCAAGGGGTTACAGTGTTCTGGCACCGCCAACACCCAAGGCCCAATTTTTAAGCACCTGTTTGACTGGGGCATGTCATCGCAATTTTTCAAATAATTTACAACAGCAAGGCCCACTCCTGCACCCAGCAAGAGTAACTGCAAGGGGTTACAGTGTTCTGGCACCGCCAACACCCAAGGCCCAATTTTTCAGCACCTGTTTGACTGGGGCATGTCATCGCAATTTAACCAGTTCCCGACCGCGCGCTGTGTTTTCATGGCGGCAGTTGGGATGCTGAGCGCGAATCGCCGTAAAAAGACAGCGATCTGCGAACAGCCGCTAGGGGGCGCGCGCCCGCCGCACTCCTGAGGAGTGTGCCTGTGGCTCGGGCGGACCCGATGAGCAGCCACAGGGAAAGAATGGGGAACCGCCGATGTAAACACGGCGGTTCCCCATTCTGTTAGTGCAGGCATGGGAGATCTACTGATCCCTGTCACTGGGATCAGTTAGATCTCTCATGCCCATGGTAGCCCAACCCCCCCCCCACAGTAAGAACACACCCAGGGAACACAGTTAACCCCTAGCTCTCCCCCCCAGGTTAACCCCTTCACTGCCAATGACATTTATACAGTAATCAGTGGACATTTACATTTCTGATCGCTGAATAAATGTCATTGGTCCCAAAAAAGTGTCAAAAATGTCCGACATGTCCCCTGCAATATCGCAGTACTGCTAAAAATCGCAGATCGCCGCCATTGTTAGTAAAAAATTAAAAAAAATAAAAACACCAGAAATTAATTCTCATCATCCGTAAACGCGGCCACTTTTGCGCAAACCAATCCATAAACGCCAATTGTGATTTTTTTTTTATCACAAATATGAGGAAGAATATAAATCGGCCAAAAAAATTTTTTTTTATATTTTTTTTGGATTTGAATTTTAGCAAAAAGTAAGAAATTTGTTTTTTTTTTTGCAAAATGGTCGCTCTTCTTTTGTTTATAGCGGCGATCAGAAATGACGCTACAGAAAGCTCTATTTGTGGGAAAAAAGGGACGCAAATTTTGTTTGGGTGCAACGTCGCACAACCGTGCAATTGTCAGTTAAAGCGCCGCAGTGCCGAATCGCAAAAAGTGCTCTGGTCCTAAAGCTGGAAAACCTTCCGGTTGGTAAGTGGTTAAATAATTTACAACAGCAGATTTAGCATAATTTACAATAGTCATTCGTCGTCAGAGGGGGCGGGTCACCCATTTACATCACCGGGTGGCCCCGTCCCTTCTTATAAAAGAAATTTCAAACTGAAGACTGCCCGTTCTGGGAGACGCCTCTGGACTGGACGGCATGGCTGCGGCAGCAGGAGAGTGGCGGCGGTGAAAGAAGAAGAAGATGAAGATTGAAGATGAAGAGCGGAAGCAAGAAGACCGAAAGAAGAAGCAGAAGACCAGAAGGACCGGGGCAGAAGAAGATGGAGGAAGAAAGAAGAAGAGCTATTTTACATAAAGGACTTGTCAAAAACTGCCTCTTGTTTTTTTTTTACCACTTTACTCCTTTTTTGGTGAATGGGTAGGGGTACAATGTACCCCATACCTATTCACATGGGGGGGGGGTCGGGATCCGGGGGCCCCCTTATTAAAGGGGGCTTCCATGTTCCGATAAGCCCCCCACCCGCAGACCCCCACAACCACCGGCAAGGGTTGTGGGGATGAGGCCCTTCTCCCCATCAACATGGGGACAAGGTGCTTTGGGGGCGACCTCAAAGCATCCTCTCCATGTTGAGGGCATGTGGCCTGGTATGGTTCGGAGGGGGGGAGCGCTCGCTTGTCCCCAACCCCTCCTGCCATGCCAGGGCTGCATGTTCGGATAAGGGTCTGGTTTTGATTTAGGGGGGGCCACCCCATTTTGTTAAAAATTTGGCACGGAGTTCCCCTTAAAATCCATACCAGATCTGAAGGGCCTGGTATGGACTTTGGGGGGGGCCCCACGTGATTTTTTTTCTAAATTGTGGCGCGGGTGTTAGGAAAAGGACACTTGACCAGAGAGTTCTGCCCGTTTCTGCGGTGGCACGCGCGCTTGTGCGCGTTCCCGTGTGCGCGCACGCGCCGGAAATTAAGAGGAAGATCAACAGGTTGGCATTTGACCTAGTTCTTCTTCCTTCTCTGTGGATCCACCCGGTCTTCCATGTGTCACTGCTGAAACCCGTTGTCCCCGACTCCTTCCCGGGACCGAGGACAGGTCCGCCGGACCCAATCTTGGTAAACGGAGAGGAGGAAGCCATTTTGGACTGTCGACGGAGAGCTGGTGTTACCCAGTATTTGATAACATGGAAGGGGTTTGGCCCTAAAGAGAATTCCTGGGAACCAAAGAGGAACATCCACGCTCCTAGATTGATCCAGGCCTTCAAAAGAAAGCGCCGGGACGGCGGCACCCGGCAAGGCATCCGGAGGCTGCCCCTTGGGGGGGGGGCAATGTTAGGAAAAGGACACTTGACCAGAGGGTTCTGCCATTTCCGCGGTGGTGCGCGCGTTCGTGCACGCCCGTGTGCGCTTCCGTGCCGGAAATGGCGCCATTTAAGCCCTGTGCTCCCAGCCATGACCGAGTCTGCGCAGGGGGCCCGCTCCGCCATGGACGATTTGTGTGCGCACCTTGCGGGTCTTACACAAGCCGTTAAGAATCTGCAAGAGGGATACCCCCGGTTGGAAGAACGGGTACAGAAGCTCTCAACCGCCCCAGCCTCTGGTTCTGCAGCAGCCCGCACCATTGTGGCCCTGCCCTCTGAGCCTAAGGTCCCGCTGCCGGATAAGTTCTCCGGGGACCGACGTAAGTTCCGGGTCTTCCAGAGTGCATGTGAACTGTACCTGGGGCTTAAGCAACGCACATTCTCCCTGGAAACCACCAAGGTGGGATTTGTCATCTCCCTCCTGCAGGGCGAACCTCAGGCATGGGCCCTTAGATTGTGGGAGCAGAACGCCTCTGAAGTCGCCACAGCGTCCACCTTCTTCCAAGCAATGGCGCAACTGTACGAGGACCCCCACCAGGCTGCCACAGCGGAGGCCACCCTGCATACACTCCAGCAGGGTCGCCGCCCAGTGGAGGACTATGCCGCTGAGTTCCGGCGCTGGAGTGCAGATACAGCCTGGGGCAGTGCGGCTCTCCTATTTCAGTTCCGTATGGGACTATCGGAACCCTTAAACGATGAGCTGGCACGAGTGGGGATACCCAAGACCCTGGAGGAGCTGATTAACCTGGCCATCTCCATCGATAGGCGCCTCAGGGAGCGCCGCGCCGAAAGGTCTTCTGGGCAGTTACGCCCCACCTGGATGCTTCCTCGGGTTCCCAGTTACCCAATCCCGCCTGCCTTCCACCAGGCACCCTCCTCCTCCGCCGATGCATATTGGGCTGCTATGGCCATCCCTCAGCACCGAAAAAAGGCAGCGTCGCTTTAATCTGAACCTATGCCTATACTGTGGTGAACCCGGCCACGTGGTCAGGATGTGCCCCGCCAGGCGCAGTAAGTGCTCTACTACTGCTTCAAATGACCTGCCTAGCTCCACAAGTCCTTCAGCTCACCTTACCATTCTCCTTTCTTTGCAGCTTCTCGGACGGAATATCACGGTCCCAGCCATCCTTGACTCCGGGGCGTGCAGCTGTTTTATTGACCTGGACTTTGCTGCACTGCACTGCATCCCCTTACAACCCAAGACGCACAAGATGGTGATCCGTTTGGCCGACGGGTCCCGCATAAAATCCGGAACTGTTACCCACGAGACGGCCCCTCTTCCTTCTGTCACTCTGAATGGTCACAAAGAACTTCTGCGGCTGGACGCCATCGCATCTCCCCTCTGTCCCATTATCTTGGGCCTATCCTGGTTCCAGGCGCACAACCCCAGCATGACTGGGCCAGAGGGACAGTCCGCTTCCAGTCGCTTTACTGCCGCCAACATTGCTTAACCTCCAGAGGTGAAGTTGTTCCCCCACTCCTCTGTCTGGACTCTGAAACGGAACCCGACATCCGTACCCTCCTTCCGCCGGCCTATCATTCATTTCTGATTGTCTTCAGTAAGAAAGGAGCTGATAAATTACCGCTGCATAGGCCCTATGTCTGCCCCATTGAGCTGTTGCCTGGGGCAGAGGTGCCCTTCGGGAGGATTTACCCCCTTTCCGAGCCTGAATTAGCAGCCCTCAAGGCCTACCTTCATGACAATACCAAGAAAGGGTTCATCCGACCCTCCAATTCTCCTGCTGGAGCCGGTATCTTCTTCATGGAGAAGAAGGACCACTCACTCAGGCCGTGCATAGATTACAGGGAGCTTAACCGGGTGACCACTAAAAACCGGTACCCTCTGCCTTTAGTTCCGGAACTCTTTCAGCGGCTAGGAGCAGCTACCATTTTCACCAAGCTTGATCTGCGGGGAGCGTATAATCTCATTCGTATTAGGGAGGGAGACGAATGGAAGACAGCGTTCCGCACCCGCTTCGGGCATTATGAGTACCTGGTGATGCCCTTCGGTCTATGCAATGCCCCGGCGACATTTCAACACTTTGTAAATGATGTGTTCCGGGACTTCCTCGAACTCTTTGTGATCATTTATTTGTATGACATCCTGATTTTCTCTGCTTCCCTTGAAGAACACCGTACACATGTCACCAAGGTTCTGGGTCGGCTCCGGCAGCATGGCCTGTACGCCAAAGCGGAGAAGTGCTCCTTTGAACAACCTAGCATGCACTTCCTGGGACTGATTATCTGCACTACAGGCATTCATATGGATCCCCAGAAAGTTTCCACTATCCTGGAATGGCCCGCACCAACAGACAGAAAGGGAGTTCAGAGGTTTGTGGGCTTTGCAAACTTTTATAGGAAGTTCATTAAAGGCTTTTCTGCCATCGTGGAACCTATCACGCAATTGACCAAACAGAACACCCGATTCCGTTGGTCTCCTGAGGCTCAAGCCGCTTTTCAAAAACTCAAGTCCCTCTTCACCTCTGCTCCCATTCTGAAGCATCCGGACCCAGCATTACCGTATGTCCTTGAGGTGGACGCTTCGGAAACTGCAGTGGGGGCTATCCTATCTCAGCGCCAAGGTGTCAAGGCCTTGCTCCACCCAGTAGCTTTCTTTTCCCGTAAGCTGACGGCACCAGAACGGAACTACGATGTGGGGGACCGGGAACTATTGGCCATTAAGTCGGCCCTAGAGGAATGGCGGTACCTGCTTGAGGGGGCTTCACACCCTTTCTCCATCTTCACGGACCATAAGAACCTGGAGTACCTCAGAACGGCCAAGAGGCTGAGACCTCAGCAGGCCCGCTGGGCACTCTTCTTCTCCAGGTTCCATTTTCATTTGACCTACCGTCCAGGATCAAAAAACGGCAAGCCTGATGCCCTCTCCCGGATGTTTTTGGAGCCAGTAAATGCCACCCCACCTGACACTATACTCCCGGCACGGAACTTTCTCCTGACCGATGAGGACATAATCTCTCAAATACGACGGGCCCTGGCCGGTTCCGTTGACGTCATTGACACCCGACTGACCGCCAGAGATGGCCTATGGTGGTTCGGATGTAAAATGTTCATTCCTGTAAGCCTGCGCCTCAGGATCTTAGGCCTGTGTCACGACCATAAATTGGCCAGGCATTTCGGCTCACGAAAGATCGCCAAGCTCCTCTCGAGGTCGTTCTGGTGGCCGAATATCACAGAGGACTGTAAGAAATAAGTTAATGCCTGTCCCATCTGTGCCCGGAATAAAACAGATAAGGCCAAAGCCTGGGGTCTCCTGAACCCTCTCCCAGTACCTGAGCACCCGTGGTCACAACTGGCGATGGATTTTATTGTGGAACTGCCCCCGTCAGAAGGTTACTCTACCATCTTCGTAGTAGTGGACCGGATGATAAAGATGGCGCACTTCCTCCCTATGAAGGGGACCCCCACAGCGGCCAAAACGGCCAACATTTTCATCAAAGAGATAGTCCGGCTCCATGGAATACCAAGTAACATTGCATCGGACCGGGGGGTCCAATTTATGTCCAGATTCTGGAAGGCTCTGTGTGCAGCATTGGAGATAGAACTTGCATTTTCATCTGCCTACCCCCCCCCCCACAGACTAATGGCCTGACGGAGAGAACGAACCAGACCTTAGAGCAATACTTGCACTGTTTTTCATCGTTCTCTCAAAATGATTGGGTTGCACTGCTGCCATTGGCCGAGTTCACCTACAACAACACCATTCACTCAGCCACCCAGCAGTCCCCCATTCTGGGCCAACTATGGGTTTCATTTCATCCCACATTCCTACCTGAGCTGAATCTTGAAAGCACTGTCCCGGCAGCACAGGATATTACAAGCTTTCTTCAATCTAATAGTAAGCTCCTACAGGAGACTTTCCAGGACTCACAAGCTAAACAAGGAGGCTTATGATAGGAGAAGGCGGGGGGAGTTGGAGCTCCAACCAGGCGATCGTATCTGGCTGTCCACCAGAAATCTTAAATTAGCCTGCCCTTCGAAGAAACTGGGTCCAACATTTTTAGAACCATTCCCAATTAAGAGGAAGATCAACAGGTTGGCATTTGACCTAGTTCTTCTTCCTTCTCTGTGGATCCACCCGGTCTTCCATGTGTCACTGCTGAAACCCGTTGTCCCCGACTCCTTCCCGGGACCGAGGACAGGTCCGCCGGACCCAATCTTGGTAAACGGAGAGGAGGAAACCATTTTGGACTGTCGACGGAGAGCTGGTGTTACCCAGTATTTGATAACATGGAAGGGGTTTGGCCCTAAAGAGAATTCCTGGGAACCAAAGAGGAACATCCACGCTCCTAGATTGATCCAGGCCTTCAAAAGAAACCGCCGGGACGGCGGCACCCGGCAAGGCATCCGGAGGCTGCCCCTTGGGGGGAGGGCAATGTTAGGAAAAGGACACTTGACCAGAGGGTTCTGCCGTTTCCGCGGTGGTGCGCGCGTTCGCGCACGCCCGTGTGCGCTTCCGTGCCGGAAATGGCGCCATTTAAGCCCTGTGCTCCCAGCAGCAAGTGCTGTCCATTCTACAGCGTCTGTGACCTGTGAGCCCCAGCTCAAACCATCTGTTCCTGTATTGCTCTGCTTAATGTTGACCCGGCTTGACCTGACCTGGTGATCTGCTGCCTGTACCGACCCCGGCTATCCACGACCATTCGATTGTCTGCTCCCTTTGTACTTCTGCTACCCGCCTGATAACGAACCTTGCTTGGACTTGACCACCCTTTTGCCTGACCCATCTGTACCGCTCTACCTACCTGTTGCCGACCCAGCCTGCACGACTATCCCTCTGATCCGCACGACCACCTGGGTCATCACATCATCATCAGTGACCATCCAGCCCTCGTGCCATCCCGCACTCTTGGACCTCTGTCTACCCTGCCAGGGGTCCTTGAATCGGGTGTGCAAGAGCGGTTGTTCCCTGCACAAGACAGACTCCACCACCAGGACCGTGACAGCGGGGTTCTCCTTAAAATCGATACCAGACCTGAGGGGCCTGGTACGCACTTTGGGGGGGACCCCTACGCAAAAACTTTTTTGGCGGGGTTCCCCTTAAAATACATACCAGAACTGAAGGGACTGTTACGGACTTTGTGGGGGAACCCTACGCAATTCTTTTTTTTAATTTCGGAGCTGGGTTCCCCTTTAAATCCATACCAGACCTGAAGGGCCTGGTCTGGACTGGGGGGGGGGGGGAACGCAATGCTTTTTCAGTGATTTGATGTATAATTGCCGGGAACCAGCAATACATTACAGCCGCGATAATAAATGACAATTTTTCCTTTGGAAATGTCATTTTGCTCTGGCTATGTTTTAAACATCACAGATATGTGCCCTTTTACAGGCAGACTAAGGGACCCCCCCCGCCACGATATTTAAAGGAATTTTTCATTTTTATTGTTTCACTTTAAGCATTATTAAAATCACTGTTCCTGAAAAAAACGATTGATTTAAATACTTTATTTTGCATTGATACATATCTCCAAGGGCAGGATCCGGGTCCCCTTATACTTTTTCTGGCAATAACTTGCATATAAGCCTTTAAAATTAGCACTTTTGATTTTTCATTTTCGAGTCCCATTCATTTTAACGGCGTTCGTGTGTTTGCACTCATTTTTTGCCTGTTCGCAAGTTCTGGTGTGAACCGAACAGGGGGGTGTTCGGTCCATCCCTAGTTATTATCTAAAAATGTTAGTAGCCAGTTATATTTTGTGCATTTAGGAATATAACCAGCTCATTTTTAAATCATTCTTCTGAGCTGGCCAGAACCAGTTGCTGAGGGAGTCTATTCCACATTTTAAAGTGGTAGTAAACCCTCCTATCATTTTAAGCTAAGGAAGCTGCCATCTTGGCCTCTGTTTAATCTACAACTGCCATGATGCTGCACATGTGATCAGCCATGACACCAGCCATTGGATGGTTTGACAGTTTGGTTTAGAGCACAACCAATGGGAGTGTTACATTTCCGGCATGTACCGAAAGTGTAACTGGTTTTTAAACTGTTAAATGGATGGGTTTACTACCACTTTAAAAGCTCTTACTGTGAAGAAGCCTTTCAATATGTGGAGGTTAAATCTCTTTTCCTCTGTACGTAAAGAATGCCTCCTTGCCCTCTGTAATGACCTGAAAATGAACAACTCAACACCAAGTTTACTATATGGACTATATGTATTTATCCAGCATGATCATTTCCCCCTTTAAATGGACAGTAAAGTCTTACTTTTTTTTTAATAACAAGCAGGTGTATACTTACCTGCTTTGGGCAATGAAATCCAAACCTACTCTTCTCGGGTCCCCCGCCGAAGCTCCTGGCTCCTCCTCTTCTACAAGTGCTCCTCTAGCCTAGTTCTCCTTAGAAGGAACAATCTGCATGCAATCTGCCAACACACAGTACAACTGCCTACAGATTAGCAAGGAACTTAGACCGGGCACATAGACACTACAATACAACAATCTCTAGGAATAGGAGTCCTAGCTTAGTACACAGACACTTATTAATTTTATAGTTTAATACCCCAAAAGAATTACAAAAAAGACAAAAGGACATAAACAGTTTGGTTATTAGCTTTGAAACAGAGGATAAAAACAGAAATAAACTTTACCCAGGTTTATCCTGTAGTGGGAGCATGCCAGAAAGTGGTAATTCACCAGTTTCTAACCCACTCCATGTGAATCACACCGTCCATATTTCTTGCTCCTCAGTTTATTGAAATATGGGTGTGGGCTGGTGATGCGGATATTGCATATTTCCTTATTAATATTGTGGCTCACTAATGAATTCTAAGCCTCCAAATCTTGGTTAAGGGGGCCATATAAGTAAGGACATAAGCATGGCTTTAGCTTGTACCAAAGGAATGTTATTTTTAACTGACCAGGGTGTGGCTATACCCACTTATTTCTTTACGATTGGCCATTTCCTTACACTCATGTTCTATATTACCATAGCCAAGACAGATAAGACTTTAGTCTTGTCTCCAGAGCAGCATCATTCAAGCGTCTGGTCTGATTACCTGGCCACGCTTTATGGGGGCCCCAATGGAGAAACAGCATCTTTAGTTAAATATAATTGTTATATTTCCTAATATTATCTGTAAGTCATTACTTTTATTAAATGTTATACACATAAGTATTTGAGTGATCTCTCTTTGCACATATCAGATACAACCCCCAAAAATGTAAACGATCACATGACTGTGATACAAAAGCTAGACTTTAGCCCTTGGCAAATCAACCCCAGGGGGAGTTCACGTGATGTCAGAATTAGCCGAAAGTGACGACGCCTATGAGGCTTCTGACTAGTTTTGCAAATCGTGTCTTCAGGAAAGCTACAGTATCACTTTTATACTCATTAGGAAATGTTGCATTAGTCTACTCTTTGCCACCTCCATTATTCCTGGCTGATTGCTAAAGTTAACGATGAAGAGACTGTTCTGAGCACATTTGAGGAGACTTGAAAGACCGAACATACAGCGGTATTACCTATCAGGAGTTCAAAAGACCACAGTACCAGAGGCGTGATTGGACCTAAGGGTCTTTCCCTAAGGTGAGCGGGCAATTCACCAGGAGGTGGCGGTATTGGTCACTGAATTTTAGCGATAAGTCGCACATATTGGAGCAAAGTGTTTTAGGAAGAATCCTACAGCGTGGAATTTTATGGGACTTTTTCACTTGAACATTATCACATATTTACCAGTGTGTGGGCTACATCGTCATTATTTATTTAATTTAATTGTTTGCATGACGCTGAAGTTTATCATTTGTTGATTATTTGTGAGATATAGTATGTTTGGATATATTCACTGATTTAATTAGCATACCATTCTCTTTTGCAATTTATAACCAAGCTAAGTGTGAGATCACTATTTTAATGGTGCAGCTGTTTCAGTTTCACATCACATTATTTTGATATAGCAGCGCTTTAGTACTTCTTATACTATTACTTCTCCCTGTGTGAAACCTCTGACGAGTGTGAAGATGGGATACCCGGGAAAACATTTATCTCACTCAGGGAAGGAATTTGGCTTTCCGCCTCCGTG
Organism: Glandirana rugosa; assembly: GCA_018402905.1. Classification (NCBI taxonomy): domain Eukaryota; kingdom Metazoa; phylum Chordata; class Amphibia; order Anura; family Ranidae; genus Glandirana; species Glandirana rugosa. The sequence continues at coordinate 585,488 of BLSH010395565.1, forward strand.
AGATCTTTGATGTACAACAAGGGTTGATTTCTTTGAGAAACATTTCCCACACTCAGGGCAGGAATATGGCTTCTCACCTGTATGAGATCTTTCATGTCTAACAAGGTCTGATTTCTTTGAGAAACATTTCCCACACTCAGGGCAGGAATATGGCTTCTCTCCTGTGTGAATCCTCTGATGTGTGTAAAGATTGGACTGCTCTGAAAAACATTTCCCACACTCAGTACAGCAATACGGCTTCTCCCCCGTGTGAGACCACTGATGTCTGTAAAGATGGGATGCCCGTGAAAAACTTTTACCACACTCAGGACAGAAATGCGGCTTCTCTCCTGTGTGAATCCTCTGATGTGTGTGAAGACTGGACTTGCATGAAAAACTTTTATCGCATTCAGGACAGGAATACGGCTTCTCCCCTGTGTGAGATCTTTGATGTATAACAAACTCTGATTTCCGTATATAACATTTCCCACACTCAGGGCAGGAATACAGGCTCTCTCCAGTGTGAGATCTTTGATGCATTACAAATTTTGATTTCCGTATATAACATTTCCCACACTCAGGGCAGGAATATGGGCTCTCTCCTGTGTGAGATCTTTGATGCATAACAAGGCCTGATTTCCGTCTATAACATTTCCCACACTCAGAACAGGAATAAGGTTTCTCTCCTGTGTGAGATGTTTGATGTCTAACAAGGTTTGATTTCTGTAAAAAACATTTCCCGCATTCAGGACATGAAAACGATCTCTCCCCTGAGTGAGACTGCTGATGTCTGTAAAGATGGGACAACTGCAAAAAACATTTCCCACACTCAGCACAGGAATATGGCTTCTCCTCCGTGTGAATTCTCTGATGTCTGTTAAGATTGGGGCAGGAATATGGTTTCTCTCCTCTGTGAGACTTTTGATGCCTAACAAGGTCTGATTTCTGTAAAAAACATTTCCCGCACTCAGGGCAGGAAAACGGCTTCTCCCCTGTGTGAGATCTTTGATGCCTAACTAGTGCTGATTTATGCAAAAAGCATTTCCCACACTCAGGACAAGAATATGGCTTTGTCCTCATGTGGGACCTCTGATGTATGTAAAGATGGGACAGTCGTGAAAAACATTTCCTGCACTTGGTACAGGAATATGACTTCTTGCCTGTATGAGACCTGTAATGTTTGATGAGTTCTGATTGTTTACAAAAACATTTCCCACATGCAGAACAGGAATGTAGCTTTCCACCCGTGTGAGATCTCTGATGTACAGTAAAACTTGATTCAGAGCTAAAACTTTCCCCACATTCAGCACTGGAAAATTTCTCCTCCCCCTGAATTCTGGCACCATCCCTCACAGTACGAGGTTCAGAGTCAGAGGGATTTGATGGTCCATCCACACTGTGAAGTCCTCCATCCATAGCTGAGCTCATTGTCTTTTCTCCTGCACAATCTTTTGTGATATCATCATCATCTTCCATTTTACAGCTTAAAGATAAAGTGAGACAATCCTTTGAGGGTTCCTCAATGGTGTGTCCTGGAAAAATATAAAAACACGATCAATAGATACACGAGGGTTCGTTCACCTAAATCAAGATTCCTTCTTGATCAGACAGCATTTAGTGGGCAGATGTTCTCTGTAGATGTCCCAACAACCAGCTGTGACTTCCCCTCTTCAGTAAAAGGACCTTTGTTCCTCCTCCCAGATCACATCCACATTTACACAGCCTTGTCAGAAGAGCAGGAATCAATAGGGACTGGGAGGTGCATGCTCTTCACACAATTACAAGCCTAGGCACTGGGTCATGTGATCTCTGATAATGAAAAGATTCAAAGTTCAGACTTGCAGACCCTTTAAACGTAGAACACGTGGCCATAGGCCTAGGCTTCTGGTGAAAAGCAGTACTGGAGGGTGTTTAGAGAAGTATTTTCTGCTGCAAATATAAGTGTTTCAGTTTTCCATGTTCCTCCCTACTTTTCCTCCCAACAAGACTGTAAATAGAGTTTTAGGCACCAACCTAAGATAGTGCTACTGTAACTAGGATTGAAACACAACCTCACACTACCAACTGAACCCCAGAATCTACTTAAACAGAGATGAAAGTGTCAGTGAGTAGGTCTTCTGTCCCACCTATTTGTAATTTTTCTGTGTTGTATTGAACTGTATCAGGTTATTATTGTTTAATGTATGCTGAAATCCAATGGTGGTTTAGAGCCAGTAGAACGTGTTTACAAATGTGTTTTGGTATCTCCCTCTGCCCTTTAGTGCTAGTTAGTTCAATCCTAGCTAGACCCTTCCTGTTTCTTCTATGTTCCCTCTGTTATTGTTAGTTCTGCTCAGAGACAGGGCTAAGGAAACAGATTGCTTTCTGGCACTTCAAGACTGGAAAATCACTGTCTGAACTGCAGCTAGCTTAAGTTGCATTGGATTCAACTTCTGTGTCTTATTGAGGATGATGCCAAGTCAGCAGGTGACCATACTGTCCAGACAGACTGGGTCTAGGAAGGTATGTCAATACATAAAGCTGCATTTGGAACAGAACCGTAGGGTTACTATGTACCCCTTCATAATTTACACTGGGGGGCAGGAACTGAGGGCCCCCATATTTTTTTTAAAGAGTTTCCAGGTTCTGATAAGCCTTTACCTACAGACCACCACAACCAGGGGGCCAGGTTTATGGGAAAGAGGACCTTGTCCTCATTAACACGGGGGATGAGGTTTTGTGCCAATGTGGTCACTCACACAAAGTACCCCCTCCCTCATGTTGAGGGTACCCTCCTTTCCTCCTTTTGTATTTCTAGGAGGCATCCTTTTTTTCATGGGATCCCCATTAACATCTATACCAGACGCTCGTTTAGGGTCATAATGGTCTGATATAGATGAAGGGAATCCCTGACTGTTTGATTACAAACAGAAGTAAGTGGCTGAGAGATGTCATTTACCAGCAAATTAAATGGAAATGCTAATGTTTCACACTATTGCAATCAATGCTCCCCACTGAACGGAATTTAACTCTTTTTTTTGGTACGTGTCTCCCAGGGCAGTGTCCAGCCCCTCGCCTCCCTCTATTTGTTAGACATTCCCTTGCCTACTAACACTGAATTATGACCATTATTGAATTCTAAGATTCAGCTCCCATTGACTTTTGGATGCAGGATCCAAACTTCAATAAAGTTTGTTCAATCCGCTCTAAACCAGATCCACGTACATTCAGCTCATCACTATACATAAATCATATCTGAATAAATAAATTGTGCCTGCAGCACAGAGAACGGGGTTTATTTGAGAGAAAAGAATATCTAATGTTCAGGATGGGTATCAGTACAAGGACCTATCACGTTACTCATCTCCCGCCCTACTCTGGACCAATCAGTGTGCAGTAACAGGGCAGAGATAACAGAAGAATATATTATGGCTCACCTGGGCTGATCTCTGTAGGAGTGTTCTCCTCTTTGATTGTCCTCGTAATTCCAGCCTCCTCCGTATATTGCTGATCATCCCTCACATACATCTCTTCTACTTCACCCTCAACTTTCATGTTCATCAGATCTTCACTCTAAACCAACAGAGCGGCAGAAAATACCATTGTTAAGGATGCACAGCCATGGAAACACACTTCCTGAGGTCAGGACCTTGTTTTGTAGAGAAGGAATGAGCAGAGGGTTTACTACGAGAAGGGAAAAAGTGCTGTGAAACAATTATCACAGCCTCCAATAACACTGGCCATCACTAAAGGGAATCTTCACCCAAAGCCTGGCCACACACAAATGGATACAAATCTTGCATACAATCTAGTGCACTCTTAGGGTTGTGGCGCCACTTAGTAATTCCTGGATGCTTCTGAAGCTATACTATGACCTAGAATCTTGGCATATTCAATTTTCGCACTGCCCACACACACAGACATATGACTATAGGGTAGCTTGCCACCACCTTCAGTTTTCTACAGTGGCGGCTGGTGTATAAGGGGTGCTTGGGCACTGCCTTCCCGCCGCTGACATGAAGGAAAAAAAAAAAAAGAAAAAGTTAGCCTGGCCCCCCTGCAGGAGGCGCTGGTATATTGACTTTTCTTTTTTTTTTCCTCGGCTCCTTGCTGTCAGCTGACAGCAAGTAGTGAGCTTATTGGTCAGTCATAAAAGACTATGTGTGTGTGCTGAACAGGCACACACACATAGTCTGATTGGCTGCTCCCTGAGCCATCAGACACAATGACTCTCTGTCATTGGATGCTGCGGGCGGGGGCGGGACTATGGCGGACGTGCTGGCTGCGATTATTCGCGCAGGCGCAGCACTCAGCCTGGACTTCCGCAGACTGTCCACAAGGAGAGGAGGACAGTCTCTGCCTCTCCACTGCCAGTCAGGCTCCAGCATGTTCTCCGCAAGCGCTGCCTCTGCACACTATCAGCCCGCTTTCCGCAAACCGATCTCTGCACACTGCCTGCCTGCCTATTAGATGGGGTAAGTGCGGGACTAGTCCCGACTTCGGGGGGGGGGGGCAGCCCTGATCAGGGCGTGAATGGGGTAGA
>BLSH010395565.1:589998-602241 GCA_018402905.1 Glandirana rugosa
GGGGGGGGGGGGGGCAAGCCCCTACCTGGGACCCTGTATACCCTATCTGGTGACTGTATACCCTATCTGGTAACTCTGTATACCCCATCTGGTGACTGTATACCATATCTGGGACCCTGTATACCCTATCTGGTGACTGTATTCTGCTATCTGGGGCTCTGTATACTGCTATATGGTGACTGTATACTGCTATCTGGGGCTCTGTATACCCCTATCTGGTGACTCTGTATACTGCTATATGGTGACTCTGTATACTGCTATCTGGTGACTCTGTATACCCCTATCTGGTGACTCTGTATACCCCTATCTGGTGAATCTGTATACCCCTATCTGGTGATGCTGTATACCCTATCTGGTGATGCTGGGCTGTATACTCCTGACACAAGGGGTGGAAACTATAAGGGGTGGGGCTTATGAGAAGTGGGAGGGGTAAAAAAGGAAGGACGGGTCTGGCGCCCCCCCATCCTAAAATTTCACCAGCCGCCACTGGTTTTCCAGCTGTCTGGTCTGCTAGGCAACCATACACACAAGATTCCCATCTGCCAGATAGCTGATACACACTGATACTAATCTGCGTGCAGTTTCATACAGATTAAAAGAATAACTATGGCTTACACTGAGCACACAGACACTGGTAACACAATGCAGCAATCTCTCTAGGAGTATAAATTTCATAGCTTAGCACGCAGAAGTCACTTATTCTGAACATTTGTTTAACCTCTTAATCACTGGATGAATAATTGTAGCCCCGGTTAGCAATGCTAGTAGAGAGGAGACGCTAAAGTTGAATTGTTTCTGCTGCTGTTCCTGCTTTTATTTACAGAGGGAGAGGCACAGTTGTAAATGGACTTTTACAGTATTACAGAGCTTTGTGGGGACCAAAGACCTTTGGTGGGGGGAGTGTGTAACCCCAGTCAGCAATGCTAGTGCAGAGGAGCAGCTGCAGTTTCATGGTTTCTACTGTTGTCCTTGCTTGTGTTTACAGAGGGACAGGCACAGCTGTCACTGGAATGTGTTATTACAGAATTTTGTGTAGCCTTTCAAGTCTACCCACCGCACAGAGGAGGAGGCTGTGGACTGTTTTAATTGCTGTGAATGCTGGGAGAAACTGCGAATTGTTGGAGAGGTAGTTCCATACAGACTAAGTTTGTTCTGTGGACTGAGAGGAGGAACGACAGATCCCAGAGTCATTAGAGTTCTGAGGAGAGGAAAGGGAGGGGACTCGTTCCCGGGCTGAGCGAGGGGGACATTGAGAGAGAGAATGTGTGCATCTGATTACTGTCAAGACATTAGTCAGAGCACCTGAGATGGAAAGAGGCACTGCAGAGGACACACCCTGGTATCTGGGATCCTCAATGACACTGACTGAACCCACTACCCAGTTATTGGAAAGATCGCTGCATACGCTGTCTTTATTTAGTCACCAACAGGGAATGGAGAGAGGTCATAGGTTGCCATGGGAGTCAGTTTGTGGCCAATGGCCAATCCCACTATACTCCATTATAAAGAAAAGCATTGCCTATATAGGGCACAGTACAGACACCTTTGCCAATGTTTGGAAGGACTTTATCCTGAGCGCTCCAACATCAGATTTGGGCCCCATTGTGGTGGCTAGTGTGAAAAATGATTTAATATAACTTGCTGCACTATTATTGTGGTATTTCTCCCTTTAGGTAGGATTATCTCTAGCATAGGGTTTAGGTACTAAATCTCTGTTTCACTTGTGTGTCACTATTCATGTTTTACATACCATGGTTTTACATATTTGTTGAGCAATTATTACTTTTGTTTCCTTTAAATTGTTGGGGTGCTGTATACATTTGCAATTAAACTTTCCCCCTTCATCCCAGATGTGTAAAAGTGTGTGGTGCTACTTGTAGATTCCTGGACACAGGAAACTGGTGACCCGAAAAACAGTGGCTCCTTCAGTGCGCTCTTTAAGCGCTATACATGGGGGCTCGAGTCTGGGATCTCCCTGTCCTGTGAGTGAACAATGAGGATGACGAGCCAAAGCATCATCATGGATCATGTTGCTGAGACAGAGTGGTGCAGGCAGTAGAAAAGCCGGTTGTATCTGAGTGTAATTCTGGAAGTCCCTAGAGTCACCTTGGAAGAACAAATCCAGCAGGCAGGAATGACCTTAGCTCTAGAACAGCGGGTGTCTGTTTTGGACTTTAATGTGGACCAGGGAAACTACTGCACATACACATTGTTACCATGGAGGAGAGGAATCCCAACCTGCTTAAAAGGCGAGAGCCTTCATCTAACAGGTGACATCATGGCTCAACTGATCCATCAAAACCTTCTAGCAAGTTCTTCAGGGTATCCCAGTCAGATTGCGCTGGACTCCCTCAGGGTTCTGACCTGCCTTTTTATTAAAATATATATAAGGAGGCTGGTAGACAGTTGTGAATAGTTTGTCAGCACCAGCCAACTATGGGTATAGAGAGCTGCAGGTTTATTCCAGGAGGGTCCCTGTACCCTCAAAGAAAAAGGACTTCTACAACTGGATGAATGAGTCAGTGCAAGCTGTAAAGAATGGAAGGTGGCAGATGCCAAAAAGACAGGGGACAATTAAAAGTCTGATTCGGATGTCATGTGGAACCTAAAACCTAATAAGCTAGGCTGCACTGCTGCGGACTTTCTAAAAGCTCTTTGAGAATTCTACAGATGAGTCGAAAACTGTGCAGAACTCATCCACCTCTTTCAGCACACCTATCATGGAGAAGTTGTTGTCTTTTTTTCACACGCCGGGATAAGATCCTCCACCAGGTCATACTAAAGGGTGGGGTAGATACAGGTGAAATGGTGACAGAGGTCTAAAACACTACCTGGGGGTTCTACCTGTGATTTCTGAGAGTCTTTTCCACTCAATTCATTTCAGCTTGGGTGGACAGAAAGCAATGCACACCAACTTCTTGAAATTCAATCAAGACTTGGTTAAAAGCATCACCATGTTGAGAGGTAGAGCTTAAGTACAGACTTCTAGTTCCGTGGGCCCATTTTTCTAAAGAATCCAGACAAGTTTGTAGGCCCTTCTCCCATTGTGCCCATCTAAGTAGAAGGTATTTACACAATGGCCCATCTTGATTCAGTGACCCTGTTGTATCAGGACTTCTGTGATAAACATCAAAAGCACCTACCCCTGCAGAAACTGTAAGATCTGTCAGGCTGGTATCTGACCCCTCTGTAGTTGGACAATGTGAGACGTTTGGCACCTTAGCCATTATATGTCCCCGACCCCCTGGATCAAACAGGAGTTCCCTGATATCACCAGATGACTACTGGGTGTACACCCAATGCTATGGCAGGCTAACACTAATGCCTGGTGCAAGAGAAGAAAGCCCCAGCGGCAGGAGTTGAGGAATTGTGGAGACTGGATAGGGACAAGTAGGTACTGCAGCCAGGAGAAGTGATGTGTCTAGGAGCTTCAGTGAAATTGAACTGGGACCAGCCAGGCCACTTTGCTGTCCTATAAGCCTATCCACAGAGAAAAGGCACTGGGGTTAAGTTGATCCTTGAAATAGTGTCGACCAGGGTCTCACAAAGAAAGCATGTGAAAATTCTTATCAGCGTTCGTAATGTTACTGACTCGCCAAAGATGTTAGAAGCCCAAATGCTAATACAGCAATTGAATCAGGCTACCCCTGATTTGGTGGGGGGAGCAGAAGAGATTCCAGTAGAGAAGTTTTAACCAAAGAATATGCTGATCACAATTAAGTGGATGGAGAAAGCCAAAGCTCAACTCCTGAGATGGCAGAATTATTCTCCGCGATTTCGATGTTAGGTGCACAAAGCATGCCCAGCCTCGAATTCACCTTCAGGAAGGCAAGCCTTTTAGGGAAAGAACTCAACGGATTTCAATAGGCAATTCAGATGATCTATGAGAACAGTTGGCCGAACTGAAGAGGATGGAAATAATCAGAGTAAGGGTCCTCTCTAATAGTGTGGTTTGGAAATAGAACAGTTCCCCAAAGATATTCATTGACAATCTGCACCCTCAACAGGGACCTGAGCGATGCCCCTGTTCTGGCCTATACAGATTCAGCCCAGCAGTGAGCGACTGAGTGGAGAGTTGTATAAGGAGCTTGATGGACACCTACGATCTGCTGCCTATATGAGTAGCAGCCTTACCCCTGCTGAAAAGGACTATACCACACACAAGCTGGAATTCTTGCCTTGAAGTGGGCAGTGGTGGACAAGTTGACAAAATATCTGTATGCCACAGACTTTGAGGTCAAGACAGATAATAATCCACTCACCTACATACCACAGTCAAGCTGTATGCCACATGTCTACGATGGCTGGCTGCCCTATCTGGGCTTCATTTCAGCTTGAAGTATCATCTACTTCACTAGGGTTTGGAAACAGAGATACTGAAGTCCTATCAAGGAGACCCTATGACCCTGAGACTTCCCCAAAAGAGTGGACCAAACTAATGTCAAAAGGGGTCCAAGCTTAATGTGAAGGAGTTGGGCATCATGTCAAAGAAGCGGCACGCTACCATTGGTATCACTGCTGCAGGTGTTCCAAAGCACTACCGCAACCTCACTCAAGTGAGAAATGGAGGTTTGCCTAAAATTTCTAGGAAAGACTTGAGGAAGGACCAGAAAGAAGCCCTGGAAAGTTGTCATTCTGAGCTATTGTGAGTGAACTCCTAAGGAAGCACATTTTGTTCACAAGGAGTGGGATTGTTTACAGCTAAGTGATGGGGAGGAAGACAGTGAAGAAGATGTCAGCATAGAATGGTTGTGACCTACTGTGTCCATAGATGCCACACCATCTACCTCCTCTACTGAGACTTATTTCAAGGCCCCTAGGCCAGAGGCTGCTGAATTTGTACCTCAGTCCCATGAAGTTGGAAGATAGGAGGAGCTTCCTATTTTACCGTATGATGAGGAAACAGAGGCCCCTCAGCTACCCCCTGAGCCCACTGAAGTGCCCTCAGGAGAAGGACCATCTGAGCCAAAGAAGCAAAGAGCCAAAAGGTCAGTACACCCCCTAAAAGAGTGACCTATGACTCCCTAGGCCAAAGTTCTGACGAGACTGTGTCCAAAGCCCAGAGTTTCCAATTGATGCCAGAACTTTCCAGAGAGGTTGACATGTCACTCCCTAGGCCAAAGTTAGGAACAGATTGTGTCCACAGCCCAAAGGTCTTCAGAAATGCTGGTAATTTCCACTACAACTTTGGTTAAAAAATGGTTAAAATTATTCTAGCTTGCTTCTGACAAATCTTTTTGGGAGTTTCCAGTGCCTGCTTACTTTGCAAGGCAATGCCACAAAATTAGCTTGACCTCCAGGGTCAAAATGTGCATCATGAAAATGTGTTAATTTAATATCATCTTATGTGTTTCCACAGTCACCATGCAAATACTTTGGTCCTTTTACTTGGACCCGCTGTTTCTTTGGGGACCAAAAACTTTTGGAGGGAGGAGTGCATAGCCCTGGCCAGCATTGCTAGAAGAGAGAAGCTGGAGTTTCATTGTTCCTGCTTCTGTCCCTGCTTATGTTTACAGAGGGACAGGCACAGTTGAGGGCTAAGGGAGATGAAGGGGCAATTTTATTGAATAGCATGTGTGCACGCATCTGCTTGCAGGTGAAGGGATGGAGAGGCACCGCAGAGGACATTCCCTGGGATCCGCACGGACACTGACGGAGAACTATACCCAGTTGTTGGAGAGAGCACTGCTGTACTGCCTTTATTGATCTGATGACGAGAAATGGAGAGGTCATCTGTTGCCACAGGAGTCGGCGAGAGGCCACTGGCCAGCCCCACTACATCCAATTAAAAGAACCAGCATTTTCTCTGTGGGTCACAGTTCAAGTGCCTTTATCAATGTTTGGAGGAACTTGGGAACTTGAGCACTCCAACATCAGATTTGGGCCCCATTATGCTGGTCAGTAGGGAAAGATTAAAATGGAAGCCAAACTATTATTGTGGTACTACTCCCTTTAAACAGGATGAGCCACACTAACCCCCTGCTAACAGCTGGCTCCCATCTGCAGTCGGGTCTGTCGGGTATCCTTTCATCCTCTCCAACAGCACTATTACTCCAGAAGGTATGGAAGGCAGTCAGGAAAATATTATCCATTACTGGCCCACTAGAATTCACCCCCCTCTGGAACAATCCTAATTACCCGGAAGTAAATAAGCTGCGGGGCTTCTCCATTTGGAGGCAAAGGAGAATTTGTTTTTTTTTAACCAAATCTACGAAGATGGTGTCCTTAAGTCCTTTGATCATCTCTGTAGAGAATTCATGTTAACGTGGAAACAATTCTACCATTGCCTCCAACTCAGGCACGCTCTACAAACCCAGGCACAGAGCAATACTCTGTCTGTTACTGAATCTCCACTTCTTCAGGAAATACTGCAGGCAAATAATTGTAAGGGCTTAATATCACGGGCCTACTCATTACTGGTATCCTCAATCCAGGACCTTGCCTTTTTTAAATGTAGAATCCACTGGAATACTGACATAGGAGACATTGATGGGGACCAGTGGGACATGGCTTTTGAGTCAATCCCAGTGGTGTCAATATCAGCCTCCCATAAACTATCACAATTATTTATACTAAATAGAGCTTACCGTACACCCGCCCAACTACACGACTGGGGTAGTAGAGAGTTTCCCTTATGCCCAAAGTGTTTTGCCCACAGAGAAGACTTCATTCACATGATATGGTGCTGCCCAAAACTTACAAGATACTAGACAGAGGTCACACAGTCTATTTCTACTCTGGCCCAATCACCCATACCACTCACTCCATTGGTGTGCATACTGGGGGCAGTGGACGTTGAGATGTATCCAAAAGGTGTATATATTATGGTTACCAGACTACTGTATCTTGCCAGGAAACTTATTGCACACTTTTGGATGGCACCCACTGTACCTACAAGGGCCCAATGGATCGCATATGTAAATTCTCTCCTTCTCAGAGAACAATTAGCCTACAAACATCGCAATGCAGCTATAATGTTTGACCTTATATGGCAAAACTGGTTGGATGACCCTAATCTTACTCCTCCACAACTGATGATGGACAGATTACTACAGCTCTAGACCCTACCATGACCTCATTCTTTCCCACTTTTTTGTTTTTTTGACTGTTGTATTTTGTTTTCTGGTTTTCTCCTGGGCTTGGGGCTTTTTCTATAATATATGCAATGGAGAAACAACATTAGCTGGTATATGTGCCCCTACACAAGCTCAGGTGGTTGTTTCTTCCTAGTTTGGTAAAAAGTGTATAAGTTATGTAACAAGTGACTGGATATTCTGTCTCTATGTATGGATGTAGGCACTCTGTATGTATCCCTACTGCTGATCTATTTGTGTAACCGATTATTGTATTGCAGTTACTCAATATCGTGGTCATTCAATAAAAAAATAAAAAAAACTGTATATCTGCAATATCACCTCACCTCTACATTCTAATGTCACAATCATCTGTAAAATGGAAGTATTTATGATGTGAGACCACACAGAAAGTATCATCTTGTAAAGTCCACATATCATCTCCACATGTAAGTATTCATTCACTTTATGTTCCAGACCCTCAACTCCACCCACCTGATGATGGTGAGAGATGGTGTGATCTTCCTGTATGGAATCCTGGGAATACAGAGGACGGGGACATCTCTCTGGTGGGTTTCTGTGGCTAGTTGACTCCACCATGGTGTCCTGGTACAGATCTTTGTGTCCTTTTAGAGACTTTGACTCTTCCATCACCTCATCCTCCTCTACCTTTATCTCTTCTTTAATATCAACTTTAGAATCTCTCTGAATATATAATAAAAATTATATAAATTGTAACAATGAAGATAATGTACAGATCCTAATGATACTATCAGTGATTGTTCCTCATCTACCTGATGATGGTGAGGGATGGTGTGACCTTCCTGTGTGGAATCCCGGGAATACAGAGGATGGGGACATCTCTCTGGTGGGTTCCTGGTATTAGGTGGCTCCATTCTATCCTTGTATCCTTCTGAAAACTCCTCCATCACTCCATACTCCTCATTCTCCCCTTTATACTCTTCTTTAACAACTATAGTATCATTCCTGAGGTTTCCACTCTGAAAAATATAATAAGACATTAATTGTAACAAACATGCATCTCTTCTTCTTCTGTTTTAACCTCAGCTTTGTAATCTCTCAGGTCTCCACTCTAAATATATTATAAAAATGACATATATTGTAATAATACAGATAATGTACAGATCCTAATGATACTTTTCGCGATTGCCCATCATGAGGTCCTTGTAGAGATCCTTGTGTCCTTCTAAATACTCCCACTCCTCCATGGAGAAATAGACAGTGACATCCTGACACCTCATAGGAACCTGACACACACAATGATACAGTCACCATCCAGACACATCCCTTGTCTGTTACTGGATAATGTCCCAGAATTCCCAGCACCACTCACCTCTCCTGTCAGCAGCTCCATCATGTTCTTGGTAACTTCTATAATCTTCTCCATGTTGTGTCTCTCAGCTTTTAGGGAGTCACATGGAGGCACTGTGATGGTCATATGATCTCCTGACTTCAGAAGAGGAAATCTCTGTATTGAAAAACCAATAGGAATATCATGTTAGAATCCCAGAATCCTCCTCATCTCTCCAGTCAGATCTGTGTTTTATTATTACAGATAACAGTGATGTCATGTGACCTCCCAGAATCCTCCTCACCTCACCGGTCAGGTCTGTGTTTTATTAATAGAGATAACAGTGATGTCATGTGACCTCCCAGAATCCTCCTCACCTCTCCGGTCAGCAGGTAGATGATCTCCAGAGTGAGGTTTAGTATCCTCTCAGTCATATGACTCCAGTCCTCCTCCATCCTCATTGGTGTGGTCATGTGATCTGTGCAGGTTTCTCTGTAGACAGATAATGGAGAGACAGATAACGGAGAATTATTTGGATGGTATTGGTTGTACACTATTAGGATGGGGATCAGTATTGCCAACCACCTGTTAATTTCTGGCCAGCCCGTAAATAATCAGCCCATTTTTCAGGCTGCCCATAAATGTCCACTACGGGCAGCAGTGCCAGTAAAAAATATGGCCACGGGCCAACAGAGCAACTGCGCATGCGCCGTTTTCGGCCAGGCGGGCGCATGCGCAGTCACGTAATGGTGCCGCCTGGAGCCATGTTTGAAAAGAAAGGCAAGGCACTCGAGACGGGTGACGGTCTTGGCGGGCCGCCTGAGCGCCTCACAACAGCAGAGGAGGTCAGGACACTCAGTGGGGTAATATAAAGAAGGGCAGAGGAGGACATTACCATGGGGGGGTGAAGTGGGCACTGGACAGAGGGGGATACTACTTTACTGTGGGGGTGAAAAGTGGACAGAGGGGGATAATACACTACCGTGGGGGGCGGAGTGGGCAGAGGAGGATACTATACTATCGTGGGGGTGCAAAGTGGGCAGAGGAGGATACTACATTACTGTGAGGGGTGAAAAGTGGGAAGAGGAGGATACTACATTACTGTGGGGGGTAAAGTGGGCAGAGGAGTATACTACATTACTGTAGGGGGTGAAAAGTGGGCAGAGGAGGATACTACATTCTGTGGGGGGAAAAGTGGGCAGAGGAGGATACTACATTACTGTCGGGGGTGAAAAGTGGGCAGAGGAGGATACTACATTCTGTGGGGGGTAAATGGGCAGAGGAGGATACTACATTACTGTGGGGGTAAAGTGGGCAGAGGAGGATATTACACTACTGTGTGGGGTGGGGGGTTAAGTGGGCAGAGGGGAATGCTACACTACTGTGCAGGTCAGTGTTGCCAACCGCCTGTTAATTTACGGGCAGCCCTTAAATTTCAGCCCATTTTCAGGCTGCCCATATACCCAATAAAAATATGGGTGTCCACAGCCTCTGACCATCTCCTGTATCATGTCTGCAGCCTCTGGCCATCTCCTGTATCATGTCTGCAGCCTCTGACCATCTCCTGTATCATGTCTGCAGTCTCTGACCATCTCCTGTATCATGTCTGCAGTCTCTGACCATCTCTTGTACCATGTCTGCAGTCTCTGACCATCTCCTCTACTATGTCTGCAGTCTCTGACCATCTCCTGTACTATGTCTGCAGTCTCTGACCATCTCCTGTATCATGTCTGCAGTCTCTGACCATCTCCTGTATCATGTCTGCAATCTCTGACCATCTCCTGTACTATGTCCGCAGTCTCTGACCATCACCTGTACCATGTCTGCAATTTCTAACCATCTCCTGTACCATGTCCGCAGCCTATAACCATCTCTTGTATCATGTCTGCAATCTCTGATCAGCTCTCTTTTATCATGTCTGCAGTCTCTGAGGTGGAGTCAAGAGTGGGAACGCCGCAGGGAGCGGGGTCATGGGAGAATTCTGACGTGTGTGGACTGTGGAGAGGAGACTATAGGATAAAACCAGAGCCACCAAGCTGGAGCCTGCATGGTGCACCTGAGGAGGTCAGTGACAGCGCAGCCAGGCCAGTCTAAGGGCAGGTCACTGATGTAAGGGTGTAGTAAATACAAAAATGTAAGGGGTCACTGCTATGCAGGCTGGAGCGCAGCGCTTTTAACCCCCCACAAGGGTTTAAAAATGGGTTAAGAGTGCCGGAAGCACTGCCCATTGTTTTCAATGGGCAGGGGTGGTGGAGGAGCGGTGTATCACTGCTCAGCGCACCGCCCCAAAGATGCTGCTTGCAGGACTTTTTGTAACGTCCTGCAAGCGCACCGCCCAGTGTGAAAGCACTCTGGGTTTCACATTGGGGTGGTTTTGGGTGTTTTTTTGAGGTGCTTTACAGGCGCTATTATTAGCTAAATAGCACCTGTAAAGTGCCTCAGTGTGAAAGGGGTCTTAATTAAAAAAAAAATTTTCGGGTTTACATCCACTTTAAACACATTGCTAATAACACTATTGACATATTCGTTTCTGGTTTAAATATTGATATTTGCACTGTTTAGCACTGAAAACAGCCATTTTAGGTACTTTTTAGCAGTGGCAGTAAAAAATGGGCCTCTGCCAGTAAATTGCATGATTTCTGTCAGTAAAAAAATTTGGTACCATTTGTAAATTTTGGCGTCCTGCCAGTACATTTCACTTCAGGGGGTTGGCAACACTGGGGCTGCAAGAGGTTAATAGGCTGACTCTTTACTTTCGGTTTTTCCTGCATGGTGATCATTGCTGCTCTTACACATTTGTAGCTCTGTCCATAGTATTATGGTGTTTATTGTCTCGCCAAAACATCAAGCTGATCTTCATCTGTACAGCTCTGGCCTCTCTCGTAGTTTATAGGCAGCAATCAGTGGTCTCTTTAGAGGTTGCTTTAAACACTTGCTGACCGTAGTCATATATTGCGTGGATATAAGGCGGCAAAGTGGCTCCACTGCACAGATCGCCGTCGTCTCATGCCCGCCGCGCACCCTGTGAGTGTGGTCGCGGGTCAGGTTGACTCGAAGTCAACCGGCGATCTTCGATCACCTACTACAGTGGAAGAACGGGGAACCGCCAATGTAAACATGGCGGTTCCCCGTTCTGACAGGCAGCATGACAGTGATCTACTGATCCCTGTAATCGGGATCAGTTAGATCTGTCATGTCCCTGCCAGTCCAGCCCCCATACAGTTAGGACACAGTGAGGGAACACAGCTAACCCCTTGATCGCCTCCTACATGTTAACCATTTACCTGCCAATGACATTTATACAGTAATCAGTGGCATTTTTTTAGATCTGATTGCTGTATAAATGTCAATGGTCCCAAAAAAGTGTCAGAAATGTCCGATATGTCCGCCGCAATCCTGATAAAAATTGCAGATTGCCTCCATTACTAGTAAAAAAAAAAAAAAAAAAAAATAGTAAAAAAGCCATAAATTAATTCTCATAGTTTGTAAATGTGGCAACTTTTACAAAAAATCAATCAATATATGCTTATTGCGATTTTTTTTTTTTTTTTTTTTTTAACAAAAATATATAGAAGAATATATTTTGGCCTAAACTGATGAATACATTTGTTTTGTTATTTTTTTTTCTGGATATGCATTATAGCATATCCCCACCACCAAAAGAAAGCTCTATTTGTGGGAAAAAAAGGAGGTCAATTTTGTTTGGGTACAAAAGTACTCACTTTTGTTGCCAGTGGTTTAGACATTAATGGCTGTGTGTTGAGTTATTTTGAGGGGACAGCAAATGTAAACGACAGGGGAGTTTTATTGAGTTGTGTGTCGGTAATTACAGATTTGGTGACCGTTGTTTTCACTCAT
>BLSH010395565.1:602251-624013 GCA_018402905.1 Glandirana rugosa
CATTGTTGTGACTTCATTACTGTGAAACGATGTTACATTTCATCACTCACATGTCGAACATATTGTCACATTTAAACGACAGGGGAGTTTTATTGATCACTACTTTACATTGTAGCAAAGTGTCATTACTTCAGTGTTGTTACATGAAAAGATAGAATAAAATATTTACACAAATGCGAGGGGTGTACTTACTTTTGTGAGATACTGTATATCGACCAAAACTGATGAATAAATTTGTTCTTTTATATATATTTTTTTGGACATGTATTATAGAAAAAGTAAAAAATATTGTTTTTTTTTTTTCAAAATTGTCACTATTTTCTGTTTATAGCGGTGATCAGAAATGACGCAGAGATGATCAAATACCACCAAAAGAAAGCTCTATCTGTGGGAGAAAAAGGACGGCAATTTTGTTTGGATACAACATTACACGACCGTGCAATTGTCAGTTAAAGTGATGCAGTGCCGAATCGCAAAAAGTGCTCAGGTCATTAAGGGGGCAAATCCTCCGGGGCTGAAGTGGTTAAAGGCAACACCCACAGTTTTTTTTTTTGTGTGTGTGCGATGTCCTCCATTACCATCTATACCAGTTCCTCATGTAGGATAAAAGGCTGGTATAGATGAATGGAATCCCTGGCCATTTTCACTGCGAACAGAAGGAGGAGGCTGGGAACTGGCATTTACCAGCAATTTAACCACTTCACCTCCGGAAGGTTTTCCCACTTTAGGACCAGAGCACTTTTTTGCGATTCGGCACTGCGTCGCTTTAACTGACAATTGCGCGGTCGTGCGACGTTGCACCCAAACAAAATTTGCATCCTTTTTTTCCCCACAAATAGATTTTCTTTTGGTGGTATTTGATCGCCTCTGCGTCATTTCTGATCGGCGCTATAAACAAAAGAAGAGCGACCATTTTGCAAAAAAACCCAAATTTCTTACTTTTTGCTAAAATTCTAATCCAAAAAAAAAAAAAAATATATAAAAAAACATTTTTTTTCACCGGTTTTGGCTGATTTATATTGTTCCTCATATTTGTGATAAAAAAAAAAATCACAATTGGCGTTGATTGGTTTGCGCAAAAGTGGCCGCATTTACGGATGATGAGCATTCATTTCTGGGGTTTTTTTTTTTATTTTTTACTAGCAATGGCGGCGATCTGCGATTTTTAGCGGTACTGCGATATTGCAGTGGACATGTCGGACATTTTTGACACTTTTTTGGGACCAATGACATTTATTCAGTGATCAGAAATTTAAATGTCCACTGATTACTGTATAAATGTCATTGGCAGTGGAGGGGTTAATCTGGGGGGGGGAGCTAGGGGTTAAGTGTGTTCCCTGGGTGTGTTCTTACTGTGGGGGGGTTGGGCTACCATGGGCATGAGAGATCTAACTGATCCCAGTAACAGGGATCAGTAGATCACCCATGCCTGCACTGTCAGAATGGGGAACTGCCGTGTTTACATCGGCGGTTCCCCGTTCTTTCCCTGTGGCCACTCATCGCGGCTCGCCGGCGGACATCGGGTCCGCCCGAGCCACGGGCACACTCCTAGCCCTAGCGGCCGTTCGCAAATCGCCGTCTCTTTACGGCGATTCGCGCACAGCAACCACACTGCCGCCGTGAAAACACGGCAGGCGGTCGGGAAGTGGTTAAACAGCACTCTTTTTTTTAACTGTCAATGTTGCTGTAGTAGGTTGTATACATCGTACAGCTACACCACTTCACAGGCAAGGTCAAGGCAACCCCCAAACATGATATTTAAAGGAATATTGTATTTTTAACATTTCACTTTAAGAATTTTTAAAATTGTTGCTCCCCATCAAACTTTGGTCAATGTTCCCCAGTCCCAATTAGCCTAGAAAACGGCCATTACTGTTTTTTAACATTCGGCTCCCATTGTCTTCAATGGGGTTTAGATTCGTCAACTGAATTTTAGTTATGTTTTGTGGAGCCGTCTGACACCAAACCCAGATATGTTTATCTCATCTCAAGTGAGAAGGTGACACATCTCGAACATGAAAAGAATGTTCCGGCCCCATAAGTAGGGAAATGTTGTGCCCCTGAAGGGGTTAATCTAGGTCCCCACACTATATATGTGTGCATCATCATCTGCTGGAGATAAAAGACATCACAGTGACTATGGAGGAAGAGGACGGACATGACGGGGGGGTTACTGGGTGTAAATAGAAAATAAAATCTTATTACCTCCTCTGCTGCCACTTCCAGCAATGTCTCCTCTCTACTTCCTCCCCACTCATCTCTGACCCGGCACTTCCTGTCTGTATGTGACATCACTTCCTGTCTGTATTCCATAGAGACTTCCTGTCTCAGTAGAAGTGAGATCAACGCCTTGTGGAGATCAGAGGAACTGCAGCTACGATAAAGTTTTTCAATGTACAGTATGAGCAAGACCTTGTCATTGGTGCCAAGATGCAGCAGGACAGTCCCAGGATTTTGGCTACAATGTTATCATGTCCTTATCTCGCAGGATCCAGGATTTTGCACAGAGTGGCATTGAAGTACTGACTGTTGAAACACTGTCTGGATTCCATCACAAGGCACTGCAATCACATATCTCCCAACTTTTTGAGATGGGAACGAGTGAAACCTATTAGCAAAAGTATGTAGGCATAGGACACACCCTTGCCAGGCCCTTTTAAGTGAGAAATGTAAACAAAAAAGAAATGCGCAACCCTAAATGTGATAAAAAAAATATATAAAGTGTAAATTGTGAAAAGTATGTGCTGAAAATGATTGAACCGCACATGTGCATACTAGTGATATAAATTCATCATGAAATGAAAATTAAACATATTATATGAAATAACATATATAAAACTTATACAGTTCAAAAAACAAGTGACGTAAACGAATTTGATCAATAAAATCAAAATTATGTAAAGTGCAAAAAGTCCAAAAAAAATTCAAAAATCATAAATAGTCCAAAAAATCAGAAAAGGGTTCAGAGGGAAATAAGGAGATTCTTCCACCAGGTGTAAAGGTTGAATTGATATCCGGTGTCACCCCACACTCTAGATATAGAAACTCTTACCAGAGATGTGGGTTTACCTATCTCTAGGCAAACAAAAAGGACAGGCAGATCCCTCTGCAAGCTTAGGGAGATTGATATCACCGCCAGCTCCGATATCCAAATAGACTCACAACACCATGTTAAAAAAAAAGGCTCCAAATAGTGAAGTGCTGTCATTTTTTAAAAAGTATAGACCAATGCCAAATGGCTATTCACATGTAACAAGATAAAAGAGCGCTCATGGAAATAAAAACGCCGGCTCAGGAAAACTTTCAGCCCGTGCTGTCCAATCACGTGGGTTGTGTGCTCGTCAATACGTAGGAAAAGATTTGGATATCGGAGCTGGCGGTGATATCAATCTCCCTAAGCTTGCCTGTCCTTTTTGTTTGCCTAGAGCAGTGGTTCTCAACTCCGGTCCTCGGGACCCACCAACAGGCCAGATTTTAAGTATTACCTTGGGGAGATGCAGACTAGAACACTGCAATCACTGAGCAGCAAATGATATCACCTGTGATGCATTTCAGTTATCCTGGAAACCTGGCCTGTTGGGGGTCCCGAGGACAGGAGTTGAGAACCACTGGGCTAGAGATAGGTAAACACACATCTCTGGTAAGCGTTTCTATATCTAGAGCAGTGGTTCTCAACTCCGGTCCTCGGGACCCACTAACAGGTCAGGTTTGCGGGATAACTGAAATACATCACAGGTGATCTCATTTGCTGTTCAATGATTGCAGTATTCTAGTCTGCATCTCCCCAAGGTAATACTTAAAATCTGGCCTGTTGGTGGGTCCCGAGGACTGGAGTTGAGAACCACTGATCTAGAGTGTGGGGTGACACCGGATATCAATTCAACCTTTACACCTGGTGGAAGAATCTCCTTACTCCCCTCTGAACCCTTTTCTGATTTTTTTTGGACTATTTATGATTTTTGAATTTTTTTTGGACTTTTTGCACTTTACATAATTTTGATTATATTGATCAAATTCGTTTACGTCACTTGTTTTTTGAACTGTATACGTTTTATATATGTTATTTCATATAATATGTTTAATTCTCATTTCATGATGAATTTATATCACTAGTATGCACATGTGCGGTTCAATCATTTTCAGCACATGCTTTTCACAATTTACACTTTATATATTTTTTTTATCACATTTAGGGTTGCGCATTTCTTTTTTGTATACATTTCTGTCTGGATGGTTTTCCTAGATATTGCAGCACCCTACCCAGTTGGCAAGTAGTCACATCTTATACATTAGCGCAGTTTTTTTCCATTACCTTTTAAGTGAGAATTATTATTTAAAGAATGTAGTTAAACCCACAAGTGCTTTTTTTTTTACCACTAATGTTCCTTTATATTGGCTTTTGAAACGTACAAATGCAGCAATTTGGAAATTGGATAAAAGTGTTAGCACTGGGAAACACTTTTTTGATAGATAAAAAGTGCATTTTATATGCAGCTATACAGATCACACCAAAATGAGGGACAAATGAGGAGGAAAGAGGGACATTGTTCCAAACAAGGGACAGTCCCTTGAAATCAGGGACAGCTGGGAGCTATTCAGATATCAGACTGTTGGGGGCAGTGATCTCCTCTCTGATAGTGAAATTATAACTCCAACATAAGAAGAAAGTGGGAGTGTGTGATCAGGTAAGTACCACCACTGACCACTAATGCTGGACCAGGGTAAGACTTTGTTCTCACTGGAACCAACAATGGGACTTATTTCCTCCCATTGCCAACAATGAAACCTACGGTATTTTTATCCCACTGACACCAACATTGGAGCTTGCTTTCTCAATGAAACCAGCGTTTGGACTTATTTCATCTCACTGATACCAGTGATGGGGCTTATTTCCTCCCATTGACACCAAAATTGAAACTTATTTTTATCTCACTAACACTAACGAGGCTTGTTTTCTCACTGACACAAACGATGGGGCTTATTTTGTCCCGCTGACAGCAACCACCAAGAATTCTCGTCATTTATTGCTTATGCAAACGACTGCCCACACCGGTACACACCTGCATGCGATCTCAGAACTGGTGCCAAGCGCCCTATTTAAGTGAAGGAATAATGACTGGTAATCTCTAGATCAGGGATATGCAATTAGCGGACCTCCAGATGTTGCAAAACTACAAGTCATGCCTCTGTCTCTGGTTGTCCTGCTTGTGGCTGTCAGAGTCTTGCTATGTCTCATTGGACTTGTAGTTCTGCAACAGCTGGAGGTCCGCTAATTGCATATCCCTGCTCTAGATGATCTTCAGCCACCCATAATCCTTGTTCCTGCTGTTTGATTACCCATCATTGACTTAGCTTGTCCATGGACTTCTCCTTGCTTCTCAACTGATCATGACCTCAACTTGCTTACTGTCTGATCTCCTGTGTATGACCCCAGCTTGGCTCTAGACCACATCTCCTCTTCCAGTCACTGGTCTGTGTATGACCCTAGCTTGGCATTAACATCACATCTCTTCTACTTATCTGCACAAGTTCCTTGGAAGCCCGCCCCCCAGATCTACCCTCTGGGTCAAGCTCTTGATTGCCCCTAGATGTTTAACCCCTTCCCAGCCAGTGTCATTAGTACAGTAACAGAGCATTTTATTAGCACTGATCACTGTATTAATGTCATTGGAGATGTCAGTGTCAGTTAGTTCCCACAAAGTGTCAGTTAGGCTTCGGTCACAGTGAATCCGACTTGAAGTCACACATTTTCAAAGTCGCATGTCAATGCGGCTTGGAAGATATCTCTGCAACTTTATGCACAGTTGTCTATGCAAGTCTCACCTGAACTTGCATAAAGTAGTGCAGGAACTACTTTCCAAATCGGTGTGACTCCGATGGAGTTGGAGTCGCACCTATTTGACCAAATAATGCAAAAACAATACAGCGCTTGTGTGTTTCTAAACTCATAAATAGCAGCAACTTATGTTGTGAGATATAGTTCAATGTGTTGAATATTAAGAAAAAAGTCACACTGAATAGAATTATATCAATTAAACAAAAGACAAAATAATGAACAAAATAACATAACAGCAAAAAATATGTAAATAGTGTTTGACCTATTTGACCGCTTCCATTGCGGACAATAGGGAGCGATTTGCCATGTGATTTGAAACAGTCAAATTGTGATAGTCCAGGCAATCCGACACCCAGTATGTGTCATATCACATGGGTGCAATGGTTGTACAACCAAACGACCAAGTTGGATGTTGGCTGTTATGTCTCGCGTACTGACATACACTAAGCGATCGTACGACCAAGCCTAACGTAGTGACGTGTTACGAGCGTATAAAGAGGAAGTTCAGGTGAATGTGATTTGTGAATAAGGAACGTAGGTTTCCCAGAATGGACACTTCCGGGCGTTCCTGACTTCTGAGCATGCCTGTTTTGCACGTACAACTTTGTTGGACCAACTTCTCTGTACACACGGTACAACAGCTTGTTGTACAACCAAAGTTTTCTGGTCTGCTCATCCAACTTCAGTTGTACGACGGCTGTTGTAATCGTGCGTACTAACGGTCAGATGATCGTACAACAAGCTGGTTGTACACCGTTATACCATGTGTACGGGCCTTTAGTCTCACTATAACTTTCACACAAACCAATGAATGTATATTTAAGCCTCGTACACACGGTGCGACCCTTGTATGAAAACGGTCGTACAACTGCTTGTTGTGCTCGCATCTGACCGTTAGTACTCGCGATTAGAACAGCCGACGTGCGACGGTCGTACAACAGAAGTTGGATGAGCAAACTAGAAAACTTTGGTTGTACAACAAGTGGTCCTACGACCGTTGTACCGTGTGTACAGAGAAGTTGGTCCAATAAGTTGTATGTGCAAAACACGCATGCTCAGAAATCAGGAACGCCCGGAAGTGTCAGTTCGTGTAAACCTACGTTCCTAATTCACAAATTCATTTCACCTGAACTCCCTCTTTATACGCTCGTAACACGTCACTACGTTAGGCTTGGTTGTACGATCGCTTAGTGCACGTCAGTATGCGAGACACAACAGCCGACATACGATTTTGGTCATACGACCGTTGCATCGTGTGCACGAGGCTTTAGTCCCGGTTCACATGGGTGCGGCTTGTCATGCAATTTGACAGTTCCAAATTGCATGACAAGTCGCAGCCTATTATTGGCAATGGAACTGTTCATGTTGCAGTGATTATGAAAAAGGTTCCTGCGCAACTTCTAGCAACTTGTATAGACTTCTGTTAAATTAAGTTGCAAGCCGCAATTAAATTGTGAGTGCAAATCGCACTAATTTGCAGCTTTGAAATCACGCTTAAGCAGTGCAATTTCAAAGCCGCACCATTGTAAACCAGGACTTATTGGGGTTTTTTAACCAAAGAAATGTAGCAGAATGCATTTTGGCTAAAATTTATGAAGACATTTGATTTTTTTTATTGGATATGTAAAAAAATTGTTTTTTTTCAAAATTTTCAGTCTTTCTTCATGTACATAATAGAAAAATAAAAAAAACTGTGTTGATCAAATACCACCAAAAGAAAGCTCTATTTGTGTGGAATAAAATCATACAAATTTAATTTGCATACAGCGTTGTATGACTGCGCAACTACCAGTTAAAGTAGTGCGGTATAGAAAAATATAAGAAGGGTTGAAATTTAAGCGCCACACCACTGCTAAAAGGTCCAGATAAAACTTTATTCCATTAAATGTCAGAGGTACAATTCAAGAAATAGCCAAAGTATTTTGGGGGTCTATGTGCTCCCTTCATCAGGGCTTGACTGGCAGCAAAGTGAAAGAACCTTTGTGATGGGCATACACAATGCTGTGGGTGGGGATGGGTAACACACAATGCCCTGGGGAGTGACACATAATGCTGGGTGGGGATGGTTGAAATATAAACACTCAGTATGTTAAAGGATTCAATGGTATATATACTATATTACCAAAAGTATTGGGGCGCCTGCTTTTACACACACATGAACTTTAATGGCATCCCAGTCTTAGTCCATAGGGTTTAATATTGAGTTGGCCCACCCTTTGCAGCTATAACAGCTTCAACTCTTCTGGGAAGGCTGTCCACAAGGTTTAAGAGCGTCTCTATGGGAATGTTTGACCATTCTTTCAGAAAAGCATTTGTGGGGTCAGGTACTGATGTTGGACGAGAAGACCTGGCTCACAGTCTGTCCTGTAATTCATCCCAAAGGTGTTCTATCAGGTTGAGGTCAGGACTGTGCAGGTCAGTCAAGTTTCTCCACCCCAAACTCGCTCATCCATGTCTTTATGGACCTTGCTTTGTGCACTGGTCTAAATCATTTAGTGGAGAGGGGATTATGGTGTGCGGTTGTTTTTTAAGGTTTGGGGCTTGGCCAATTAGTTTCAGTAAAGGTAACTCTTAAGGCATCAGTATAAACATTTTGCACATTTTCATGCTACCTACTTTGTGGGAACAGTTTGGGGATGTCCCCTTCCTGTTCCAACATGACTGTGCACCAGCGCACAAAGCAAGGCCCATAAAGACATGGATGTTAGGACTCGTGTCATGGACCATGGATTGAAACCTTGAAATACATCAAGGGGGTGAATAAGGTTTCAGGAGGGCAGTCTTTTCAATATAACACCAAAATCAAGAACACGGGGACATGACCTCAAACTAACTGGGGGGAAGTTCAAAACTAATCTTAGAAAGTATTATTTTACTGAAAGGGTGGTTCATGATTGGAATAAACTACCAACAGAGGTTGTGAGACAGTCAACAGCAAATGGCTTCAAACATGCTTGGGATAAACATAAATCTATTGCAAGACAACAAGGTTAATGTGAAAAGAAAAAGAAAATAAAATAAAAAAAGGCAGACTCGATGGACTACTCAGTCTTTTTCTGCCGTCACTTTTCTATGTTTCTATGACCTGGGTCACCTGCTGGTGGCACTGTTGTTCCTGAAGCCAATGGGTGCAGTTCGGGTGACCATCAGCAAGTGTCTCCCAGCAGCCAGCTTATCTGAGTATTTAGGCTGCACCTGCTACTGACTGGTGAAAAGTATTTAATCCTGCCCCATGATTGAAGTTCAGTGCTTCTGTGTTATTCATTTGAGCCGTGTCCATGCCTGATCCTGTGCCCATATCCTTTCTGCCTTCCTTGTTTCCTGTCTCAGTCCTGACCCTGCCTTCTCATGTGTGCTCCCTTCATTTTATACATAGTCGTTCTGGGTTGCTGCACCATGCACGTTAATTTGTCACGTTTACATTGTTTATGGTTTACTAGTGTTGGAAGATTGATATTTAGGTTAATAAACCTTATTTAACCTTATTCAACCTGATTCTTGATTCTTTAAGGAGTAGCCTATTGATCTGGTCACCCTTGCAGAATACCTGCATTTGGTATCTCTTACACAGATAACCCATGCAAGCCACATGACAATGGAAACTCAGAAGCCTCAGACTCATTAGCAGGTGGGAGCTTAGCACAGTTAACAGAGTCCAGCTGGGCAGCATGTAGAGGATCAACAGAGTCTGGTTGGGCAGCAGGTAGGAAATAAAGAGTTAGGCTGGGCAGCGGTCTGGGAATCAGAATAGTCCGGCTGGGCAGCAGCCCGGGAATCAGCATAGTCCGGCTGGGCAGCAGCCCGGGAATCAGCATAGTCCGGCTGGGCAGCAGCCTGGGAATCAGCATAGTCTGGTTGGGCAGCAGGTAAGAAATTAAGAGTTTGGCTGGGCAGCAGTCTGGGAATCAGAATAGTCCGGCTGGGCAGCAGCCCAGGAATCAGCATAGTCCGGCTGGGCAGCAGCCCGGGAATCAGCATAGTCCGGCTGGGCAGCAGCCTGGGAATCAGCATAGTCTGGCTGGGCAGCAGCCCAGGAATCAGCATAGTCTGGTTGGGCAGCAGGTAGGAAGTTAAGAGCTTGGCTGGGCAGCAGTCTGGGAATCAGAATAGTCCGGCTGGGCAGCGGCCCGGGAATCAGCATAGTCCGGCTGGGCAGCAGCCCAGGAATCAGCATAGTCCGGCTGGGCAGCAGCCTGGGAATCAGCATAGTCTGGCTGGGCAGCAGCCCAGGAATCAGCATAGTCCGGCTGGGCAGCAGCCCGGGAATCAGCATAGTCCAGCTGGGCAGTAGGTCACAAGCAGGCATAGCAGAAGACAGGCGATCACCAGAGACAGGCTTGGCAGTGGACAGCAGGTCACCAGAGGCAGGCTGAACCCCCTCTGCAAGCATTAAGGCAGATTGAACCCCCTTGGTAGGCATGTGCAGAGCGAAAAAATTTGTTTAGTGAATTTCGAATTTTCGAATTAGAAAACTACAGGTATTCGAAAAGTATTCGAGTTCTGTCAGAATTTTTCTTTTCGTAATTTTGGTACTATTGTCATCCAGAAATTCGGATAAATACGAATTTCCAAAAATTTTAAAAATTTGTCCCAAATTTTAATTCGGAATGAAACGAACCGCACATGTCTACCCCTCGGCAAGCACCGAGGCAGGCTGAACCCCATCGGCAAGCACTGAGGCAGGTTGAACCCCATCGGCAAGCACTGAAGCAGGCTGAACCCAATTGGCAGGCAGCTTGGAGGCACACTGGACCCCATTGGCAGGCAGCTTGGAGGCGTAATGGACATCATCAACAGGCAGCATGGATTCAGGAACTGACTGAGCAATGGTTGAGGCAACAGTGGTCAGTGGCAGATTTGTATGATCAGGATAAAACTCTTGACTCTTTTTTAATTTTTTTTTTGAGAATTATGTTTATTGTTTTATACACAGAGAACAACATACAAAAACATAAAAGGTGTAAAACCCTCCTGACCAACATGGCCTGTAACATGTAACAAAATAGAGAACCCCCCCCCCCCCGCGCGCGCACTCCGACATTTGATCCAACCCGCACCCCCTTCAGTTATTACTCAAGAATCAAGACCCCGTTTGTTAGGACTCACATCTACATCGACCTCTGTCTCCCGGCCCACCTCTTATTTTATAGCAACAATAGGGTACATTGTAACATTGAATGTTATAAAAAAAAACGCATGTCCCCAGCACATTCACATTATTCCCCCCTACCATTCAGTCTCTACATAGGTACCTGAGAAATATATTGCGTATTTCCATCTCGCCTTGCCGTCTTAATCAGATACTGTGTCTGTGCTGTTGATCCAGCAACCCCACACCTTATCAAATTTACCCGGGTTACCCCTACTATTATATGTTGCCTTATACAGCGGAATTGCTTTGTTCACCATGGCCTTCCACATCGCTAGACCAGGAGGGGTCGTTTTTTTCCAGGACATTAAGATGGTTTTCCTGGCATAATACAATAGAATTGTTAGCAACGTTCTCGTTACCCTCCTGGGCGCCAAAGCATCCATCAGTCCCAAAAGACAGATGTCTGTTGTCACCGGTACATTCACCGCAGCTACCTCTCCAACACACCTAGCAATACTGTCTGTGTATAGAATATGAGTTTGATGGATGGGGAATACTGCCATGCCATGTTTTACCGTCATTGCATGTAAAATGTACCAAATGTATGATGTTCCTGTGTAATCTTACCATTTTGGATCACTTTTTGTGACCATAGATGTATTACTCATTGTGCCCTTATACGCTAATAAAACATTTTACCTATCTAAATCTTCTATGTTATCCATCAACGGTATCACATGACAACTACATGCTTCATTCAAAGTCCCCTTTTCTCCCTTGCATATTTTGCAATTTTACTACATTATAGGGATGGAAGCATCAGTCTTACCAGGCTTCCCAGCTTCATTTAAAGTCCCATTCCCCTACCCTTTTGTTTTTCTATGAATCAGGGATGGAAGCATGTTTTTGTTGTCCTACTGGCCCAAATGCTGACTTTATTGTCTGCTTTAGTTTAGTCCCATGTAGACCCCTTTTCCACTATATTTTTATAATCCCTATTTTGGTTGTTTATTCATTTTCAATTTTCTCTCCATCCCTTATCATATTTTTCCAATTTACTCCTTTTTTATATTTATTTTTTATTATTTTTTATTTCTACGCTCACTTCTCCTACTCCATCTCTTATCCATGGCTGTGCGCCGGCACTATGGATCCCGATGGGGTCTGCCTTTTGGATTCATCCCGGCCGGGGGCTGTGACACGCACTGCGCTCCCCCCTCCCCTCCCCCTTGGGGGGGGGGGGTGGGTGCTTCACTCTGCGTGTCAACGTCACGCCACCTTGCCCGACGTCCGGCTGCCTTGTCTTGCTGCAGGATGGGCGGGGTCGTCCATGCTCGTCGGCAGTATGGGAGTTGGCGTCACTCCGTGCGGCGCAGGTCTACGCTGGCGGTGGGCGCCTCCCCCTTCCTCTGCCGGCGTGTGTGAAGTTGCTGGCGTGTGCGGTGGTGGCGTCTATTTATGAGCGGCCTCCTCC
The DNA here is from genome assembly GCA_018402905.1 of Glandirana rugosa. Taxonomy (NCBI): domain Eukaryota; kingdom Metazoa; phylum Chordata; class Amphibia; order Anura; family Ranidae; genus Glandirana; species Glandirana rugosa. The sequence goes on from BLSH010395565.1 coordinate 614,654, forward strand.
TGAGTGGGTTGACCACAGGGCTCGGCAGCACTCATTTCGTTGGTACTCCGGTTCACCTCCCACACACAGGTATCTCTGCCTTCTTCCAGCACTCTCACCCTGCCTCCTTTGGTTCATTTTCCTTCACCTCGGATCCTGCCTTTTTCACTTTCACCTTCCATCTCCCACTTTTGTTACTGTCACCAATGCCCCACTTGCAACAGCCCTCACATCTCCTTCCCATCTCTGTATCTCATTTTTTTCTGCTCATTCACATACACCTTCCTCCCAGTCTCTGGCTCGCTCCAGAGGCTGCACTAGCCTCACCTGCACCTGCCCAACATTATCTTTCTCATTTTGGTATCCTTTTTCTTCAGTTCATCCACACACCACTTTTCTCCCAGTGGTCGACCCGTTCTGGAGGCTGCCTGTGCTGGATGCCGCCGCCTTGTCCGCCAGCACAGTCCCCAATCGGGATGCTCTTCCTACCTGGCCTGCCCTGGTCGGCTCCCTGGTGTCGGCGCACGTGCTGTGAGTATTCCCCATACTAGGTTGTGGTGGCCTCCTGTGGGCTTTGGAGGCCCCATGCATCTGAATGTGGCTTCCAGTGAGTGTATAAATATATTTTCTATTCTCTCCATTATTATCTTGTTCTATCTCTGTTGCAGATTATAACACGCTTGCTCCTGATGAGTGGCCTCCCTAGCCACGAAACGCGTCGAGCTACCATTGTCGTGTTTCTGCTGTCTATCTATGCTTGATGATCCACTATTATCCTTTTAAATTTATGGTTACATCCAGGGCTAATACCCCAGGAATATTGGGTCATGGGCCATACAGCCTTTTATTATGTTAATCCAATACTGTCTGTGTATAGAATATGAGTTTGATGGATGGGGAATACTGCCATGCCATGTTTTACCGTCATTGCATGTAAAATGTACCAAATGTATGATGTTCCTGTGTAATCTTACCATTTTGGATCACTTTTTGTGACCATAGATGTACTTTTGGATCACTCTGGTGACCATAGATGTATTACTTATTGTGCCCTTATACACTAATAAAACATTTTACCTATCTAAATCTTCTCTCTATGTTATCCATCAACGGTATCACATGACAACTACATGCTTCATTCAAAGTCCCACTCCCCCCTTTTCTCCCTTGCATATTTTGCAATTTTACTACATTATAGGGATGGAAGCATCAGCCTTACCAGGCTTCCCAGCTTCATTTAAAGTCCCATTCCCCTACCCTTTTGTTTTTCCTGCCAGAAGGATTCTATTGGCCCGCAGCCCCAGAAAATATGTGTGAAGTCCGCCTCCGGAGAAGTGCACCACCAACAGCGGGACGACCGGGTAGGGAACATCTTGGCCAGCCTCGCCGGGGTCAGGTACACCCGGTACAGGAATTTATATTGGATCAGATGATCCCTAGCTGACACCAACCTAGTGAAATTAATGTCCCAAATGTCATCCCAGTCGTCTCCATCCATTTGCGGGAACACCCCCTACCAAGCTGTCCTGCAGCCCGTAAGGAGCTCCCCTCCATCCCTGAAAAGTTGTTTATAAATGTTGGAGAGTGCCTTCTCTAAGTCCTCTTCCCTCAAAAGGGACTCCAGATCTCCCCTATAAAAGGTGGCCAATGTGCGTCCGAATTAGTCTTCAAACGCGTGGCGGAGTTGCAGGTAGCGGAACAGATGGGTATTAGGCAATTGAAATTTGCCCTTTAAGTCATTGAATGTCAAAAGTCTACCATCCCCCACTATATCTGTCAGTTTCTTAATCCCGAAACTGGTCCATATCAATGGATCCGGGTGTTCGCAGAATTGGCTCAGGTTGGAATTTTTCCATAGTGGGGTATCCAGGGAGAACCCCACATCACTATTCTTGCTGCTAGTCGCTTCCCACGCCCGGCACACCGCCCTCATAGAGAGCATGGTCGGGCACGGGGCCCTATTCCCCCTCAAAGGCAAGTGGGCCAGCGCCTCATATGAGCCCACTACCGCCGCCTCCAAGGACGTGGCGGCATCTGGATCCGGAATGCCCACCCACCTGTGGGCAAACACCAGTTGGCCCGCCAGAAAGTAACGGTTAAAGTCCGGTACCACCAGGCCACCCTGTTTCCACGGCAGCTGCAGCACCCACAACCTGATCCTCGGGTGTCGCCCCTACCACAGAAAGAATGCGACCATTCTATCTATGCTATTAAATACATATTTAGGTATCCACACTGGAGAATTCCGAAATACATACAGAAAAAGGGGCAGAATTTTAATTTTTATTAGATTCACCCTACCCTACCCTGCCTGCAACCTTGTCCTGAGGTTTGACAACAATGGTGTCACATTTAGTGCTATAAAGTCCGAGACTGTATTAGAGATATATAGCCCCAGATACTTGACCTTATCCACCTGCTGTAAGGGGCAATCAGATGGGACCCTGCAGGAGGGGCTAGGTGTTCTCAGCGAAAGGATCTGGGACTTATCCCAATTCATCTTCAGGCCGGAGAACCCGGCAAATTTGTTTAGGATAGTCAGTGCCGCTGTTAAGGACGTATCTGAGTCCCGTAGGAAGAGGACCATATCGTCTGCGTAAAGTGCAATTTTCTCGGTCAAACTACCAACCGAAATACCTTGTACCTCCCCAGAGGCTCTCTGCCAAGGGTTCTATCACCACTGCGAACAAGCCAGGCGACAGTGGGCATCCCTGTCTGGTGCCCCTACAAACCGAAAAGAATTCAGATATCATACCGTTTATTTTAATGGCTGCAGTCGGCGACTGATAAAGGACACGGATCCACTGCCGGAACCTGGGCCCAAAGCCAAACACCTCCAATACCTGAAACATGTAACTCCAATCTATAGAATCGAAGGCCTTTTCCAGGTCTAAAAAGACCAAGATCCCCCCGCTAGATGTTTCTGCAGTCAGCTGAGTGTGCGTAAACACCCTCCTAAGATTAAGATCTGTGGCTTTTTTGGGCATGAACCCCGTCTGATCAGGGGAAATAATGTGTTCTAATATGGGCATCAATCTAGTGGCCAACATTTTAGTTAGCACCTTGAAATCCATATTCAATAGCGACATGGGTCTATATGACGCACATTTCAAAGGGTCCTTGTCTGGTTTAGCCAACAGCACTACATGTGCTTCATACAATGAGGGGGGAAGACTCTCCTTTTCGTAACAATCCATATAAAGCTGCAGCAGTCTAGGGGCAAGGATTTCAAAGTATTGGTGATACCATTCCACATGAATGCCATCCGGACCCGGGGGCCTTACCGGATGAAAAAACCCAATCACCGCATGGACCTCATCTACCGTAAATGGGGCTTCCAATGCCTCCCTAACTTCATCAGGTAAGCTAGGTGACTGCAAGTCTGCCAGCACCTCCAATAGTTCAACAACGTCATAGGGCGGAATAGACGAGTACAATGTTCTATAAAATGTCACAAAGTGCTGTAAAATTTCCACCCTATCCATTGTGAGCACCCCCTGTGAGGACAATATACAAGGGATCACTGTCATTGGCTTATCCACCGCCGTCAGCAGGGCCAATAGTCTACCGTTCTTGTCCCCTTTCTCAAAGATGCGCGCAGCACTTTGACTCAGCTGGCAGGATGCCATATCCTTAAAATGTAAATATACATTTCTCCTAGCGACCCGCAAACCGTTCAACGTGTCTGCAGACGGTGCCTCAGCATGTTTTTTTGCGCACTCCTGCTCCCCCTCCTGCAAAACCACCCCCACTCCACTGCGCTCCCTCCTGAGGGCCTTAATGGCGGATATATACGCCCCTCTTACTGATGCCTTAAATGCCTCCCATTCCATTTGCCTTGTGGCAGAACCTTCATTCACCCCCCCAATATGTTTCCATGTGTGGCAAAATCACTTCATCCACCGAGGGCTCCCCGATCCATTTAGGGGACAGGCGCCATGCCCTTCCAGCATCTCCTGTCCCAAGCCGCAGGTCTATCTGTAGAGGAGTATGATCCGATACTCCCCCGAGCAGGTAAACCACATCTCCCACTAAAGGCAACAAATCTGTACTTGCAAAAGCTAGGTCTATTCTGGAGGAAGAGGCAAACACTGGGGACAGGTACAAATAACCCCTTTCCCCTGGTTGCCGCCACCTCCACAATTCGGTAACCCCAACCGCCTCCTCCCAGTGTATCAAGTCTAAGTTAGGGGGTCTATAAGGATTAGATGTGTCTAGCTTATAATCCAAGATGTTATTAAAATCCCCTGCCATGATCAATTTAAAGGGGGCGTGATTTGCCAGTTTCCCCAGAACCTCATATAGCACGACACTAGAGAATGGGGGGGGGGGAATATAAATATAACCAAGGCCAACCGGTGAGAATAAACTGAGACAAGCACTATTAAGTATCGTCGACACCCCCCGTGCATATGAGGAATACGTGGCATGTATGGCCCTGTGTATCCACGGACGCTTTAATGCTAGGATTCTACTGCCAAGGAGGTGCGTATCCTGGAGGAACACAATGTGTGGGTGCCGGCCCTGCAGATATTTCAGCACCAACGCTCTTTTGAACTTTGAATTCAGTCCCCTGACGTTCCAGGAGATAACTCTAATGTCTAAGGACATCGCTATAACTTATACAAAGGACCCCTAGAGGTCTCCCCAGGATACAAGACATTTTTGCAGCATAGGTTAGGACCGCCATACCTGCACTGTGCCACTAGAGGGGGGCCCACGTCAAAATTTGGGTCCAGAGGTACACAGAGCCACATCAAATGCCGAAGTACACCTGCACAATTTACATATTGTAAACATTTAACCCAACATTGAATTCCCTGTCCTTGCAGACTATTATCTCCAGGACCAGTAGGGGGCCCGCGACTAAGTCTCCAGGACCACCCCCCTGGTGCAGGTAGAGAAATTGAAATTAAAGTTAAAAACAAAAATACACATAACACAAAAATAAAAAATACTTTCATAGCACCGACTCCCACAACTAATCGGGAGGCAACATTCCCCGAACCTTTTTAACCGAAGGTCCATTTCAGCCCTGTCTTGCCTGCAATACCAACTGAACCGCTAACTGGCAGGCAGACTTAGTCCCAAAACTATAACCGTAGTACTGTAGTGTTCTATACAGTCACTCCTCACACTCTAGGTGCAAGCCTAAATGAAAACTTGATATCCGCATCCCAAAAAGAAGGGAAAGAAAAACAAAAAGAAGAAGAGAAAAAAAAAAACCAACTCGGTCTCTGAGTGGGTCGGTAAACTTCACACTCCGTAGGGTCAGAGAGCTTCCTCCCTCCATGCAGTGTTAGCGCAGAGTCAAAGTACATGAAATGTTCCAGGATGTGCTGATGCCATGCTGAGGGGGTAGTGCCCACCATTTTATAGTACCAGGACTTTTACCCCCCCATGCAGTAGCATGTGTAGGTCCAATGCATTGGAGGTAAGAGAGTGTGCCGAATAACCCCATATGCCAGGCCAAGATCAATAATTAATGAGAGGCTTTGAGTTTAACCCAGTCTAGCACAGGAGGTCCATTAGCTCCTACTGTCTGACCTGAGTATAAAGTATGTAAAGCATTCCAGTCTGAGCCAATGCCACACTAGAGGGATTGTGCATGGCGCTTCATATTACCAGGAGTTTTACCCCTGATGTAGCTGCATGAACGAATCCAGTGTATTGTGGGTAGGAGATTGAGTCAAATAGCCCCATATAACCTGACAAAGCCCTGAGGTAAAGAAAGGGTTTGGGCTTGAACCCATCCAGGCACAAGGAAGTCTGTTTACTCTTACCATCTGGCGTTCTCCTGCAGCCGTTTTCGGACCTCCACAAACGAGCGTCGTCGTCTTTGTAGCTTAGACGAGAAATCCGTGAAAAAATGCAGGGTAGTATTGTCATATTTAATCATTTGTTTTCTTCTGGCTTCAGCCAGGATAAGATCCCTGTCCCTGTAATTCAGGAGACGCACCAGAAACGGTCCCGGAGGAGCACCCCTAGGCCTGGGGCCTGTTGGGACTCTGTGCGCCCTCTCCACTATGTACGCAGGGGAGACGTGTTGCAAGGTGAGGACTTTTTTGAAGAATTTCTCAGAAAACCCTGCCGGGTCTTGGCCCTCTGATCCCTCAGGCAGACCCACCACCCGCACATTGTTACGTCTCATCCTATTTTCGGCGTCCTCCGATTGCGCTATCAGGTTTCTTTTTTAATTTAAATGGTGGATTCCTGCAAATGTTTGCCAGGGGGCTGACCAGATTGCACTGCTGAATGTTGCCCGAATTTTCATTCAGAATGAACCCTACCACACATCAGTAATACAAACTAACAGCACCTGTTGTGAATAGGCCGAGTACTGGCCAAAGAAAAAAAATGATGCCATTTTCCAGCAACCACACCAAAAACTTCTTGAGGCATACTAAAAGAAGGAGTAAAAACATGAGATACCGCATGCAAAGCTAATTCAGACAGACCCAAACTAAAGGCTGCATAAGTGCAAATCTGGCCTGACCAACTAAAGTATGCCCTACCTGATGCATTCCAACTGCTTTTAACCAGTGAAATCCTGCCAAATAAAGCAACAAAGATTTTAATCTTCCAATGTGAATATCACATAAGCAATATCCTCCGCTAGAAGCATTTTGACACAAAGGACAGCAGATATTAAATGCAGAGATCTCCTAGTTTCCAAGTACAGCTGATCTGGTCATTAGTGGGCGTCAGTGTTATGTTAGGTGTCAGTGGCTGAGTTGACCAGATCTGCGTCATTACGCTTAGAAACTGGAACAAGGGGAGCAGATGTAAGGCAGCAGAGTGCAGGGTACAGGAAGCAGGGCTAGAGCAAGATCAGGAACAGGATACATGGCAGAAGTATCTGACTTAGCAAAACAAACAAATGAAAACTAGGTACAGGGTAGGAGCAGACAAAACACTGATGTGAAGTGTAATAGCAGAGGTGGGACTTAAATAGCCTCCTAGGAACCAACATCAGGTGTAGACTGATTACTAGAGACTGCTAGGAGACACCCGCTGGTGGACACTGGAACTGCAACTTTTAGCACTAGGAAGCACAGTGCCACCAGCAGGAGATGCAGGTTCTGACAATGGGGCTGATGGGAGATATAGTCTCTACACTGTGACACAGCCCTGTGGAAGGAGACAGCAGGAAAGAGATTACAGTACCCAGGGTGTCTTCGAGTACAGGGCAGAGCAAGAAGCAGGGGAAACAGCTTACGTGGGGAGAAAATCACATGTGGAGAGACAAAGGTTGCAGGCACTGGCTGTGAAGTGACTGGGGCAAGAAGCAGAAAAGGATTTAAGACCAGTTACAATTGGAGAAAAAGGTCACTGAACCCAGACATAGGACTCCAGGCTGCCTGTGTGTAGTGAGCTGCTACAAGACCCAGAGAGGGGAAACAGTGAGTATTGAGACTTTCGTTGTCCCATTCTGCTGTCTGCTGCCTGGTGTGAGAACTGAGGAGCTGCCATTGCTGTCTGTTGTCTGAGTGCTGGCTACAAGGGCCTGTGTGTGGAAAGGCTGCTTTGATCTCTGAGTAAACTTGCTGTGCTCATCAGAGACTGTGTTATTGCATTGCCTATTCCTCCAGATAAAGCCACCTGGGGTGGTGAAACATGTAGAGGTCCAGCCTGGCGGTGGTACTTGCATCTGACACGTGAGATCTATATGCATTTTATCGCGGATGTTATTAGATTTTATGCTGTTTTTTTATTAATAAATGTGAGTGCATTATAAGTGGGGCAATGGCATTAATTTTCTCTCACCTTTGGTAAATACGTATTGCACTATTGGAGATATTTTTTTGTTTACATGATGATCTACTATCGGAGAAACTAATAAGGGGATTCCAACTACAAGCCACAACGGGGTACTACCCAGACATATACCCGCGTCAGTCATGTGCTACTAGACCCATTGGGGTCATTGTTTGAGGTCTTTGGTCAGTCAACTGGCTGGGAGTGTGTCTTAACCAGAGTTGGTAATCTAATTGTGCTGCTGCTGCTACATTGCAAGTCAAGGTTATGGCTGTGCTTTCTATGAAGGTGGCCTGTATCAAAAAACTGGCAACATAGAATTAGAAGTTGCTGGTGCCGGAATGCTAAGGAGGGTCAAGAACTGTTCAAGTTAGTGCAAACATCTCAGGAAAACTAGAAAATACTCTGGTGGCAGTGGGTATATGCTGATGTGAGCAATACGAAGTTTCCACACCGGTTATTGGATCCACCTACCGACCATTCGTATTAGCAGCCCAGGAACATCGTTTTGATACCCAAAGGCTTGATTACAAAGTGCGATTGATTCTTGTAATGAGAATAACAGCCATCTGATGAGTAGGATTGACCATTGGGGTGCACTGTGTGGTGAAGGATAGTATTTGTCACTTTTGGAATTTGAAGTTTTATTCTGGAACTGGCTTGTGTTTATCCCTCCTTGCCCTGGTTTTAAAGACGACCCTTGTGGGATTGAAAAGCTCTATGCACAAAGACACTTTATTTTGCACAGAGACACTTTTTTGTACTGTTTTTTTTACAGGAGCTTTGCACAGTATAATCTTATTGTTATATATATATGTATTGTTTTGTGTTCAGTACACTTAATGATTGGTGTAGCTACGTGCTTTATAATATGAGCTCCTGGCATACACCAAATCTATGATGTTTCAGCACTTGCACTATACTTGTATTCACATAGGTTCCCCCTACTTAAGTAGGGGTTCACTTTATTAGTGTTTGCAGCAACTATATATCCAGCTGGAGTAATATTCATTTGGATTGGCCTTAGTGATGTAAGCGTGGTTCTTTTCCTTTGTTTTATTTCAGTTTACACTTAATGTGTTGCACCAGCGGCTACACATCACAGTTTACTAAGCACAGCATTTCCTTTGCACAGTAACGTTTCTTTTAGATCTTTACATATGTGTTATTGCATTGTGCCTGCCAGAGACTGTGCCATTAACCACTTGACAACTGGGCACTTAAAACCCCCTTAACAACCAGACCAATTTTCAGCTTTCAGCGCTCTCACACTTTGAATGACAATTACTCAGTCATGCAACATTGTACCCATATGAAATTTGTTACGTTATTGTGTATACATTTCTAGATTTTCTTTGCAATGACACGTTTCCTTTACGACACGAATCATTTGACACTACACATCGGCGACCACGTTGTGTAATTCACATTTGACTTTATTTTGTTTCCTTTTCTTGGTGCGAATGTAGTGATTCCGGTTAGGTTTACTTATAATGAGGTCGACCTATATATCAACGACGTTTGTGATTATTTCACTTGGGGATGAATTCATCCCCCTTGGATACACTTATGTTCATATCACGTTCACGACTTTGTAGTATCTAAACCACATACGGTCCTCGA
>BLSH010395565.1:626270-643310 GCA_018402905.1 Glandirana rugosa
GGGTGGTAACTGCATGGTGGGGGTTGCAATCTGTCACTAGGCAGCGCTGTGGGCATTGCACATCGCCCACAGCGCTGCAGCGTGTCCTCTCTGCCCCCTCTCTCCTCTCACACTGCACCGATCGGTGCGGAGAGGAGAGAGAAGCCGGCGCTTCCGCCGGCTTGTTTACATGTGATCACGCCGTCATTTGACGGCGCGATCACGTGGTGAAAGGCCGCTCACAGCGGCCATTCACCGCGATCCGTGATCAGTCGGGTCCCCCGGACCCGACGGTCACGGATGTTCCCATGTGCGCGCCCCAGGGGGCGCGCGGGAAGCGCGATTCTGGGAGGACGTCAATAGACGTCCTCCCAGAATTAAGCAACCGCCCTGTAGACGTCATTTGTCTATGGGGCGGTTGTTAAGTGGTTAAAGGTACTGGTGGGGCTACTGCTAAGGACTCTAGGGAGGGAGAAGGCCAACACTGGCTTGAGAAAGAAATCCCATGTGTGCAGCATGACCCCTCACCTCAAGAAGACACATTGGGGCCCATTTGTTTAATACTGACCCTGCTGCTGTTTCTGCCTGTGGAGAGTCAGTCTTGCACTCTTTACTTTTTTCTTTGCATCAGAATATAAAGACTTTTAATGTGAGAGAATGAACACTCTAACAGGAGATGCAAGGCCCCATCACCGAGTGTCTGTACTTAGACCCACTGGCCAATGCTTTACATAGTGTTTCTTTAACCACCTTAATACTGGGCATGTAAACCCCCTTCCTGCCCATGCCATTTTTCAGCTTTCAGTGCTATCACACTTTGAATGACAATTACTCAGTCATGCAACACTGTACCCATATGAAATTTGCGTCTTTTTTTCACACAAATAGAGCTTTCTTTTGGTGGTATTTAATCACTAGTGTTTTTTTTATTTTTTGTGCTATGAATAAAAAAAGTCTGAACATTTTGTGGAAAAATGCCTTTTTCTTTGTTTCTGCCATAAAATTTTGCAAATTAGTAATTTTTCTTCATAAATTTTGGCCAAAATTTATACTGCTACAAATCTTTGGTAAAAATAACCCAAATAAGTGTATATTATTTGGTCTTTGGGTAAGTTATAGAGTCTACAAACTATGGTGCCAGTCATTGAAAATTTATCACCCCTGATATACTGACCGCCTATCTCATTTCTTGAGACCCTAACAAGCCAGCAAAGTACAAATACCCCCCAAGTGACCCCTTTTTGGAAGGTAGACATTCCAAGGTATTCAGTAAGTTGCATGGAGAGTTCTTGGAAGTTGTAATTTTTTCCCACAATTCTTTGCAAACGAAGATTATTATTATTATTTTTTCTTACAAAATTGTCAAATTAACAAGTTATTTCTCACACATGGCATATGCATACTTGCAACTACACCCCAAAACACATTCTGCTACTCCTCCTGAGTATGGCGATATCATGTCTGGGACTTTTTCTCAGCCTGGCACATACAGAGGCCCAACATGCAGGGAGCACCGTCAGGTATTCTAGGGACATAAATTACACATCTAATGTCATGATGACCTATCACATTTTTGAAGGCCCTGGAGCACCAGGACAATGGAATTGCCCACAAAATGACCCCATTTTGGAAAGCAAACACCCCAACGTATAATCTACAAGGCATAATGAGTCCTTTAAACAGTTCATTTTTTTCCAGAAGTTTTTGCAAAATGTGGGGAAAAAAATGAAAACGCATTTTTTTTTACACAAAGTTGTCCATTTATAAGATATTTCCAACACATAGCATGTACATAGCAAAAATGACACCCCAAAATACATTCTGCTACTCCTCCTGAGTATGGCGATACCACATGTGTGAGACCTTTACACAGCCTGGCCACATAAATAGGCCCAACATTGAACTAGCACCTTCAGGAATTCTACGAGCATAAATTACGCATCTCATTTCTCAACCACCTATTACATTATGAAGGTCCTGGAGCACCAGGACAATGGAATTGCCCACAAAATGACCAAATTTTGGAAAGCAAACACCCCAACGTATAATCTATGAGGCATAATGAGTCTTTTGAACATGTCATTTTTTTCCAGTAGTTTTTGGGAAATGTGGGGAAAAAAATTAAAACGCATTTTTTTTTTTTACACAAAGTTGTCGATTTATATGATATTTCCAACACATAGCATGTACATAGCCAAAATGACACCCCAAAATATAGTCTGCTACTCCTCCTGAGTATGGCTGTCAGCAACTGGTGTGACCAGAGATGTGTGAACTGCAACAGAGAATACCAGGCACAAAGTGGAGTAAATAATATAATTTATTTAAAAGATAAGTGGATAATGATTTAAACGCACCTCCAATATACCAAACAGTGTAAAACAGCCAAATAACAAAAATAGTGACACACAAAGAACAACTGCCTAAACAAAGTATATACAGCAGATAAGGAATTGCAAAACCGTAAACGTAGCCAAGCCAGAGTCATACACAGTGAGAGGGAGCTGGGAGCAAGACAGGGCAGGAACAGGGAACAGATGATGGAGAGAGCAGGTGGGAAAGGATCAGGCTGCAAGACAGGGGTCCAGGAACAGATACAGGATTCAGGGGCACATGGAGACCAACACCAAGGCACTAAGCATATGGCAGACAGGGTTTAAATATCCTTCCTGTAACGAGCATCAGGTGATAACTCATGAGCCTCTGATTGCTTGGAGACACTCGCTGGTGGACACTGGAACTGCAGCCCATGGATCCAAGAGCCACAGTGCCACCAACACGTGAGTCCTTTACTGACACCCGCTGGTGGATACTGGAACTGCAGCCCATGGATCCCTCAGCCATAGCGCCACCAGCTGGAGAGACTTTTTCTGACAATGGCGATACCACATATGTGAGACTTTTACACAGCCTGGCCACATACAGAGGCCCAACATTGAACTAGCACCTTCAGGCGTTCTATGACCATAAATTACACATCTCATTTCTCAACCACCTACCTATTACACTTTTGAAGGTCCTGGAGCACCAGGACAATGGAATTGCCCACAAAATGACCCAATTTTGGAAAGCAAACACCTCAACGTATTATCTATGAGGCATAATGAGTCTTTTGAACATATCATTTTTTTCCAGTAGTTTTTAGAAAATGTGGGAAAAAAATGAAAACGCTTTTTTTTTTACACAAAGTTGTCCATTTATATGATATTTCCAACGCATAGCATGTACATAGCAAAAATGGCACCCCAAAATACATTCTGCTACTCCTCTTGAGTATGGCGATACCACATGTGTGAGACTTTTACAGGTGATGTTTACTGATAGGTGATTACGGTCACTGACAGGTGATTGGTGATGGTCACGGATGGGTAACTGATGGAGGTAACTGATGGGTGACGGGTGTCTGGCAGTGGTCACTGATGGGTGACTGGCGGTGGTCACTGATGGGTGACAGGTGTCTGGTGGTGGTCACTAATGGGTGATGGGTGTCTGGCGGTGGTCACTGATGGGTGACGGGTGTCTGGCGGTGGTCACTGATAGGTGGCGGGTGTCTGGCGGTGGTCACTGATGGGTGATGGGTGTCTGGCAGTGGTCACTGATGGGTGACTGGTGGTCACTGATGGGTGTCTGGCGATGGTGTCACTCATGGGTGACTGGCGGTGGTCACCGATGGATGACAGGTGTCTGGTGGTGGTCACTGATGGGTGACTGGCGGTGGTCACTGATGGGTGACTGGCAGTGTTCACTGATGGGTGACGGGTGTCTAGGGGTGGTCACTGATGGGTGACGGGTGTCTGGTGGTGGTCACTGATGGGTGACTGGTCACAGTCACTGATGGGTGACAAGAGACTGACGGTGGTCACTGATGGGTGATGAGTGACTGGCAGTGGTCACTGATGGGTGACTGGCAGTGGTCACTGATGGGTGACGGGTGTCTGGTGGTGGTCACTGATGGGTGACAGATGACAGGCCACAGTCACTGATGGGTGATGACTGACAGGCCACGGTCAGTGATGGGTGACACACCATGGTCCCTGATGGGTAACACGCCAGGGTTACTGATGGGTGACATGCCACGGTCACTGATGAGTGACACGCCACGGTCACTGATGAGTGACAGGTGCAATGGGGGGGCAGGGTTGATGTGACAGGTGCTTGACACAGATCAGTAACTCACTGATCCTAGCTCTTCTCTCCTCACACTGGAAACTGTGTGAAGAGAGAGTAGCTGGTAACAGCAAATTACTGCTGTGTTTACATTACATGTGATCGGCTGTGAGTAGATCACAGCCAATCACATACAACAGCCGCCAGCTTTACTGGTGTCGGTGACAGGCAGCGTTCCCTGGGAACACGCCACCGCGCGCATGCACCGTGCCAATGGGCGGAAGTACCATTTGGGATCAGCCTTGACTTCATCACGGCCCTTCACATGGTAAACAGACATGGCCAATGGCTGTTCACCCCCGTCGGTGACGAGCTGTGTCCCGGGGACACGGCGCCACCGACAGTACCAGGATGCGTGGGCCCGATCGCGCGCATGCCCGGCTTAAAGGGCTGACGTCATATGACGTCCACCCAGAACGAGAGCCGCACCACTCCGCCGTCATTTAACAGTGGGCAGGCGGCAAGTGGTTAAAGGAGTTGTAAAGGCAGAAGGTTTTTTATCTTAATGCACTCTATACATTAAGATAAAAAACCTTCTGTGTGTAGCAGCCCCCCCCCCAGCACCCCCTAATCACTTACCTGAGCCCCTTCTCTCTGCAGCGTTGTCCACGAGTGTCTTAGCTGTCCCAGACACTCCTCCTGATTGGCTGAGACACAGCAGTGGTGCCATTGGCTCCCGCGGCTGTCAATCAAAGTAAGTCAGCCAATCAGGGGAGAGAGAGGACAGGGCCGGGGCTCCGTGTCTGAATGGATACACGGAGCTCTGACTCGGCTCCGGTGCCCCCTGTAGCAAGCTGCTGGCTGAGGGGGCACTCACCAAAGGGAGGGGCCAGGAGCTGCAAAGAGGGATCTGAGAAGAGGAGGATCCAGGCTTCTCTGTGCAAATCCAACTGCACAGAGGAGGTAAATATAATATGTTTGTTTAATAAAAAAAAAATGAGCCTTTACAATCACTTTAACTTTCAGACAGATCAACTAGATAGCTTGCTGTTCTTTATAACAAATTTGTTTATTGCCACTTGTTACAATTATGTGCTGCTTTCGGTACCCCATTGAGTTGTATTATCATTGTTGCTATTTCCACTTGTTTCTTCCATGCAGGGCTTTTACCTGTTCATTAAAACCTATTTAAAGCCACAGGTGTGTTGTGGAGTGTGGTGCTTCTTTCAGAGTTGTGGGCACTAGAAACAGGGGACTCATGGAAATAGTGGCTCCTTCAGGGGGTGAACACTAAACATGGAGGGGCTTGTTTAGGATTTCCTTATTCTGTGAGTGAACGACCGAGACAATGAGCCGACATGGATCCTGTTGCTGCCACTGACTGGTGTAAGGAGCAAAATGGCTGGCTGGAGTAATGTATAGTGCCAACATTCCCAGAGACGCCTGGACAGAAAAGCAGATTTGTTAAGCAGCGACAGCTCTAGCTCCAAGCAACGTGACTGAACTGAGGTCATATCTGGGGTTCTTTCCCTATCAACAACCAATTCCCCTGTTGTAATCTATGTTGATCCAACAAAATGAGTTACATAATGACCACAGCCATGATGGGCTAGGTGGGGTGTTGTACCAGGAGCACAACGAACACATACAACTATCCCACACACTAGCTGGAATTCCTTGCCTTGAAATGGGAGATAGTGAAGAAACTGAAAGACTATCTGTATGGAGCTACTTTGAGATCAAGGCAGACAAAAATCTGCAAAAAATCCATACTCACCATAGCCAAGCTGGATGCCACAGGACATCGATGGTTGGCAGCCTTGTCTGGTGTTCACTTTCTACTGATGTCTCAGCAGAATGACCCATCCTCTTTGAGACAAGGTCCTATGACCAGCTCACAATCTTCTGCACTTGTCAAAGAGGAGGAGGATGCACAGAATGGTTGTGGTCATTTGTGTCCATGGATGCTGCTCGACTGAAGATAGGAATATATCACCCTCCAGTTCTACTGATTACCCAGAAATGGAGAGTAGCCGAGACCTGACCACCAGGCAGCAGCAGATACATAATGCCTGCAAGTAAAGAGAACAAGTAGGAGCACAGAGGGCAGATAAAATACAAACCAGATTTTCAGGCAGACATTGTGCCAGGCAAGGAAACATCGCAACACAGTCATTGCACAGGGAGAGAGGCAGCTGAAAGGCAAAACATGACTCAGATACCATATGGGAAAAGCAAGTAGTGGGAAGGATCATACTTGATGGAAGGCACATAGTCAAATGATGGACACTGACAGTAAAAATGGGTGCTTGGCTGGATAAAATACCCCAAAATCAGTTGTAATGCAGGAGACCCCCCCCTTTCAAAGGCCCATGACACATCACTTAATCTTTGCACCTCAGTTTCACTGAGCTATGTAAGTGTTCATCCTAGAGACAGGAAGATTAAAAAGGAACATCTCTGATAGAGTGGGTCTCAATTTTTTATTTATTTATACTGTCCTGAGGAAGATGATCGGAAGACAGAGTCAGCATACGAGAATAACATTCTCCAGACTCAAGACAGAAATGTGGCTTTGATGTATAACAAAGTATGATTTCCATCTTTTCCACACTCAGGACAAGAATACAGCTTCTCTCTGTGAGATCTATGGTGTATAACAAGGTTTGAATTCTGAGAAAAACATTTTCTGTACTCAGGACAGGGATACCATTTGTCCCCTCTGTAAAATCTTTTATGTCAATCGAGGTTTGATTTCTGTAAAAATACTTTTTTACACTTAGGAAAAGAATACAGCTTTTTCCCTGTGCGGCATCATTGATTTGTGATAAATTTTGCTTTCCGTGGATGCGATTTCCGGCAGTCAGGACAGGAATATGGATTCTCACCTGTGTGAGATCTTTGATGTTTAAAAAAATCAGATTTCTGTAAAAAAAAAAAAATCCCGCACTCAGAACAGAAACATGGTTTCTCCCTCTGTGAAGCCTTTGATACATGTGAAGATGGGACACTTATGAACAAAAATGTCCTCACTAAGGGAAGGAATACGGATTCACATATGTGTGAGATCTTTGATGTTTAACAAGGTCTGATTTCTGTGGAAAAGATTCCCCGCACTCCGGACAGGAATGTGGCTTCTCCCTTGTGTGAGACCTTTGATGTCGAACAAGGTCTGATTTCTGTAAAAAAGATTTACTGCATTCAGGACAGGAATATGGCTTCTCTCCTGTGTGAATCAACTGATGTCTGTAAAGACTCCTCTTTGTTGAAAAGCATTTCCCACACTCAGTGCATGAATACGGCTTCTCCCATCTGTGAGATCTTTGATGTATAACAAGATCTGATTTCACTGAAAAACATTTCCCACACTCAGGACAGGAATACGGCTTCTCCCCAGTGTGAGACCGCTGATGTATGTAAAGCTGGGACGTCAATGGAAAACATTTTCCACACTCAGTGCATGAATATGTCTTCTCTCCTCTGTGAGATGTTTGATGTATAACAAAGTCTGATTTTACTGAAAAACATTTTCCACACTCAGGGCACCAATACGACTTCTCCACTTTGTGGATTCTCTGATGTTTGCTAAGACTGGACTTCTCTGAAAAACTTTTATCACATTCAAGGCAGGAGTATGGCTTTACACCTGTGTGAGATCTTTGATGTATAACAAGTCCTGATTTCTGTAAAAAACACTTCTCACTCTCATGGCAGGGATATGGTTTCGCTCCTGTGTGAGATCTTTGATGCCTAACAAGGTCTGATTTCTGTAAAAAACATTTATCACACTCATGGCAGGAAAATGGCCTCTCCCCTTTGTGAGATTGCTGATGTGTGTAAAGACGGAATGCCCGTGAAAAACATTTACCACACTCAGGACAAGAATATGGTTTCTCCCCCGTGTGAATCCTCCGATGTCTGTAAAGACTGGACTTGTGTGAAAAACATTTATCGCATTCAGGGCAGGAGTACGGCTTTTCACCTGTGTGAGACCTTTGATGTATAACAAAGTCTGATTTGCGTATATAACATTTCTCGCACTTGGGGCAGGAATACGGCTTCTCTCCAATATGAGATCTTTGATGCATAACAAGGTCTGATTTCTGTAAAAAACATTTCTCACACTCAGGGCAGGAAAATGGCTTCTCCCCTGTGTGAGACTGCTGATGTGTGTAAAGATGGGATTCTCGTGTAAAACATTTCCCACACTCAGGACAGGAATACGGCTTCTCCCCTGTGTGAATTCTCAGATGTCTGTAAAGATTGGACTTATTTGAAAAACTTCTATCACATTCAGGGCAGGAGTACGGCTTCTCCCCAGTGTGAGATCTTTGATGTATAACAAAGTCTGATTTCCGTATATAACATTTCCCACACTTGGGGCAGGAATACGGCTTCTCTCCTTTGTGAGATCTTTGATGTACAACAAGCCCTGATTTCCATGTAAAACATTTCCCACACTCAGGACAGGGATACAGCTTTGTCCGCATGTGGGACCTCTGATGTATGTAAAGATGGGACAATTTTAAAAAACTTTTCCTGCACTTGATACAGGAATACAGCTTCTTGCCTGTATGAGATCTGCAATGTATGATGAGTTCTGATTTGTTAAAAAAACATATTCCACATTCAGAACAGGAATGAAGCTTTCTATCCATATGAGATCTCTGATGTACAGTAAGACTTGATTCAGAGCTAAAACTTTCCCCACATTGAGGACAGGAAAATTTCTCCTTCTTATTTCCACCATCATCGCTCACAGTACGAGGTTGCTCAGAGGGACTTGATGGTCCATCCACGCTGTAAAATCCTCCATCCAAAGTTGAGCTCATCGTCTTTTCTCCTGCACAATCTCTTGTGATGTCCTCATCTTCCATTTTACAGATTAGAGATAAAGTAGGGTGATTCATTGATGTTTTCTCAATGGTATGCCCTTGAAAAAAATATATAAAAAAATAATCAATAACTCTCATTGTTTTCTTGCACTTTAAAAGATTGGAAAATCACCCTCTTTACTGCAATTATCTCAAGTAAAGTTGTGTTGGATTCACCTTCTGTGTCTTACTGAAGAGTTATAGTGGTTCTAAAGGCCGAAGGTTTTTACCATCATGCATTCTATGCATGAAGGTAACAAACCTTATCTGTGCAGGAACCGCCCCAGCACCCCCAATCCTTACCTGAGCTCCCTCCGATCCAGCGGTGTTCACCATAGCCTCAGCTGTCCCAGGACTCTCCCCCCTCATTGGCTGAGACAGGAGACAATCCATTGGCTCCCTCTGCTGTCAATCACAGCCAGTGAGTCAATGAGGAGAGAAAGGACTTGGGGGGGGGCAGAAGCTACAACTTTATGTGTCTTATGGACACAATTCATGAATAAAATTTGTAAAAACTCTTCTTATAATATGCCTGCAAAGTCCATTCTTTTCTGATTCGACATACTTTTGATTATAGAATAGGACATGGCATTAAATACCCGTTTGTATTGTCCATCGTACCACCCTATGGTGACACCCCTTTCACCTACTTATTCCCTTATGGACTCATAGAGCAGCAGCTCAGGAGCAAGCTAGCAGAGGTGCCCTCCCCCCCCCCCACCCCAGGGCAAGCGGCTTTCTCTGGGGGCACTGGTGAGGGGGGAGGAGCCAGGAGCGGGGGACCCGAAAAGAAGAGAATCGGATCTGCTCTGTGCAAAACCACTGCACAAAGCAGGTAAGTATAACTTGTTCGTTTTTTTTTTTTTAAATGAAGCTTTACTATCACCAAAGTCAGCAGGTGACCATACTGTCTACACAGACTGGGTGCAAGGAGGTATGTCAATGCATAAAGCTGCATTTGGAACAAAACCGTAGGGGTACCATGTACCATTTACTATGGGAAGTAGGTCCTGAGGGACCCTATATTTTTAATGGGGGGCTTCCAGATTCCAATAAGCCTCAGCCCACAGACCCCCACAACCAGCAGGCAAGGTTTGTGGGGAGGAATACCTTGTCCTCAATATGGGGACAAGGTTCTATGCTATGGGGGTCACTCAGGCAAAGTACCCCCAGGTTGAGGGCATGTAGACTGGAGTGGTTCAGTAGAAAGGGGTGCACACTTGCTCACGCCTTTCCTCTGCTGTGAGGCTGCATGCTCGGATAAAGGTCTGGAATGTGTTTTCAATAGGAACACTTTTTTGCATGGGGTCCCCCATTGACATTTACACCAAACCCTTATCTAGGGTCATATGGGTCTGGCATAGATGAAGTGAATCCCAGGCGGTTTGTTTACAAAGATGTAAGTGGCTGGGAGCTGTCGTTTTCGGCAATTTAAACTGCATTTTTCCCCTGTAAATACCAGTTTTGCTGTCATAGGTTGTATACATTGTAATAATAATAATAATATTTCTGTAGTGTTTGTTCCCATAGGGAGTCAAAGAATTCATTAAATTGATGATGGGGTCATTAAAGAGATAGATTCGTCAGGTATTGCTATAGGTCAGGGTGAATGTATGTGTCTTGGGTCTGTTTTTAAGAAAGAATTTGAGGACTTTAATTAAATTAATGGAATTTTGCATGTTTAATGTTTCACATTATTAAAACAACTGCCCCCTGCCATACAGAACTTTGAAGGTCAGTTAACACCACATGCGGTCCAGTGCGTTTTTTATGTATCAAAAACGCATGTAAAGTAGGTTATATGGTTTTCAATAGCATAGTTCACACGAGTGCTGTCAGTTTCAGTGTGTCCAGTTCCAGGGAAAAAAACAAACATGCTGCATTTTTCTGCACTGAACCACTCTGGAACAAACCGGAACGTATCAAAAATGCACCGGAACGTACCAAAAATGAACCAGAACGTACCAGCAACGCACCGAAAAGCATAAAAAACGCACCAGAACTAGCTCTTAAAGTTAAGAAAAGAGAGGGGGAGGGGGTTTGGAAGCACTGGACTGCATCAAAAACATGTAAAAAATGTGCCTGCAGAAAAGCACCTGGAACGTGTTTCTATGGTATGAACTGGCCTTCTATTATTTTTTTTCTTTGGTACATGACCCCCAAGGCAATGCCCAGCCCTCCTGATTTGTTTGGCAATCCATTGCCTATTAACATAAAAAAATGGCAATTACTGGCTTCTAACGTTTGTCTCTTTTGACTTCTGGTTTCAGTATATGAAATTCGGTAAAGTTTGCTGAACCCGCCCTCAGCCAGACCAGATCCAGTTACGAAATACATTATAAATTGTATCAGCAGCACAAAGAAGATGGTTTATCTGAGATAAAAGAAGATCCAATGTGCAGGACAGGTATCGGTACAAGGAGGTGACTAGTATCAACCTATGACGTTAATAATTTCCCACCCTACTCTGGACCAATCAGTGTGCAGTAACAGAGCATAGATAACAGAAGAATATATTATGGCTCACCTGTGCTGATCTCTGTATGAGTGTCCTCCTCTTTGACTGTCCTCATCATTCTAGCCTCCTCCATACATTGCTGATCATCCCTCACATACGTCTCTTCTACTTCACCCTCAACTTTAACGATCACCAGATCTTCAACCTAAATCAACAGTATGGCAGAAAATACCATTGTCAAGGACGCACACCCATGACTCACTGACCAAAGTGAGGACCTTGTTTGGTAGAGGAGGAATGAGGAGAGATCTTACTCTAAGCATGTAAAAAAAGTGCTGTGGAACAATTATCACAGCCTGCAATACCACTGGCCACCACTGAAGGGAGACTTCAGCCAAATCTAGTTCGCTGGTCACACACAGGCAGATACAAACCTTGAATAATATCTGGGGCACTCGAAGGATTGTGGAGTCTCCTAGTAATTTCTGGACAGTTCTGAGATTCCTCAAGTGATCCTGTGAGCTGGAATTTTGGTGTAATCACT
Organism: Glandirana rugosa; assembly: GCA_018402905.1. NCBI lineage: Eukaryota > Metazoa > Chordata > Amphibia > Anura > Ranidae > Glandirana > Glandirana rugosa. Next base: position 638,233 of record BLSH010395565.1, read on the forward strand.
TTTCCCACATGCAACAGACACGTGGTGTAGGGTAACTTGCCACCACCTTCAGCTTGTCAGCTAACTGGTCTGATTGGCAACCATACACGCACACTGATTCCTAAACAAACAAAAAGTCTGGCACTAGGGGGCTGGGACACAAGGTTGGTCTGGGATAAACATGCAATGTCCTGTGAACGTCCAAGGAGCAGCTATGTGGAGTGTCCACACCAGGAGCAGTGTGGAAAAGGAAACAAGAGCAATAAAAAGCCACAATAAAAAGCACTGAATGGAAACTCCTGTGGGTGGGGAGCAGTGGGTCATTAGATGATCACAGAACAAACTCTGGGGAAGTCAGTACATTGCAGCAAGACATGAGGTTATTGAAACATAGATAAAAATAGTAATTATATAAATGAAATACTGCGCTAAAATAAATAAACTCAGTGTATAAACTCAGTAATGTATGTGAAGTACATAAATTATATTATATAAAATTATGTTATACAATATCATGACAGCTGCTGCTTTGTTCAAGTCAAACCATATAAAATCACACTCATAAATAGTCCAGTGTTAGCAGCGCTTATATAAGTTGTGAGAGTAAACAAATATCACAGATAAAGTGCCAGTGTTGGTGAAAAAATTCCCAGTGCTGGAAAATGAAGTTCTTATGGTGCATAAATAGCAAAAAAATCTTCTATTTAAATCTTCCACCTCAATTCACCACGTGCAGGAAGAAAATTACAATTGGAGGCTCACCAGAATTAGGAGTATAAAACGCCTTTTTTATACATCCATTAGGACCTCGGCAAAAGACCATCACAAAAGGACCGTGTAACTCCAACCCAGTCAGCTCAGCAGGAGAGATCAAACTAGCCTGTGCATAATCTCAAACGCATCCAGAGGGTTCCTTTGCTAAAGTGCTTCCAGCTGACCACCTCCAACAGCTCTTACTCAGATCACCATAAGGGGAAGAGATCAAACAAGAAAAAAACCCTCATAGTGTATCACTTTTAAAATGGGATCATTTATTAAAACAAATAATGCGCTTACATCTAAAACAGTTTAAACGAACATCGGTGTAAAAACTGTACACGCGTTACCAGGCAGCAGTACGTCAGTGCATCGGTCGGAAGTGACGAAACGCGTCAGAACGTGGCCACACGGCGACCCGAGACCGATCGTGATACCAGCGGCAGGGACGGAGAGAGGAGAGGAGCCGATGCACTGACGTACTGCTGCCTGGTAACGCGTATACAGTTTGTACACCGATGTTCGTTTAAACTGTTTTAGATGTAAGCGCATTATTTGTTTTAATAAATGATCCCATTTTAAAAGTGATACACTGAGGGTTTTTTTCTTGTTTGATCTCTTCCCCTTATGGTGATCTGAGTAAGAGCTGTTGGAGGTGGTCAGCTGGAAGCACTTTAGCAAAGGAACCCTCTGGATGCGTTTGAGATTATGCACAGGCTAGTTTGATCTCTCCTGCTGAGCTGACTGGGTTGGAGTTACACGGTCCTTTTGTGATGGTCTTTTGCCGAGGTCCTAATGGATGTATAAAAAAGACGTTTTATACTCCTAATTCTGGTGAGCCTCCAATTGTAATTTTCTTCCTGCATGTGGTGAATTGAGGTGGAAGATTTAAATAGAAGATTTTTTTGCTATTTATGCACCATAAGAACTTCATTTTCCAGCACTGGGAATTTTTTCACCAACACTGGCACTTTATCTGTGATATTTGTTTACTCTCACAACTTATATAAGCGCTGATAAAAATAGTAATGCCAACAAGCTGTGAGATCCTCCCAAAAATGGAATGCTGGATGAGCAAAAAAAAAAAACACTACACAATACCTTTACTCCCAGGGACCTGCAATGGAAGGCAGTGCTGCAATGGTATGGCGTGCTCCTATATAAGCCGCTCAATTGCCGTCATGAAGAGGGGAGGGATGGATCAACGACCGGATGGATGGAAACTTCTGCTGGGCTGGTAAGCGTTGAGGCAGCTGTCATGAAACAGGGAGCAGATCCGTCACTGGGTAAGCCTCTAGCATGGATCAGCAGGTGGAAAACAACCAGGGTGTGACGTCATCTACTCAGGAAGCTGAAATCCAAAGCAAGGCTTGGTGTAGGGGAAGTGGATTTGGACACCCAGGTTGTTATCCACCTGCTGATCCATGCTAGAGGCTTACCCAGCGACGGATCTGCTCCCTGTTTCATGAAAGCTGCCTCAACGCTTACCAGCCCGGCAAAAGTTTCCATCCATCCGGTCGTTGACCCATCCCTCTCCTCTTCATGACGGTGATTGAGCGGCTTATACAGGAGAACGCCATACCATCGCAGCACTGCCTTCCATTGCAGGTCCCTGGGAGTAAAGGTACTGTGTAGTGTTTTTCTTTTGCTCGTCCAGCATTCCATTTTTGGGAGGATCTGACAGCTTGTTGGCATTACTATTTTTATCTATATTTCAATAAACTCATGTCTTGCTGCAATGTACTGACTTCCCCAGAGTTTGTTCTGTGATCATCTAATGACCCACTGCTCACCACCCACAGGAGTTTCCATTCAGCGCTTTTTATTGTGTTTTTTTTTTTTGTTGCTGTTGTACACACTGTTTCCTGTCTGCCAGATTCAGTAGCTTATACACACTGCTTATAGTTTCATACAGATACATAAAATAAAAATATTTTACACCGAGCATACAGACACTGGAAACACAATGCAGCAATCTCTCTCTAGTGCAGTGGTTCTCAACTCCTGTCCTCAGGACCCACCAACAGGCCAGATTTTAAGTATAACCTTGGGGAGATGTAGACTAGAATACTGCAATCACTGAGCAGCAAATGATATCACCTGTGATGTATTTCAGTTATCCTGAAAACCTGGCCGGTTAGTGGGTCCCGAGGACAGGAGTTGAGAACCACTGCCCTAGGAGTATGAATTCTTAGCTGTGTACACAGAAGTCACTTATTATTTTAAAATGTAATATCCCTAGTCTAAACAGGCATATAAATATGTACAAAGGTAAAAATTACAAAAGAAAGAAAAAGAACACACAGAATTTGTCTATGAAAGAAAGAGAAGAAAAACAGAAATATCCTTTACAATTTGGGCAGTGCAGTTTATCCTGTTGGTGGGAGCACACTGAAAGTTAGCAATTTTGTCATGTTCAGAAAAGACTCCACATGAATTACAATTTTAATTGCCAATCCACCCATTTTATGGAGTTATGGTTGTGCGTTAGACTCTAACCCCTGGCTAGCTCACCTGCTGGGAAATTAAGTGGCAATAGTTTATATGGACCAGCCAGTTCTGATGGCCGGGTCGACGTTAGAATTTCTGACATTGCCAGAGTTACAACAAGTCCATGCCCCAAATACCCATTTTGTTGGTTTCTAGGTGGTTCTGTACATCCAGGACAATTTTGTATTTGTACGTAGTCCATAATACCTACTATCAGAAGGAATCAGTTCCATCTCCCATGACAAATATTTTGGAATTTATTACAGGTGAGACATAATTACTCTGCTGTTGCTTTAGGGACCAAAGATCTTTGGTGGGGGGAAGTGTGTAGCCCCAATCAGTAAGGCTAGCAGAGAGGAGCAGCTGCAGTTTCATCGTTTCTGCTGCTGTCTCTGTTTGTGTTTACAGAGAGAGAGGCAAGGCTGTTATTGGACTCTATTAATAGAGATTTGTGTAGCCTAAGTCCACCCACCACACAGAGGAAGAGGATGTGGACTACTTAAACTGCTGTGAATGCTGGAAAGAACTAATGGTGGGAGAGGTAGTTCAAAACAGACTAAGCTTGCTTTGTGGACTGATTAGAGGAACTACAGATTCAGAATCATTAGAGTTCTGAGGAGAGGAAAGGGAGGAAGCACATTCTTGAGCTAAGGGAGATGCAAGGAGGACATTAACTACTTCCTGCCCGGCCTATAGACAAATGACGGCCGGGCGGTGGTTCAGCTATCCTGATCGGACGTCATATGACGTCCGGCCGGATAACTCATGATTGCGGCAATCGGTGGTGCGGTGTGTCAGTCTGCTCCACCACATTACTGATCTCGGTAAAACTTTACCATGTGAACAGCCATTACCAATTACGGCTGGTCACAGTGTAAACAGGACAAGACGTGTACCCGCTTTTCCTCTACTCGCGACTGCGGCTCTCCTCTGACGGGACAGGACGGGGGGGGTCTGCACTGACTGTTTATTAGTGCAGCCCCCCCCAGGATCGCCAGAGAGCCCATACAGAGACCACCAGGGAGACAATCAGGAGGCCACCCAGGGATCACCATGGAGCTCACCCTAAACCACCAGGTAAGGGGCATACAGTGCACTATAGGGATGGCACTGTGCCCATATGTGATGCCTGCCAGTGCCTCCATAATAGTGCTATCAGTGCTGCATATCAGTGCCCGCCAGTGCCGCCTATCAGTGCCACCTATTAGTGCTCAGTGCCCACTATCAGTGCCCATCTGTGCTGCATATCAGTGCCTCCTATCATTGCCCATTTCCCACAAATAGAGCTTTCTTTTGGTGGTATTTGATCACCTCTGCGGTTTTTTATTGTTTGTGCTATAAACAAACAAAGAGCGACAATTTTGTAAAAAAAAAACAAAAAACTTTTTTTTACTATAAGGCCTCATACACACTAATGTTTCCTAAAAATTAAAGAAAACGTCAGGGCCGTCAAGGAAGAAAAAAAAAATCGGCGTTTTTCGGCATTATGCATCGGCGTTAGTTTTAACCACTTAAGGACCGGAAGGATTTCCAGCTTTAGGACCGGAGCCCTTTTTGCGATTCGGCACTGCGTCGCTTTAACTGACAATTGCGCGGTCGTGCGACGTTGTACCCAAACGAAATTTGCGTCCTATTTTTCCCACAAACAGAGCTTTCTTTTGGTGGTATTTGATCCCCTCTGCGTCATTTCTGATCGCCGCTATAAACAAAAGAAGAAAACAAATATCGCCACTAGTCTTTACTGCGTCTCCCCTAGTTTATGGTGGTTTTCTTTCGAGATAAACACCCTTTTTATCCTGCGTTTAAAGCAAACCCATGTTGCAGCGTGCTGGCGCGTTAACAGTCAATTTCGC
>BLSH010395565.1:685798-698632 GCA_018402905.1 Glandirana rugosa
TGTACCGAGAATTGTTGTTATACGACATGGTCCACCATTTTGTACCACTCCTACTCCATCTTGTCGATCACCAAAGGTTTGTAAAGGCGTCCTACCACGATCTGAACCGGGTACCCGTATATTACCCCCCTATAGACCCATACCTTCTACCTTCCTCCTAAAGGAGTATAAATAAAGATGTATATTTTTATAAACCTTTATTGTTTATGACTTCATACGGTACCATAAAAGTCCTATGGCAACAGTACAAGGGGATGAGCTTCGGCCACTCTTCCCCCTTTTTTTCATACTTATCCTCTCCCTGGTCTTCTCCATACCCAGATATCCCCCCATTATATGCCCATGGGCCAAGTCTAGCACCATCCTGCGGAAATGTTTGGAAACCACTAGCTGTTCTACCTCATCCTCACCATGTTTTACCACCTGGTACAGCATATTGTTGTTAAGAGCCATGTAGGGGAAAGACACCCCCCCCCCCCATTAGGATCCACAGGTTCCCCATCTATCATCTTAACGTTCTCTCTGGCTCTAATGAGGGTGACATCTCGTAATTGCTCTGTACATAAATCCTCCCTCCTGACCTCTACGTCCGGGGTAACATTTTGTCCACTCTCACTATTAGAGTCAGAGAGGTTCTCTGGTTCATTAGGCTCCAGCTGAGAGCTGTCTTCCAGCTCCTCCGGCTTCCCAGCCATTACAGGAAAAGGAAGAGGGTCTCCTCCTCCCTCAGTCCTGCCAACCGTCTCCTCTTCCATTTGGCAAAAAGGTTCTGGTGAGAGTTCCTATGCTTCCCCAGCAGGGGGACCTCTATCCTCCAGACTCTGTGCCTTCCCATAACCTTCAAAAATGGGGAAAATCCCTCCCCTCCAGGACCTCATGAAGCAAGGAGGGTACCACCCCCACTGAATGTGTCACGCTACCCCAAGGGGTGTCAATCTCAACCACAGCAGTCTGGTAGTCCCGAGTATCCCCATGGATGTAAATGACCCAGATTGTGCTAGGGTGTAATTTTGCAGGGTTCACACACTTGCTCTTGACTAAAGTCACAACACTACACGAATCAAGTAGTGCTGTGACTGGTTTCCTATCCACAGAAATCATCCACATTTGTTTTTCCATGCGACCCTGCCGTGATGCAGTGCATGCTACCTGTGCAAAAAGAGACATGCGTCTTTTCATATAAGCATTATCGCATTGAATTGGTTCATCATTTAGAGGACAATTGGCAGCAATATTTCCCAGTGCATGACAACGGTAGCACTGTATGTGCTCTACACCCAGCCCTCTCAAGGGTCCCTAAGACCTTCCTGGCTTCTATGGCTAGTCTCCAGGTCTAGGGCCCAGTCTCTTTAGCTGTAGCAGCCTTAACAAACTTCCCCACACCCTTGATCATTGGAACAGTCTTATCGGGTTTGCTGGGCGATCTTTCACCCCTAGATACATTGGAATGGGGCGCAGACGGGTACCATAAGTCCTCAGCCTCACTGTATCTCTCCAGAAGGTCCACCAGTTGGGTTGCCATTTTGGGGTCTCCATGGCTGACCCTCTTCCTCAAAGTCGCAGGGAGCGCACACAGATACTGGGTCCATGAGCACAAGTTCCATGATCTGAGGGCCTGGCAAAGTCTCTGGCTGTAACCACTTCTTGGTGAGATGGATCAAGTCAAACATTTTGGAGCGGGGTGGCTGGTCCATGCGGTAGGTCCACCGATGCACCTGTTGAGCCCGGACTGCCATGGTGACACCTTTGTTCTTTTGTCCATCCTTCGCGAAGAGCGACTTATTCAAAAGTCGTGAGGTACGCCTCCACGTCATCCGCAGGTGACACGGAGGCGTACTGGAGGCCACAGCCTGCCGAGTTACCTCCTGTTGAGCCGCCTGTTGTGCTGCGATAGCCTGGTGACTCTGCTCCCACTCAGCTGCAGTGGCCTCTTGTTGAGCCGCCTGTTGTGCTGCGACCTGGCGGTTGGTTTCCCGCTGAGCTGCATTGGCTTGCAGCAGGGCCTTCACCATTTCCTCCATTTTGGAAAGTTGCCAACTGAACTCCACCACGTGTGGGCGATTAGCCCACAGTGGCCAACCTGTCCCTCGGCTGGCGAGAGGCAGGTTGGCCACTGCGTGGTTAAAGTGCCACTGCTTGTTTAAGTGTTGGCACTTTCAAAATGGCAATACTTCTAACAAGCGAATACATCATCACCATCGTCCTCTCTGCTCTGCTTTTCCAGGTAACTGCTTTCACTTTTCCCTGCCACACAAAAGCCAATCTGCCTGTCTGCAACCTATATCTGCCTGCTGTAACCATCGGTAACTGCTTTCACTTTTCCCTGCAACACAAAAGCCAATCTGCCTGTCTGTAACCCATATCTGCCTGCTGTAACCATCGGTAACTGCTTTCACTTTCTCCTGCAACACAAAAGCCAATCTGCCTGTCTGCAACACATATCTTCCTGCCGTAACCATTGGTAACCGCTTTCCCTTTTCCCTGCAGCACAAAAGCCAATCTGCCAGTCTGCAACCCATATCTGCCCGCTGTAACCATCGGTAACTGCTTTCCCTTTTCCCTGCAACACAAAAGCCAATCTGCCAGTCTGCAACCCATATCTGCCTGCTGTAACCATCGGTAACTGCTTTCACTTTTCCCTGCAATGCAAAAGCCAATCTGCCTGTCTGCAACCCATACGCATACTGTTAGGCAGGTTAATCTGGTTGGTCGCAGGCTGGCCGGTAAGTAGAGCTTGGTATTTGCCTTGGATCTATCCTTGGCCCCTTTTATGCTGTTTGTTGCCCTCCAATGCCCCTTGCTGCAAAGGCCAGTTATAGGTGTAGGCAGTGGTCATTGTTTGGTACGTTTGCTGCAACCCATATCTGCCTGCTGTAGCCATCGGTAACTGCTTTCGCTTTCCCCTGCAACACAAAAGCCAATCTGCCTGTCTGCAACACATATCTGCCTACTGTAACCATGGGTAACTGCTTTCACTTTTCCCTGCAACACAAAAGCCAATCTCCCTGTCTGCAACACATATCTTCCTGCTGTAACCATCGGTAACTGCTTTCCCTTTTCCCTGCAGCACAAAAGCTAATCTGCCAGTGTGCAACCCATATCTGCCTGCTGTAACCATCGGTAACTGCTTTCACTTTCCCCTGCAACACAAAAGCCAATCTGCCTGTCTGCAACACATATCTGCCTGCTGTAACCATCGGTAACTGCTTTCACTTTTCCCTGCAACACAAAAGCCAATCTGCCTGTCTGCAACATATATCTTCCTGCTGTAACCATCGGTAACTTCTTCCACTTTTCCCTGCAACACAAAAGCCAACCTGCCAGTTTGCAACCCATATCTGCCTGCTGTAACCATCTGTAACCACTGACTAAAGTATTCTCTGAAACACTGGGCTACATTGCATGACTGATATCAACTACTGCCTTGTTAAGACTTTGAAACTGCTGTTAATACATGTCTGTTGAGGTTGCACTTACTTTTATTATGTTGTTTTGGGCAAGATCAAACACCTTTGCTTATCTTGCAGTCTCTCTCCTGCTTAGCAATTTGTTTTAGGACAAAACCACCCCCCCCCCCCCCCCACAAACTTTCTCCATGTGCTTTTAGATTAGCTCTAAATTGAATAATTGTCAACCAACCCCATCCCAGAATAAATGCAGTTTAAGTCTTGGGGCGGCTAGGGAGACACAGGGTGGCCACTGCTTGGTTAAAGTGCCACTGTGCGTTTAAGTGTTGGCACTTTCAACAAGGCACTACTTTAAAGGCAAGTACAAACATTAGTTATCCATTGCAAACTCTGTAAATTTCCCCTTTTCCTTTCTATTTCACTCTTTTACCCTCTCTTTACTCTCCAACATGCTCATACTTTTCTTCTTTGCAGTAACACCCTCTCTCTTCAAACTCTGATTTCTTAACCCCCCCTTTGCACCCCACAGCCTATACATATACCCCTCACTTTTGCCCTCTCAATATTGCTGCACTTATCACCTCCTACTCATTCTTAACCCACGCAATGCCACCACCTCCACTTCACTGCAGCGCCAGCCCTCATATAGGTTTCTCTCCCAACCTTACTGCCCTCACCCTCCTACTACTCCTTATGTCTGAGTATATTGTCCTAAACCCTGGCCCTCCTCCAGCCAACTCTTACCCCCAGAACTGGCAGTCTAGCTTCTCTGACAATAGCCAAAACTCCCACTGTCTTATCTCAATTCCCCTGATTCCAAGAGTTAGCCCTCCCCCCCTTATGTGTGCCCTCTGGAATGCCCGCTCTGTCTCCAACAAACTTGCCTCCGTCAATGACCTTTTCCTTTCCAACTTCCTCAATTTCCTTGCCTTTGCCAAAACCTGGCTCCAGGAATCTGACACTGCCTCTCCAGCTGCCCTCTGCCATGGTGGCCTCCTCTGGACTCACCCAGATCCAGCGGACAAAAAGGAGGCAGAGTTGGACTTATTCTCTCTCCAAAAAGCACCTTCCAGGTTCTTCCTACACATCCCTCTCTTTCCCTCTTTTCTTTTGAAGTGCACTGCATTCGTCTATTTTCTACAGTTTGTTTGAGGGTTGCAGTCATTTGCCGACCCCCTGGCCCTGTGTCACGCTTTCTTGATGACTTCTCTGCATGGCTACCCTACTTCCTCTCCTCTGAAGTACCTGCCATCATCCTTGGAGATTTTAACATTCCAGTCAATGCTAACACCTCAGCCACTTCCCATCTACTCAATTTAACCTCCTCCTTCAACCTAACACAATAGACACAAACCACCACTCACTCCAATGGCAACACTCTTGACCTTGTATTCTCCCACCTCTGCACTCTCTGCAAATTCTCTAACACCCTATTTCCTCTCTCCGATCACAACCTCATCAGTTTCACACTCTCCCTGTCTCCTACCTCCCATGCCGCCAACCTGCAAACTTGCAGGAACCTTTGCCAACTCAACCCTTCCCTTTTTCATTCTGCTACTGATTGCCTTTATGATGAAATCACACCCCTGTCCTGCCCAGACCTGGCCACTTCTGTTTACAACAACATATTGTCATCCTCTCTGAACACACTTGCCCTCATCTCTTTTTTTATTTTTTTTATTTTTAAAACTTATTTTTATTGGTTTTCCAGGTGAAAACAAAACAACCATTTACAGTTACAGCAAGGTATTCGAAGGGCCACTTCCGGTGGCTCCCCTTCAAGACACCGAACTAGCTATACAGAGAATATCCTGTCTATTCCCTTGATCCATTGTTTCCCCAACAATAACCTTTGCCCTCCCCCCTCCCCCCTTTCCACCCAGTCATCTGCCCCCTTCAACCTTTTTAAGATTAGGCAGTGGATCACCATCTTTTATTCTCTTACATTTTTACCTGTTAGTGTGTCAAGGCTTCCCGCCTCACCCAGACTATCAAAATGTCAGTTACCACTTGTCAACTATACATTCCCACAGCCTATATTGCTCGTGCAATAAACATTGTCATGTCATTGGGTCAACCCGCAGAACAACGAGATTCGAACCATGCCCTCCATATCTTTTCAAATTTTTTTCCACAGCCTCTAGCTCTATAAGTCGACTTGCCCTCATCTCTACACGCAGAACCAGGCCTCGTCTGCTACAACCCTGGCAAACAGTTGACACCAGAAGTCTATAGAAACACAGCCTTGCTCATGAGCGAGTGTAAAACTAAATCCCTGCAAGACTTCACCCTCTATAAATCTGCCCTCCTCAAATACAACTTCTGCCTCCACTCCGCTAAACAAATCTACTACAGCACACTCATCAAATCCCTCTGATCCAAGCCTTGTCAACTCTTCTCTATCCTTAATTCCTTACTCCACCCCCACTGCCTCCATCCACCAACTTGCTCACTTCCCAGGAGATTGCCAATCACTTCAAAAACAAAATTGACACAATTCGTGATGAGATATCCTACGTCCAGCTTCCTCCACCAACCAGCACCCCACTCAACACTTTCCTCCTTCAATCCTCTTAGCTCTGAGGAAGTTGCAAAACTCCTTTCCACAGCCCACCCCACCACCTGCCCCCTGGACCCTGTCCCCTCACAACTTCTACGACCACCCTCCTGCTCTGTTCTAAACTCTCTAACCCACATCTTCAACCTCTCCCTCTCTTCTGGCACCTTTCCCTCTCCACTCAAACATGCACTGGTTACCCCCATACTTAAAAAACCCTCACTCACCCTACTCCACTTGCTCCTTCCTATCACCTCCTACTAAAGGAGGATTCACCTACTTTTCTGCTTTCTACCCTAATTTTTCTTTTTCTCACTCTCTCTCTTTTCCCTTTCTATCTCTCTTTCGATATACCTGAGTTCAGCATCAGTAGAAATCACAACAACGTTTGTTATATGTTCTAAAACAGTATGCTTTGGCTTGGATGTTTGCCCATCGTACAGACAAACTGTATCGGTATTGTACCATATGTGATGAATAATTTTTTTTCTTACCTTATCTTATTTTATTTCTTTGTTTTTTCAGTATACTATATTACGGTCAAGCAAATCATGAGGGTCCCCCTCTGATGTAAACTGTTTTATATATGACCAATAAAAACATATTTGACTCTAAAAAACCCTCACTGGACCCCACCTGTTTGAATAACTTAAGACCCATTTCCCTGTTCCTGTTTGCCTCCAAGCTTCTTGAACGCCTTGTCCACAACTGTATGAGTTGCTACCTCACTGACAACAACCTTCTCGATCCCCTACAATCTGGCTTCTGCCCACAACATTCAACTGAAACTGCCTACACAAAACTCACCAACGACCTACTAACTGCTAAAACCAATGGCCAGTACCCCATACTCATACTCTTAGACCTCTCTGCTGCCTTTGACGCAGTTGACCACTCACCCCTCAATAAACTCCACTCCCTTGGCCTCTGCTCTTTCCTGGTTCTCTTCCTACCTATCTCAGCGCACCTTCAGTGTCACATACAACATCTCCTCTGCTCCTCTATCTCTTTCTGTTGGGGTACCCCAAGGCTCTGTCCTTGGGCCCCTCTTATTCTCCCTCTATACCTCTTCCCTTGGCCTGCTGATAATTTCCCATGGCTTCAATTACCACCTCTATGCTGACACCCAGATCTCTCTCTCAACTCCTAAACTCTGCACCTCAATATCCTCACGTATCACAAACTTACTGAATGACACATTGGTATGGATGTCACACCACTTCCTCAAACTCAATCTTTCTAAAACTGAGCTTGTAATATTTCCTCCTCCCCGGTCCCCTCTTCATGAGTTTACCATTGAGATCAACGGCACAACCATTGGTCCTTCCACACATGCCAGGCGGCTGGGTGTAATCCTAGACTTCAACCTCTCTTTCAGCCCCCAGATTCAATCACTGGCTAAATCTTGCCACCTTAACCTCCGCAACATCTCCAGAATTTGCCCCTTCCTGACTAATGACACCACAAAACAACTTATTCACTCCTTGGTTATTTCCCGCCTTGATTACTGCAACTCCCTCCTCACTGGCCTACCGTTACACAGGCTAACCCACCTTCAGTCTATCATGAATGCTGCTGCCAGACATATATACCTTACTAACCGATTCGCGACTGCTGCCCCGCTCTGCCAATTGCTTCACTGCCTTCCCCTACCCCACCGTATAAAATTCAAAATACTAAACACAACATACAAGGTCATCCACAACACTGCCCCCAGCTACATCACCAATCTCCTCTGCAGATATCGCCCCAATCATCCTCTCCGCTCTTCCCAGGACCTCCTGCTCTCTAGCTCCCTTGTTACCTCCTCCCATGCTTGCCTACAGGACTTCTCCAGAGCCTCTCTCATCCTCTGGAACTCCCTGCCACGGAATGTCCGGTTAGCCCCCACCCTGTCACCATGAAGTTCATTGAATGTAATGCATACGGGGGGTAGGAGCCATGCTGTTATGCACGTCACCTGCTGTTGTCCTGAGAAACTCACAGTGCGCTGCTCTGTGTTTTTTTTGTGCCTGAATTTTATTCATTACATTGGCTGAGCTGTCCATCCTTCTTGCGATTTCCCCACCTCAAGACCCCCCCTGTGCACCCCTTGGACTACTGGACCCGGATCCGTAATCTGGAACGTGAAAAGCAGTCTCATTGGAGTGGCGAGCGGGACCTCCCGGTCTGGAATGTGTGACGCGATCGCTGGCGGAACATCCTAGATGCGACATTGCACTGTTTCTGAGGCGTTGTTGTTTCTTCTTTGTGGTAAGCCTCCACTCTGGAAGGGGTTGGAGTTTCCATCCTGCTGCTTATTGTCACCACTATATTTTGATCAAAGATCCTGATTTACACCATTTTGCTTCACAAGAACATTTACTCTGGACATCACCGTTTGTTTATTCGTTTATGCATCTGACTTTTATGAGTTTGGTTTTTACACGTGGAATACATCACCACTTTATGGAATTATTCACTGAAGATATCACTCTGTATTTATGTACACATTGGCTTATATAGAAAGACTCTCTATATCTGACGATTTAATACATACTTATTTATTCATTTATTTATTTATATTTATTCAATATGTAATTTGCACATCACATGGTTATACACACGTTTCTTCTTTTGCTTTGATGCCAATTAGTCATATTTTGTATTGGTTCAACTATTTTCAGTTTAGCGCCACCCCCACATACACAAAGTTTTACGATTAGTTTGGTCGATTTAGGTGGCAGCTTACTACTTTTTTACAGACTGTCCGAGCCTAGCGCAGTAATCTCTTTTAACTAGTTCTGCCACAGTGGCTGGCAAAACCCGGGTCGGACTCTCACTAGAACACTCCAAGTGAATGCATGTGAGGCAACTAATATCGCCCATCCACTATCACACCTCGCATAACGTCACACTGGCATTGCCAGACTAGGTCTTGGTTACAGAGTGAAGGGTGATGATGCTCATACTCTATGTAACCCTCGTCTACATCATGGACATTTTCTTCAGCTTCTATATCTTCTTAGTAAATATGATAGAAATCTTTACAACCATATAGAAGAGGTCGGGGTCCTGAGTAGTCATAGACAGGCCCAGCACCCCAACAGTAGATGAAGAGGTGGTCTGGTGACAGTAAGATGAAAATTCCAGACAATCTCTTGTCAATCATTGGAAACATTGTGAGATAACAAATATAGCGAGATGTTGTAGGAGCTGTTGATGTCAGTGTGGAAATGTACAGTACATGGGATGATGACACAAAAAAAACAATACAGCTTCATTCTATGATATATCAAAGAGAGAATGGTACAGGAAGGTGACCAGATTTTCTAAATAAAATCCAGGGACACCTTCCTAACCATGTTTACTCCAATAATGGGTCAGCTGCGGAGCAGGGAGTGGGGATAATAGTGGTGCACAAAGCCAAATGTTGAGTTTGGCCAAAATGTGCTAACAGTGAGGGGGGTCTAAAGAGGTATAGTTTAACCTGAGCCTACTTTGTTTTGGGTCAAGAGTACATAACACACAGAGCGTAGAGGCCAAAAGTAGGTAAAGCACAAAGTGCCCCCCTCCAAACAAAAATCCCTACCTTTGCCAAATCCAATCCCCCAACCTCTATGACAAAACACAAATCCCCACCCCCTCCAGAATTTTATTGACCAGACCTAGGTATGGCATTGCTGGTGAGTTCCCACAGTCCACCATCTGGTTCCCTCCTCTCACACCCAGTGGTAGCTCCTGTACAGCTGCAGAAGGCACCATAGACTTTCAGGATAAGGAGGAGCCTGTGGTATCAGATGAATCATGTCACCTCCCCACAACCCCCATGCTTTTCTCTACACAGGTATTTACCAACATGCTTATGTGACAGATCGTATACCAGGATGCATTAAAGTAGAACTATAGGCATTTTTTTTTCATTTTAGATAGAGCTAGAGAGGATTGTAACCCCTGTCAGATTTTTTTGCCCATCTGTGTTCCACTGTGGGACCTTCACTTCCTGTCCCATAGCCAAACAGGGAAGTGATAGGAAATTCCAACAAATAAAGGGAATTCCCCAGGTCACCAGAACTAGTGTCACCATTGGAAGATTATTTTTCTGGGGACAACCCAAAATGTGGGTATTTTCTTTTACTTTCACTTTCAATGATAATGGTAAACAGGACTAACAGAGATAGTGAATCTTCTTAACGGGGGCACAGACAGTAGTAAAAAACTGACAAACGTTCTAATCCCTCCCCACTCTATCTAAAAATAAAAGAAAAGTTTTGCCTTTAGTTATACTTTAAGAGGTGGCTGCCACCCCCACACCGTTCCCCCATATTAAACACTGTGCATAAGGCTGCTAATTCTCCTGGGTGCCCACCCATCCCCTTGTCATGGCCCTTTACCCTAGTGTAGTGTTGACCTACCAGCTCAAGGCCCAGATGGAAACTGAAGGTCACCATTGCCAAGGAGAGCAAGATGACAAATAATCCATGTTCTTGACCACTCTGTATATTGGGCTCTGTATGGCATACCCATGACCACTCTGTACACTCTCAGCTATATATGTAATACTCCTGACTACTGCATCCTGTACACAGGCCCTGTGAAAGCTTAAACCACAAAATGTACTCAGCCAATGAAACTTAATGACTCTGTTTTTTATTTTTCTACTATCAATGGCCAACACGGTTCAACATTTTATCCATGTCTTTGGAGATCTCTGATCTCCTTATGAACTGTTTCTTAAATAATGAAGAACAGCAATTGAGTATATCTGAGGTGTATATCAGGGTGTGCTTCTCCCCCACATTAGAGCTGTGATGTTCAGCAACATTCATATAGAAGACATTTCCCTCACTCAAGGCACTAATACACATTGAGAGTTGTGTGGGATCCCTGATGAACAGGAAGACAGGATTTCACTGAGGAGCAATTCTGTTACTCAGGACAGGAAAGTGACTTCTCCCCAGTGTGTGATTTCTGATGTCTGGAAAGATTGGATTTCACTGCAAAACATTTCCCACACTCAGGGCAGGAATACGGCATCTCCCCTGTGTGTGACCTCTGATGTCTGTCAAGACTGGACTTCTGTGAAAAACATTTCCCGCACTCAGTACAGAAATGCGGCTTTTCCCCTGTGTGTGACCTCTTATGTCTGTCGCGACTTGATTTTTCCGAAAAACATTTCCCACAATCAGGGCAGGAATACGGCTTCTCTCCTGTGTGAGATCTCTGATGTGTGTAAAGATGTGACTTATTTAAAAAACATTTCCCGCACTCAGGACATGAATGCATCTTCTCCCCTGTGTGAGATCTCTGATGTATGTAAAGACTGGACTTGTCTGAAAAACATTTTCCACACTCAGGACAGGAATACGGCTTCTCACCTGTGTGCAATCTCTGATGTCTGTGATAAAAGGACTTGTCTGAAAAACATTTCCCACACTCAGAACAGGAGTAGGGTTTTTCCCCCGTGTGAAGCCTTTCATGTGTGACAAGATGTGATTTTAGTACAAAACATTTCCCGCACTCAGGACAGGAATATGGTTTCTCCCCTGTGTGAGACCTATTATGCATGTAAAGATGGGACTTCACTGAAAAACATTTCCCGCACTCGAGACATGAATATGGCTTCTCACCTGTGTGACGCCTCTGATGTATTTGAAGATTGGACTTTTGTGAAAAACATTTTCCACACTCAGGGCAGGAATACGGTTTTTCCCCTGTATGAGATCGTTTATGCACATTAAGATGGAATTTAGAATGGAAACACTTCCCGCACTCAATACAGGAAAACCTCTTATCTGTTGGAAGGATGGCACCGTCCCTCACAGTCTGAGGTTCCTCAGGATAAGAGGAATATGATGGTCCATCTACACTGTGTGGTGTTGGATGGACATTTGAGGTAGCCGGGTTTTCTCCTGGACTATACTGTGTGATGTCCTCATCTTCTACTTTACAGTCTGGAGGCAAAGTGAGACAATCCTCTGAGGTTTTCCTCATCTCCCGTCCATCTACTAAAACAGAAATACAAAGGTAATTACTAGACATGAGCTGATTGGTTCCCCTAAACAAGGACCCAGCCCACATCAGGCAACTTTGTCTCTGAGGATCTTCCTCGGGGGAAATGTTCTGTCAGAGATATTACTAGACCTGGGTATGGGGAAGAAGACGCAAGTCCCAGGTGCCTAGGCTGAGCAATGAACATGAAGAAAATCAACATTTCCCTGCCAGCTGAACTCCAGAATCCACCTAAATCCAGACTAGATACATAAATTGTGTCTGCAGCACAGAGAAGGGAGATTATCAGAGAGAAATACAGGAATACAGGACGGGGAACACAGCTCAGCAAAGTGACCAGGGGATTACAGGCTGATATCACCCAGTCCCCGTCCTACTCTGGACCAATCAGTAATCAGTACAAACAGAAGAAAGTATTTGTTAATGACTCACCTATGCTGATCTCTGTAGGAGTGTCCTCCTCTTTAAAAGTCCTCGTTATTTCACCCTCCTCCATAGGCTGCTGATCATTCCTCACATACCTCTCTAGACTATCTATACTTTCAACTTCAATTTCGTCTTCTTCTCTCCATACACTCCTTACTAGTCGTCGGATACCTCCTCCCACTTTATTGCTCCTGAAAATTTCTCCTCCTGTGAGGATGTCTCTAGTCGTATCCACTCAGTAATTGTTTATGAAAGAAGACAAACATGACTAATGACTAACCAGGTCTCATCCTGCCCCTGACCCACTATAGTCGGACATTAGGGGACCAGTGAAACGACTCGACACAAGGGGCAGGACATAAGGACATAAAGAGAGACTATTAGAGGGAAGAGACACGACGTCTGTGTTAAATACATAGATCAGACCTAAATCCACCTAAGACCTCAAGTCGA
>BLSH010395565.1:700297-715328 GCA_018402905.1 Glandirana rugosa
TTTATTTCGGAGTTTTGAAGAACATTCTTAAGAGGGTATTTTGCTCAAGGAGACATTTCCGGGTATGTGTGCCACGCTTAAAGCCTGCCCTTAACAGCAAGCTGTCTTGTAGTAAGCTTTAAGAATGGCAAGCATACGAGGAAAGCCGTCGGTTAACTGTAAAAAGCAGTCTGTTTTCGACCTGAACACTGTACATGAATTTTCGTTCGACTGAACTCAACGTAAGAAGTGACGTAATATTTTGAATATTTTTGCATCTTTTTTTTCCCTTTCTGAGTATGCGTAGTCTCGGTCGTACGATTTTTTTTCATACGAAAACAGTACTAACGGACCGAAAATCGGATGTGGCGTTGTCGTATGACAAACATTTACTAGTCTGCACATCCAGCTTTTGTCTGACGAAAAATGTCAATTGGCTGCCGAAAGGAGCATACGAACGGTAAGAATTTCGAATGATGTTCTGTCGAACGACAATTCCCGTCCGAAATTCGCACCGTGTGTATGGGCCTTTACAGAGGAACTCGTTTTATGGGAGAATTCTTACAAGAAGTTTTGAGGCTTTATTTTACAGCCCCTACTGTCTACAATGTAGTGGAAAAAGTAGAGTAACTAGGGATTTAAAGGGAGTAAAAAGGAACGTGAGAAACTAGAAAACTAGAGCCTTAATGTCTTCATATATTTTATTAAGTCCCTAAGGGGATATTGGATCCTCTCCCTATGAGATTTGGTTTGGGAGGGTGTTGCTCACTTGCTTATATTTTTTCTTAGCAGCTGAAGTCCTCCACTCGGACCTCACAAAGAATGTTGCTGATCTTTAAAGGTCTTTGACTAACTCATTTATGTGTTTTCTCCCCAATTCCAGATCCTAACAGTTTGGAGGGATCCCATAAACTAAAGCCAGGTGACTTGTGGATTGTTAAGAGACATTTATATATAAGGAAATGCTTGGAGACACAATAGAGTGTCTATTGCATGTACAGTTTACAAAACTTAACCACTTCAGCCCCGGAAGGATTTCCAGCTTTAGGACCGGAGCCCTTTTTGCGATTCGGCGCTGTGTCGCTTTAACTGACAATTGCGCGGTCGTGCGACGTTGTACCCAAACAAAATTTGCGTCCTTTTTTTCCCACAAACAGAGCTTTCTTTTGGTGGTATTTGATCACCGCTGCGTCATTTCTGATCGCCGCTATAAACAAAAGAAGAGCGACAATTTTGCAAAAAAAAAAAACAAATTTCTTACTTTTTCCTAAAATACAAATCCAAAAAAAAAATATAAAAAAACATTTTTTTTCATCGGTTTTGGCCGATTTATATTCTTCCTCATATTTGCGATAAAAAAAAATCGCAATCGGCGTTTATTGATTGGTTTGCGCAAAAGTGGTCGCGTTTACGGATGATGAGAATTCATTTTTGGGGTTTTTAATTTTTTTTTATTTTTTACAAAAAATGGCGGCGATCTGCGATTTTTTGCGGTACTGCGATATTGCAGCGGACATGGCGGAACGTTTTGACACTTTTTTGGGACCATTGGCATTTATACAGCGATCAGTGCTATAAAAATGCACTGATTACTGTGTAAATGTCAATGGCAGTGAAGGGGTTAACCTGCAGGGGGCGCGCTAAGGGTTAACTATGTTCCCTGGGCGTGTTCTAACTGTATGGGGGACTGCCTATCTGGGGAAGGGAAGTTATCACAGCCTTCACGTAAAGGAAGGCTGTGATCACAGCCCTTCCCCCTCACACAGAGCGGAGGTCCGTGTTTACATACACGGACCTCCGCTCATTCGCTCCGGGGGGGGCATCGCGGGTGGCCGGCGGCAATCGAAGCCGCCGCACCCGCTCCCTGGCCCCCCTGGACACAGTGAGCGCGCGGGCGCGCGCTCACTATACACGTTCCCGCAGCCGCCGTCGTATGACGGCGATTTGCGGGAACGTGCCACTTTGCCGTCGTCAGATGCCGATCGGCGGTCGGCAAGTGGTTAAAGTACAAGTCACCTGGATCCACACCAGACACTGCAAAAATGATTAAATTAAATAATCTCTGTGTTTGATTTGTTTTCCTCTTATAATCACAATCTGGGGTACTATTTATTCAAATGATTTAATCGCAAAGGATATAAATATACGTATATATTTAATGTGATTTGGAAAGTAGTTCAGCCATGTTGAAGTCATATTGTCTTTTATATGTATTCCATTTTATGTAGAATTGTCTGTGTTAAGCTATGATGATAAGTCACCATGTCCACAATTACAGTAAGTTACAAGGCCATTCTGGCCACAGGAGTGTGCAGCCAATTACTCTGTAAATATTTCTTATCAATCATTTGTTTCTATGTAAGTTTTAATCACAATAAAAGATCATTTGTAATAATGTAGCTGCTCTCAGCTATTATATTCTCCCCAATGAAGTTTGCCTCCTTGGCCGGGACTACCTCCACCTAAGTTTGTGGAGGTTCCAGGTTAAGGGTGATAGGAGGTATGGTTAGTGATCAAAATGTAAAATATTGATCAAAAGAGGGGAGCTTGTAATATAAATTTGTAAATTCTTTATAAAACGGTTTCTGTTTTTGTATAGTTTGCCTATGCATTCCACACTACACTCATTGTGCACATGGCACTAATAATTTTATTATTACATGTTTGCATTCTTTTGAGTCCTGATTAGAATTAGCCCGCCTATGTTACATCCCTTGTTAGCCTAAAAGTGTAATTGTGATATTAATGTGATACCTACATAATCATGTGTATAAAAAACTTCAGTTGTGCCCAATAAACAGAACAGTTATTTGGAAAGATGCTGAGTGTATCTTTTGTGTCTGTTCCCTACTGCAGTAGCTATTAATTTGGAACCACTAATCAATAAGAGGATAGGATTTGCCCATCTATAAAATATCCAGAACACTGAATACATTGTTTCTATGTGTTTATCAGATGATGGGGGATCTAGGTGGACCCTCCGTACTGCTCTCTCCTTTACAATAAAGTCTCCTCTTACCCGGTGATGTGAGGGGCGGCTGATTGTCCATCATGAGGTCCTTGTAGAGATCCTTGTGTCCTTCTAAATACTCCCACTCCTCCATGGAGAAATAGACAGTGACATCCTGACACCTTATAGGAACCTGACACACACAATGATACAGTCACCATCCAGACACATCCCTTGTCTGTTACTGGATAATGTCCCAGAATTCCCAGCACCGCTCACCTCTCCTGTCAGCAGCTCAGTGATCTTGCTGGTGACTTCTAGAATCTTCTTTTTATTTCTCTATTCTATCAGAGAGGGAGGCGGAGGTAATTTGATGGTTATATGATCACCAGACTTCACAAATTAAAAAAAAAAAAATCTTCACAAATCTATATATGAATAGTGAAATCAAATGATATTCCCATAATCCCCTTCACCTCTCTGGTCAGGTCTGTGTTTTATTAATAGAGATAAGAATGATGTCATGTGACCTCCCAGAATCCTCCTCACCTCTCCGGTCAGGTCTGTGTTTTATTAAAGCGGAGGTCCGAGGTAGGAAAAAAAAATTAAAAGTCAGCAGCTAGACATACAGTAGCTGCTGACTTTTAATAATTGGACACTTACCTGTCCTGGAGTCCAGCGATGTCTGCACCCACCGCCGATCTTCGGATCGGGGGACGGGTGCAGCCGCCTCCATCGCGGGTAAGGGAACCCGGACATGTAAGCAGTACAGCTTCACGCCGGGCACCTTACTGCGTATGCGCGAGGCTCTGCTGTGCTCTGCTACTGGCCAGGCAGCCAGAAGTAAAGTGAGCAGGGAGAAGGGAGCTGGGCTGCTGCCGTCAGCGGCCGCGGCTGCCAGCCAGAGCTCCTGGATGTGTGGAAAAGGACACCTGTCTAAAGACAGGTGTCCTCTTCCCCCCCCCCCCCCGAAAAGTGCCAAATGTGACACCTGAGGGGGGGAGGAATCCAACCAGCGGAAGTTCCACTTTTGGGTGGAACTCCGCTTTAATAGAGATAAGAGTGATGTCATGTGACCTCCCAGTATCCTCCTCACCTCTCTGGTCAGGTCTGTGTTTTATTAATAGAGATAAGAGTGATGTCATGTGACCTCCCAGTATCCTCCTCACCTCTCCGGTCAGGTCTGTGTTTTACTAATAGAGATAAGAGTGATGTCATGTGACCTCCCAGAATCCTCCTCACCTCTCCGGTCAGGTCTGTGTTTTATTAATAGAGATAAGAGTGATGTCATGTGACCTCCCAGTATCCTCCTCACCTCTCCGGTCAGGTCTCCATCATATTAAAGTCACAATTCAGGCTGATGTATAATTTACCCACACAGAGGCCCCTACTACATAAGTTAAAAGCTGGTCGCAGGCTTTCTGACATCCTTACATACAAGACAGGCCCACATCCTAAGAGCATTGGGAAAAAAAGAGAAAAGCGCTAGATGGAAGGTCATTGGGAGGAGGAGCTGTGAGGTCAGTGTTATTATAATATAAAGACATACATTTTCAAATCCCCCCTAAATAAACCCCCAGACCCGCCACTAATAAACACTGTATAATTCATTAGTATAGACCGATGAGGTGAGAAGGTGATTGGTGGAAAAGGTGACACATCTTCAAAATGAGGAGAATGTTCCGGCCCTGTAAGTGGGGAAATGTTCTGCCCCTGAAGGGGTTAATCTACATTTCCACACTATATATGTGTGTATCATCATCTGCTGGAGATAAAACACCTCACAGTGACTATGGAGGAAGAGGACGGACATGATGGGGGGAGGGGGTTACTGGGTGTAAATAGAAAATAAGATCTTATTACCTCCTCTGCTGCCACTTCCAGCAACGTCTTCTCTCTACTTCCTCCCGACTCACCTCTCACCCGGAACTTCCTCTCTGTAAGTGACATCACTTCCTGTCTTCCATTGAGCCTTGCTGTCTAAGTAGAAGTGACATCACCACCTTGTGGAGCTCAGAGGAACTGCAGTCCTGAGAAACTTCTCATAGTGTGAACGCGGCCTTGTGCTGTACTGTATATCCTTATAGATGGGTCATCTCCACTCCCACCAAGGGGGATAGAAATATATTACTGCCTAGTCCAGCCTTTCTCAGACAGGGTTCCTCCAAAGGTTTCAAAGAGTTTCTTGAGAAATTAACAATTTTTTTCCCCTTTACCAAATTACCAGAAACCCCTCACCATGCATGGGGGAGAATCCCTGAGTACTTCAATTGGTTCTTGCTGTCCCCCTTAAAGTGACCAACCCAAATACTGGGGACACATACCTCCCATCCAGGACCCATCCCTAGCATCCTGAACATATCCCCCCTTTCTGCCTCTACGTGAATGTGTCCAAGGCAATATGGGACACATTGCAGTGTACCCTATGAGAGAAATGGCATTATGGTGTTGTTTTCCAGTGTTCCACCACAAATTTAAACTCTTGTATGGCCAAGAACCACCTGGTTACCCTAGCATTCGTGTGTTTGTTCTGTCTCATGCAGGTCAGTGGGGCATTGTCCAACACCAAATGAAACTTTCTGTCATGGAGAAAGTAGCACATTTGATGGCCAGGCACTCTCACTCCACTACAGTGTAATTTCCCTCAGCAGCCTTTAAAGTGGTTGTAAACCCTTTACAACCACTTTAAAGTACAGGTAAGCCTATAATCAGGCTTACCTGTAGGTACTGAGAATATCTCCTAAACCTGCACAGTTCAGGAGATGTTCAATGTATCAGCATGTGCCGACGTCATCGGCACATGCACACTGAACAAATGGCCCCAGGGTGCCATTTGTTCAAGGAATGTGCCGTAACTGGCGGCTCCGGCCAATCACAACGCTGGAGCCCGCGATGCGATTGGCCAGAGTCCGCAATCCCGGAAGAAGGCATAGACAACATGACGCCGGTCACAGCGGTGCTCGGGGACCGCTGCAACAGCGCCAATCTAAGGCAGGGGTAGGCAACCAGTGGCCCTCCAGCTGTTGTGAAACTACATTTCCCATGAGGCATTGCAAGGCTGGCAGTTACAATTCCTCCCAGAGGCATGATGGGACTTGTAGTTCTGCAACAACTGGAGGGCCCCAGGTTGCCTACCCCTGATCTAAGGTAAGTATTTCATAATGAGCTAGTATGCGATGCATACTAACTCATTATGCCTTTGTCTTGCAGGTGTTTTTTTTTTCCCCCCGCTTGACAACCACTTTAACTTCCTACTGAGAAAGACTGAAGTCTTTACAAAATTGCAGTCTTTGTCAATTTTCCTATCGCATTCCTTCCTGGCAATTTAGGCTCTTATGTTGGTGGGTGCTGCAATGAAAACCAGCTGGGTCCTGGAAATGTCATGCATATGTAAATATTCGTCAGCACACCGTGGATCCTCGTCCAAAGTTTTCTTTATTCAAAAGATCGCATCACAGAAAAGTGCAACGTTTCGGAGCCACGCAGGACCCCTTTGTCAGGCATGTGATGACGAAGGGGCCCTGCGCGGCTCCGAAACGTTGCACTTTTGTGTGATGTGATCTTTTCAATAAAGAAAACTTTGGACGAGGATCCACGGTGTGCTGACGAATATTTACAAAATTGCAGCCTTGGACTTCGGTACCAACACCCTGAGCAGATAAATGTGATCTTTGTGTATGCGATTGCTGTGGACGAGATAGCATCTTAAGTATACCTCTCAACTTTTTTGGGATGGTGTTGGGGTACCAGTGAGGCCTGCTGTTCTGACTGGCTTGGATCGACCCTGTGTCTTTTAAGGATCCAGTTTGAGAATAATCTTAGCGTTATGAGAAACACACACAGACAGACAGTTTGGATGCCAAGATTATTCTGAATTGTATTGTTTGGGTCAAACATTTTATAGTCATTATGAAGGGCGTTACAAAGTTAATGATATTCTGCAACACATCACCTTATAGGTTAACAATTATACAAAGTTAATAATATTCCAAATAATATGAGACTAAAGGTTTAGTAATTATAATAGATAAGAAAAACAATTATGAAACTCCTCCTTAAGAAAGGAGGGGGTCTTTATCCAGAGCCCTGAAGCTATGGGGTTGTGCTAAAGTAATCCTAATTATTGTGGCTGGTAGTACCAGGTACATGGAATTTAGTAATTGGGATGGTAGATGAGATCATCTCTGTACGTGCAAACTGTGAATTCTGAAATGGAAGAAGGGGGGTTGGGAAGACAGAGGAGAAAAGAATATTTTAAAATGGAATCCAGAAGACAAAATGGCGTTTCAGTGTTTTCTCTGCATCCCCCCCCCCCCCCATAGATGGGAACGTGGGACACCTATTAGCAAAAGTATGTAGGCATAAGACACCCCCCGCCACGCCCCCTTAAAGGAGAATAGTTAAACCCACAAGTGCTAATTTTAACCACTACTATTCCTTTATACTGGCTTTTGAAATTCACCAATGCAGCAATTTAGAAACTGGATGAAAGGTTTAGCCATGGGAAATACTTTTTTTTAAAGATAAATAGTACAATTTATATACAACTATATAGATCAGGTCAAAATTCAACCAACTGACCAACATGTTGTTAGGTTGAGTTGTGTACAATAAACTGGATTTTATATAAAATGTATTGTCTGTTATTCACCTAGAAAATCCCAGATACTTTTTTGCTGCCCTTTGGGACAGATGTGCATTCTCTACAGTATCTCACAAAAGTGAGTACACCCCTCACATTTTTGTAAATATTTTATTCTAGCTTTTCATGTGACAACACTGAAGAAATGACACTTTGCTACAATGTAAAGTAGTGAGTGTACAGCTTGTATAACAGTGTAAATTTGCGGTCCCCTCAAAATACCTCAACACACAGCCATTAATGTCTAAACCGCTGGCAACAAAAGTGAGTACACCCCTAAGAGAAAATGTCCAAATTGGGCCCAAAGTGTCAATATTTTGTGTGGCCACCATTATTTTCCAGCACTGCCTTAACCCTCTTGGGCATGGAGTTCACAGGAGTTTCACAGGTTGCCACTGGAGTCCTCTTCCACTCCTCCATGACAACATCATGGAGCTGGTGGATGTTAGAGACCTTGCACTCTTCCACCTTCTGTTTGAGGATGCCCGAAAGATGCTTCTTAGGGTTTAGGTCTGGAGACATGCTTGGCCAATCCATCACCTTCGGCTTCTTTAGCAAGACAGTGGTAATCTTGGAGGTGTGTTTGGGGTCGTTATCACGTTGGAATACTGCCCTGCGGCCAAGTTTCCAAAGAGAGGAGATCATGCTCTGCTTCAGTATGTCACAGTACATGTTGGAATTCATGGTTCCTTCAATGAACTGCTTCCTCATTTGGGTGGTATGCTCCAGCATAATCTTACGTGGAGAAGATTTGCTTGCCCAGGATTCTTTAACCTGGTCAAGCAACCTGTACACCAACGCAAATGGTGAAAGCCCATTAGATAGTTGAGGTACTTCTCTGATGGCAAACATCAGTGCCGGGAGTGAGCAGTCTCAATATTTTCCATCTTTTTGTACAACTCTCTTGAGCATAGATTTTAGGGTTTTATCAAACCTTCCAGCCAGCCCATCCATCTTTGGGTGATTGACAAAAGTACTTTATTGTTTAATCTGGAACAACTTGCACTGGTCTGCCATTACCTTCAACAGGAATGGAGTGCCTTGATCCATCAAGATTTCTTTGATGAACCCAGTTCTTGAGAATGCATTAACTCTCTAACAATCGCCTTCAAGAAAGTCTTCCTCAGAGAGACTGCCTCTTGATACCTCTTTGCATAATCAAGTACCACCAGGATATATTGGTGTCCCTGAGCCAATTTCACCAAGGGGGCCCACCAGACCTATCCCTCGATAATAAGCTGAGGCACCAAGGGATTCCTAAAATGTAACACTGGTGTAGTTATTTGACCAATGGTACATGAACCGCAATCTCTTTTCACTTCAGCAATGACCCCTAGCCTGTTAAACTGGTCTGTTATCTTTGCCCCTGTTTTCTCAGCTGTAGCCTAACCAATACGTCCATTCCTAACCAATGAAGCCACAAAGCTCCTAATTCACTCCCTGGTTATCTCTCGCCTCGACTACTGCAACTCCCTCCTCATTGGATTACCTTTAAATAGGTTATCCCATACTCAGTCCATCATGAATGCTGCTGCCAGACTCATCCACCTTACAAATCGCTCAGCGTCTGCTACCTCTCTCTGCTAATCCCTCCATTGGCTTCCACTCACCCAACAAATTAAATTCAAAATACTAACAATAACTTACACAGCCATCCACAATTTGACCCCCAGCTACATCACCAATGTAGCGGTATCCCCGCCCTCTAAAGGCCTAATGGTGACCTCCAGAGTCAGGGAGAGCTGACATTCTTCCTCAAGGTGCAGGTTACTAGGCATGGTGGGGGTAATGCAAGTTGGAAACATGAGTGCCAGTCACTTTTTAAATGCAAAAAGAGATTTATTGTCTCTTAAACAGAACTGGGGAAGTGAGGGTTAGGGCCAGGACACCCTTAGACAGATGCAATAGCAATTGGCAGACTCTGAGACAAAAATAGTAATAGGCAGACAGCTATATAGGTAGCGGGCCTTTAAGCTGGATGCAGCAACTGTATTTGTAGAACTATTGCCTCCTATGGCAACTGAACTTTCAATAGTCAATATAGATCTGTACACATAACTCACAGTATCCCGTTATAGATCTTCTCTCACATCTCACAGTATCCTACTGTAGAACTTCACTCACTGAGCTCCCAGTCTCTCACTAGACTTCCAAGATCCCAGCCGCCGCTGGATCCCCTGAGCTCTTCCACAGCTAACCCACTGTATACTCCTCAAGCTTCACCCACGCTGACCCGCTGGGTACCTGACTTGGCACTCTGCTGAAGCTTTCCCACTTCTTCATCATCCCCGGCTGGTGAAAAGGCTGCTCTGGTACTTCTTCAGAATTCCATACACTGGCCTCTGATAACAGGAGTGGTTGTCCCTTGGTGGCAACTGCTTCCCCTTTACCTCTGGCCTTGATCCTCACTTGCCTCTGGCAATAGGAGTGGTCGCCCCCTGATGGCAACTGCTTCTCGTTCACCTCTGCAACTTGGTTGGGCTTCCGGCCTGTAGCCCCAACCCTGTGCTGCTTCTCTAAAACCTGGATAGGCCTCAGACAGCCCAGCAGCCAGGTGCTCCAGGATAGGCCTCCGGCTTCTGGCCTAGCAACCGGGAGCAATACAACACACATAAACCCAGACAATAATCTAGGTTGCACAGAACCCCGATCACCTGACTCCTCCAAATAAATAGGCTCTCCCAGCAGGACAAGGGGCCAAAGAAACCCCTGCCAATTGGCTGAGACAACATATCCACGCTTATTCTGTATTCACTATGCCCTTGTCATTCTAATGCCACAGGCAACAATGCCACCTAGTGAAAGAAGAGAAAGGTGCATCAAATTCTGGTTTAGGGCAGTGGATCTCCCTAACAACTAGCCACTCTAGTTACCACCTAGCAGAACTAAATTTGTTAGCAACCCTGTTTAGGACCAGAGTGCTACACTAACCTAGTCTCAAAATATCAACCAAATAGTTCTCTTTGTTCCTTCCAAGACCTCCTGCTCTGTAGTTCTCTCATCACCTCCTCCCATGTTTGCCTCCATGACTTCTCCCTAGCCTCTTCCATCCTTTGAAATTGTCTACCCCAATCTGTCCAACTATCTCCAACTCTATCCACTTTTAGGCAATTCCTTGAAAACGTTTCTCTTCAGAGAAGCCTTTCCCACCTGCACCTAACAACTGTACTTTAATTTTCTTCATCGGCTCATTCCCCATTGTTATTTATCTTGTTATTGTAAGCTCTAACAAGCAGGGCCCTCTGATTCCTCCTGTATTAAATTGCATTGTAACTGTGCTGTCTGCCCTTGCATTGTAAAGCGCTGTGCACACTGTTGGCACTTGGCACTATAAAAATCCTGTATAATAATAATAATAGCAGACCTCCCATTGTGTCATTGTGAGTCAAGTCCAGTATCATTTGTCTAAAAGGCTGGGGGACCAGTAATTGGTCGACCACTTCATCCCAGACTTATGTGACTCTATCTGACTAATTAGTTTTGATCACAAAGTGGTGAAACCTTCTTTCAGCCTCAAGCACTTGTGATAACTCATGAATCACTTTGACTTTTTAGCCAGCATTTTTTTTACATTGGGTCCCTAATTTGGGCAGTGCCAAATGCACACCTTAACACTTCCACCTCAGGATGCACCAAACTAGAAAAACCTTTCCCCTCATCCTCCTTGGACATAGCCTGTAGTGGGGAAGTGTCCTCTACATTAAGGTGACAAGATTTTTAAAATGAAATCCGGGGACATATTTTTTTTTATTGGCAAATGGTACAGGACTGCATAATACACATAGCAGTGGGCACAGGACTGCATAATACACAGAGCACTGGATACAGGACTACATTATATACAGAGCGCTGGGTACAGGACTGCATAATACACAGTGTACTGGGTACAGGACTGCATAATACACAGAGTGCTGGTTACAGGACTGTGTAATACACAGAGCTCTAAGCACAGGACTACATAATATACAGAGCGCTGGGTTCAGAACTACATAATATACAGAGCACTGGGCACAGTACTACATAATACACAGAGTGCTGGGCACAGGACTGTAAAATACACAGAGTGCTGGGCACAGGACTGCACAATAAACAGAGCGCTGGGTATAGGACTACATAATGTAAAGGAGGGTGTTAGGCATAGAGTGCAGGGTTCAGAAGTTTGCTATGCACAGAGGACACTTCTTCCCCCACATCCACAACTCACCTGTGCACCCTTCTCTTTCACATTATCTCTGCAGCCATCTTTTAGCCCTTTCCCCACAACAGCTAAACTCTCAATCTCTCCATGCAACTGAATCAGCTCTGACCCCTGCTCCCCCACTGCCCTCACCGGTGTACAAACAGACCCCCCCCCATCTGCTCACCTCCTGGTGTCAGCCCTCCACACAGTCAATTTTTGGTTCTGCCTCTCCTCCACTGAACAGTAGCAGGAGGGGCAGTGAGATCATCCATCAGGGGGCATTGGCATCCGAGCCACCAGACTTTCATAGCCAGCATGGGATGTCCTGTCTATGTTAATTCGGCTCTGAATCCGGGGACAAAACCAGGGACAGACTTAGTCTGGGGACAGTATCCTCAATCCGGGGACTGTCCCCAGAAACCGGGGATGTCTGGTCACCCTACTCTACATCCTCCCCAACCATGGCCTGCAAAGGATGAGATTCCCCCTTAGTGTTTCCTCTGCCCACCATCTACCACAGGTACAACATCATTAGTATTCTCTAAAGTCACAGATATTAAACAAAAGGAAGAGGACGCCATCATCTAAGTGTAGCCTTTAGTAGTGAATATATATTATAAAAAACATGTATGCACTCACTGTTGCAGGTTAGAGACAGGCATACAGTATCTCATAGCTCTTCATGCAGAGATCATCTAGGAAGCGGACCTAGAATTGCAGTTGGAGTTCAGCAGGGAGATGGCCGGTGTATGCAGAGCTGAGTAGGGAAGCAGCTGGATGAAAAGCAGCAGTCTCAGAACCACGCTGGAATGCAAGCTGTGGAAATTGCAGCTGGAGGCTTCTGGATTGGGCTCGGCTGGACTCCGTGAGTCACGTCAGCATGCTGACATAAGGCTATGAGTTTCAGGGCTATTAAAGCATGTTATACAGCACAGCCCTTGTGCTGTATCATTGGCCCCCTGTACCACCTGTAATACCTGGCTGATCCTGCCAGTTTCTACCTCCCCCCCGTAAGCTGTCTTTGATATATCAGGGCTGCAGAGCCCTGACACCGGAGTCAGCGTACACGTCTCCGTCAGTTACAGCTCTGCTCTGTGTCTCCTGTGTCCTCTCCCCCCTCCTCTTTCTGCCTGCCTTCTCCGTGTTGCCCCCTCCCCCTCCCCCGCTGCTCAACTTACTCTTTATTTTTAATATAATCCTCATTTTATTAATGTAAGGGCCCCCGTGACTGTGCTTTATAAAAATAACGGCTATATATTCCTTGTTTACAGAGTGCTGATCTGCGCTGATTGACACCTCGCTTCTCTCCTCTATCAGCCGACAGATGCAGCTGACTGGGCCGCCTCTCTCCTCCTGACTGATGCACCCTCTTCCTTTTGTTAATTATCTGTGCATTAGACCTAACCGGTGTTAACTGCTTGACATCAACCTAAAAAAAGGTCTACATTTCTGGTACACAAAACAAAAATTCAGCTTACTGCCAGCATAACCTTGGCCCACCACAGGGTTATAAAAATCCCGCCTGCTTCAGGGGTCCAGAAAAAGGTTCTCAAGAGCCCAGCAGCACCCCAGAAGCAAAAACCAAATAGATCTTTCTCACAAGTGTGTCCTGCTTCATCTCATGGGCACTTGTTGACTGCTTCCTGCCCTTTTTGGCCATCTCTTGCAGGTGGGTTAACCTTTTCTGAACTGAAGTACCCATAGTCAGAGATTCAAGCTCTTTCCCACCCAATATCTCTGAGTTTCCACATGCAGGGATCCATATAAAGACTTAACAATCTTGGGAAAACTGCAAGTCAGTTCCTTCCACCTTTACTGGATTACCCTGGCAACCCTCGCCCTGCATGGGTGAGAATCCTATGAGTTTTGCCTTGATTATAATACTCTCTGGAGCTATCTAAGGTGTCTATGGCAGTCTAATTGGCTATACGGGGGATCAAGAACCATATGTGGTTACTATGGTTTACTACAACATGCCCTTTAGGACCCTATGAGATCCAAGGGTTGCATTGTCTGGTGAGAGGCTATGTAGTCGAGTCCTGCACAGTGGTGTGTTTGTTTGATGGGAGATTTGGTTGCACATACAGTATGGCTAAATTTATGGTTATTTTGGCTATTGCACTTAAAGTGGAGATCCACCCTTTTAAAAGTCAGCAGCTACAATAAGTGTAGCTGCTGACTTTTAGGCCTCATACACACGGACGTTTTTTGATGCCGGCGTTTTCTGCAGCTCTCCATGTTAGTCAATGGCCCCATAAAAACGCCAACGTTTTTGAGCTGTAGATGGCGTTGGCGTTTGTGAGCTGAAACTAGAACCCACGGCCAGTGCATTCTGAGGCTGTAACGTTTTGGCATTTTTTGACGCCGACGCCGCAAAACGCCAACTAACGCCAACAAACGCTAACTAATATTGTACAGGCGTTTTTTGACGCCAAAGTTTTTAGGTTGAAAAATAGCAGAGGGATGATTTTTTAAAAAAAACGCCTATTGACGCCGACGCTCTCTAATGCCAATGCATAACGCCAAAAACGCAGATTTTTTTTCCTTGACGTCGGGCCCGACGGTTTGTTTATTTTTTAAGAAACGTCCGTGTGTATGAGGCCTTAATAATCAGACACTCATCTGTCCCCCGGGCCAGCTATGTGGCCGCCTGCTGCCTCGCTCCTCTCCACCTCTTCCGTGCGGCGCTGGCATTGCAGTCCTTCAAAGCCGGTCACTCCCAGAGCATGCACGAGCCACGGAGCAGCGATGTGAATGGCCGGGCAATCTTCTGGGAACTGTAATGTGTCCCAGAAGATTGCCGGGAGGGAGGGGGAGAGGTGAACTTCCTTCCGGCTCTGTGGTGCCAGGGGAAGAAGTGGGAGCTGGATACCTGTAAAAAACAGGTATCTGCCCTCCCCCCAATAACAATGACATGTCAATTGTGCCATGGCAGGGGCGGATCCAGAGTCAAGTCGGGGGGGGGGGGGGGGCACTGGCAGAAAATTAGGTGTTGCTTACAGAACTGAATGTATAATACAGTGTAGAGAGGTCAGTATCGTGTAGGACAGTGTACAGAGGTCAGTAGGATGTAGAGCAGTGTACAGAGGTCAGTAGGACATAGGGCACTGTACAGAGGTCAGTAGGACGTAGGGCACTGTACAGAGGTGAATAGGATGTAGGGCAGTGTACAGAGGTCAGTAGTATGTAGGGCAGTGTACAGAGGTCAGTGCTATGTAGGGCAGTGTACAGAGGTCAGTAGTATGTAGGGCATACACTGGGGGGGTCAGGAGAGCATACA
>BLSH010395565.1:742768-766077 GCA_018402905.1 Glandirana rugosa
CCCCCCCCCCCCATGCTGATCTGGTCCCCTGTGCTCCTCTATTACCCGCCCCCCTTCTCTATAGTCCCACATGCTCCTTCTGGTCCCTACATGGTGGTGGAGAATCTATTGGATCTATTTAGACCTGCCAAGTCCCAATGGCCTCTGTTAGTCTGATCACCAAAGCCATTGCCGAACCTGGGGCCCAACTCTCAGGAGAGTCAGGGAGTGACCACCCCAGGGTCTCAGAGTTTTGCTCCGGCATGAATAATGAGAACATGAGAATGTGCTGTGCTGGTGTTGTCACTCCCGGGGCATCTAGGCTCAGTGTCCCCTGTGGGAGGAAATCATGGAGTACAGAGCTACACGGAGGATATCCTCGTATGCCTAGATAGTCTGTGCTTCCCACTTGGATCTGGCTGAAGGGCTGTTTGAATGTGACATCTGAGTGAGCCAAGTTCATGCCAAGGCAACCTAATCCATGATATTATAAAAGGTCTGGACTGTCAACTCTTTGTTAAACTGTTGGACTGTGTGAGCAGAAGACTGCCTGAACAATGTGACATTTTGGTTCCCCTTGAAGGGCGAGAAAGTATGGCTTTAGTGAATGCTGATGATGTTGCACCTGTAGTAAATAGTCTACAGACCAAGGAAACCACTAAGGAGTAATCTTCTCCTATGCAGGCCATGGTCGGAGAGGATATAGAGGAAACTTCCCTATTACAGTACAGTATATATCCAAGGAGGATGAGAGGGAAGGTTCTCTACTCCAGTGCATCCTTATATAAAAGGGTCAAGGTGTGGCACTGCTCACATTAGGGACCTCATGTTAAAATATGTCAGAGAAACAATCACAATGATTAATGGGGTATCACAAGTGCCAGAGGCTGAAAAAAGGTTTTTGTGATCAATAGGCATTTGCTATATCAAGTCCACAAAGTCCAGGCAGAATTGGTCAAACAATTACTGGCCCCCCAGCCTTTTGAACAAATGGTACTCGACATGGCTGACATGGGACACAATGGAAGGTCAGCTTGGGCCAGATAAAACAGAGGCATGGATAAGACAGTTTTACTGGCTGAGGGTCATTGCTGAAGTAAAAGATATTGTGGTTCATGTCACACTTGTCAACTAACAGCTCCAGTGTCACATTTTAGAAAACATTTAATGCCTCTGTCTATTATCGAGGTATTGCGGTGGATCTGGTGGCCCCCCTGGTGAAATCAGCACAAGGACACCAATATAACCTGGGGGTACTTGATCATGCAAGGAGGTATCCAGAAGCAAGAGAAAAGGCAGCGCCATCTAAGAGGGCGTGGCACGAGTGCATGCCACACCCACCGCCAATGACGTCCGCTCAACCTCCGTCCACCCAGGACTCTGTTGAGGAACGCCGATGTTCTGTCGATTAGTGCCCTCTATCGAAGAGTGCCTGAGCATGCACAGAACGTACAAGCACAACAGCTGATTTCCCGATCAGCTGTTGTGGTGCAAGTGCAGACAGAGGGCACTCTTCGATATTCCTGAGTGTTCCTATTCATTGACGGATGGAAGGTAGAACGTGCGACTTGTGGGGAGGAGAGATATCATATTGATTGACGCGGACGAGTGTTGGGCGGATGTCTGGGGCATGTCCGCACTTGTGGGGCAGCGATTTGGTTATTCTCCGGGTGGGTTTGTTTGTGTTTATGGGCGGGTTCAATGCTTTGCTGGTTGTACACGTGCAAGTTGACACAGCGAATTTGATAGAGATTTGGAGCAGGTTTTGATGTGTTGCAGTTCGGATTTGGCTATTTTGCAGGACCGTGGCATTTGCACTCATTGGCGTGAGTACATTTATTTCGTTGTTGAACCTTAACCCCTTCAGTGCTGGACATACATCATGTATTGAGGGGGTCAGCATACAATGAGGCACATGTATTGGGGGAGAGGGATGGATAGATACATACAGCATGTGATGATATCACGTGTGAGACACACAGGAAGTCATGACATCACGCATGAGACGCAAGCAAGGCTGACCCCCTTTCGGAAGGCAACTCCATTTTGTGATGGTCAGCCATTGCAGTTTGAACGTAAAGACAAAACTCCTCACACCCCCTCCCTTCCTGGCCAGATTGACTTCAAAGGGGGCCATCTGATCATGGTTTCTTCAGGAAGAAGAGACCTGTTCATTTATCTTTAACAGCCATAAACTGAACTGATGTTTGGACATGCGACACTGTAAATCACCCAAGCAATCCTGACCTTTTCAGTAACCCTGAAACGACATGAAAAGGTAGAAAAACTTACATACAGTCATAATTCCAA
The DNA here is from genome assembly GCA_018402905.1 of Glandirana rugosa. NCBI lineage: Eukaryota > Metazoa > Chordata > Amphibia > Anura > Ranidae > Glandirana > Glandirana rugosa. The sequence goes on from BLSH010395565.1 coordinate 745,058, forward strand.
CTAGGGACCTAACCACGTACATATTTGAACACAGCATTTCAGACCGAGTTATTCAAGTGTAAATGTCGAAGACTTCCATAGTAAGGAGAGGCAGAACTGGTATGTTCCCTTCCCTGGGTCCTAGAAGGTATCAGAAGTCTCATGTTTGGAGTCATTTGTAAGCTTTATGTATGCTGAGATTGAATTTCTTACTGTGAGATTTGCCGGGCGGTCCAATCATGAGATTTGATTTTCATACACAACGTGTGAATTAGGATAGCATGTATCTCAACGGCCCACCCTGGATATTGTCTAGGAAACCGCCCCCTCATGTGAATGGTCAGGGGCATAAGGTCCCACCCCTTGTCACCCAGAGAAAAAGGGATCGCTAAGATCAATTGGCAGTTCTCAATTTCCATCAATGAAGCAACATCAGAGAACCAGAAAATCTTCGAAACACTGATTAGTCACTGACATTTCAAACGCAAGTATTTCATTCTGTTCCTTTGCTGTATATTTTGTCTCAGTATTTTGCAACCTTCTTTATTTTTCTGTAAATATTTTACTGCACCTAAAACTTGACCTTTTCATTATTAAACCTTATTCTAAAAAGTGTTAACCTTGTCCCTAAAGCTCTTAATGCAACTATCACGAATCTGTTCTTTTGAAGAGTTACTGTTTTTAAAATAACGCACCTGAATATACCTGTCTGAGGTGACAGCGTGTGTTACAGGTGGTTATTCTGAAATACTGGTATTGCTAACATCCGGGTCTTCTGGCCGGCATCCAGAAGTGGTGGCAGAGAAAGGGTTAATTGTTGGAATTAGCCCGGTAACAAGCACTCTCAGGTGGCTGGCATTTAGACGGTGGTCCCGCAAACTGGGAAATCTTTGTGCTGAAAGCAGCTGAGAGTGGCATTGTTACGTTCGTGACAAGCACAGTGTTAGATCAGGGGGGTCCTCAGTCGCCCACTGGTGAGGAGGGCAGCGATCTGATACCCGCGTTCGTCACACAGCATACAACGGCTGACATGTATTGGGGGGTCAGCATAGCCACAGGCCCCAGCAGCCAGGCACCAGGACCAGCAGCCAGGCACCAGGACCAGCAGCCAAGCACCAGGACCAGCAGCCATGCACCAGACCCCAGCAGCCATTCACCAGACCCTGCAGCCTGGCATAAGGACCAGCAGCCAGGCACCAGACCCCAACAGCCAAGCACCAGGACCAGCAGCCAGGCACTAGACCCCAGCAGCCAGGCACTAGACCCCAGCAGCCAGGCACCAGACCCCAGCAGCCAGGCACTAGACCCCAGCAGCCAGTCACCAGGACCAGCAGTCAGGCACCAGAACCAGCAGTCAGGCACCAGACCCCAGCAGCCTGGCACCAGACCCCCGCAGCCAGGCACCAGACCCCAGCAGCCTGGCACCAGGGCCAGCAGGCAGGCACAAGGACCAGCAGCCAGGCACCAGACACCCACAGCAAGGCACCAGACACCCACAGCAAGGCACCAGGACCTGCAGCCAGGCACCAGACCCCTGCAGCCAGGCACCAGACCTTCTTAAACTTGTTAAAGAAACTTGGGCAAGCAAATCTTCTCTATATAATACAGTGGGGAAACATATCACCCAAATGAGGGAATGATATGTTAAGGTGATGCCTATGGTACAGGTGAATTTAGAGAGGGCCCAAAAACCAGAGAGGAGTGTAAAATCAGTCCGCCAAATGCATACAGTTCCAAGCTGGGTAACGGGTGGCTGTGCTTATACCCAGCTACCCAGCGTGACAGGAGTGGTACGAGGTGGTAGACAGGGTAAAAAGGGTTTGGTGAGGGAAACGATAAGGTACATCAACCTGGGAAGTGGAAGCCTTATTAAATTTACCATGTGAATCTATTAACACTGTGGAACGATTGTGAACAGGTAGCTGTCCTAGCTGAGGTGAACTTTTTTTTACAAAGTTATAGGGAGATTTTTTCAGGCTGCCAGGCCTTAGTATTGTAAATGTGCATGATGTGACCACGGAGCCTAATGTGAAGATCTGAGTAAAAACCTATCGCATTCCAGAGACACACAGGAAAGCTGTATTGGAGGAAGTTTGGAAAATGCTAGATATAATTCAGGAGTCACAGAGTGAATGGTCAAGCCTGACTGTATTGGTATCGTAGCTCAATGGGATTGAGGAGTTTCTAAAGACCTCAGCCTTTAACAGTAGTAAGTTGACAGCCGCCAAGAGACATTACACTGTAGGAGATTGAGAGTGCCTGGCATCAAATGTGCTTTAGACTCCCTACGCTTTTTTCTCCATGACAGAAAGTTAGTTTGGTGTTGAACAATGCCCCACTGACTTGGATGACACAAAACAAACACAGGAATGCTAGGGTACCCAGATGCTAATTGGTCCTACAAGAGTTTAAATTCATGGTGAAATACAGGCCTGGAAAACAATACCATTATGCCAATTCCCTCTCCAGGGTACACTGCAGAGTTTCCCACATTGCCTCGGACACCTCTGGATGGGAGGTATGTGTCGCCAGTATTTGGGTTGTGGTCCCTTTAAAGGTGATGACAAAACCCAGTTGGAGTACTGAGAACTAAGTTGGATTTTCACCCATGCATGGTGAGGGGTTCCTGTCGGGTGATCCATTAAAGGGGGAAACACAGTATTTCCAGAATTGTTAAGACCTTATATGGATCCTGGAATTCAGAGACTCGGAAATCAGCTAGATTATTATTATACAGGATTTATATAGTGCCAACAGTTTGCACAATGCTTTACATTGTAAAGGGAGACAATACATCAACAGTACAATTAAAAACAAGAGGGTTAGAGGAGCCCTGCTCCTGTGAGCTTGTAATGTAAGAGGGAGCGGCTGGCGAAACAGAAGGTAGGGACTGTGAGGTATGAACTGATTAGCGGAGTAAAAGATTTGCTTGTTAGCTGGAGGCAAGATAGGTCTCCCTGAAGAGATGAGTTTTCAGGGATCACTTAAAAGTGGACAAAGTAGGAGATAAATGGACAGATTGGGGCACTGAGTTCAAGAGGATGGGAGAAGCTCTGGAGAAGTCCTACAGACGAGCATGGGAGGAGGAGACAAAGGAGCTAGAGAGCAGAAGGTCTTGGAAGGAGCGGAGAGGATGGTTTGGGTGATATTTGAAGATAAGATTGGTGATTTAGCTCGGGGTAGAATTGTAAATGGCTTTGTATGTTATTGTGTTTTGAATTTTATTTGTTGGGCAATAGGAAGCCAGTGGAGGGATTGGCAAAGAGGAGTGGTGGACACTGAATGGTAGGTAAGGTGGATGAGTCTGGTAGCGGCGTTCATGATAGACTGAAGAGAGGATAGCTTGCGGAGAGGTAGGCCAATGAGGAGGGAGTTACAATACTGTAGTCAAGGCAAGCAATAACAAGAGAGTGAATAAGTTGCTTAGTAGTGTCAACGGTTAGGAATGGATGTATTTTGGAGATGCTTCAGAGGTGAAGTCTGCATGATTTGGAGAGTGATTGGATTTGGGGGCGAAAGGACAGGTCAGGGTCCAGGATTGCACCTAGGACCTTGACATAAGGGGGGGGGGGGGGGACTGATGGTTGTATTATTGATTTAGATGGAGATGTTGGTGGGGGGGTGAGGCACGGGCTGGAGGAAAAATGATGAGCTCGGTTTTAGAAAGACAGATGGTTATCTAAACTTCCCCAAACATTACAGACTGCCTTATATCACTGGTCAGTGTAGTGGTCCCTTACATTGGTGACCAATTAGAGAAGGACCCCCTTATATCAGTGGTCAGTGTAGTGGTCCCTTACATTGGTGACCAATTACAGATGGACCCTCTTATATCGTCATCAGTGGGAAGACTACTCACTTCATTGTCAGTTGTTATTAAGAGATAGAAATTGATCATTGATCAAGGGACCCCTAGAAACCTTTGGAGGAACCCTGACTGAGAAAGGCTGGACTAGGCAGTAATATATTTCTATCTCCCTTAGTCTGAATGGACATGACCCATCTATAAGGATATACAGTACATACACACACAGCACAAGGCCGTGTTCACACTACCAGATTTTTCTCTGGGCTGTAGTTCCTCTGATCTCCACAAGGTGGTGATATTACTTTTACATAGAAACAAAGTTGCTATGGAATACAGACAGGAAGTGATGTCAGGTACAGACAGGAAGTTCCGGGTGAGAGGTGAGTGGGGAGGAAGTAGAGAGGAGACGTTGCTGGAAGTGGCAGCAGAGGAGGTAATAAGATCTTATTTTCTATTTACACCCAGTAACCCCCCCCGTCATGTCCGTCCTCTTCCTCTATAGTCACTGTGAGGTCTTTTATCTCCAGCAGATGATGATACTCACATATATAGTGTGGGAACCTAGATTAACCCCTTCAGGGGCAGAACATTTCCCCACTTACAGGGCCGGAACATTCTCTGCATTTGGAGATGTGTTACCTTTCCCACCAATCACCTTCTCACTCCTCAGTCTATACTTCTGGATTATATGACTTTTATTAGTGGTGGGGATGGGGGATTTTAGACGTGTGCGATTTGTTTCGTTACTAGAGGTAGACCGATATATCGGGTCGATTTTTGTCATTTCTTTAATTAATTGGCATCGGCTGATTGTGCTGCAAATTAGGCCAATTAATTTATGCACTAAGGCCGGTTCACGCGGGCGATCCGACTTGCGGGGCGACTCAGCACAACCCCGCAAATCACGACTTGCAAATGACTTCCGTACAGTTAATGCAAGCCGCCTGAAGTAGTACAGCAACCTATTTCTAAGTTGGAGCGACTTGAGTCTCTCCTATGGACAAAGAAAGGCAAAAAGCCGGGCAGCCTGCCAAGTCTGAGAACATCGCTGATGAAAGAACCAAAAAGAAATATAATGTTTATACTTATCAAAGGAATGAACTCTGGGGTGTAGATGAGCTCAGTTTAACCATTTAAAGACTAAGTGCCGGTTCACACTTGTTCAATGCGTGAACCCTGCGAATCTAGTGTGGGTTCCCGCATCGCATCTGAATCGCACACTGGTTCACACTGAGATCTGGGAATCGCTGCGGGTGTCAATACAAAGTTAATGACACCCCAAATTGGATCGCAGTGCGAACTGTGAAATGGTGTAGGAATCGGATCGCATATGTGTGAACACCCATGCAATCCGATTCCAGTGCGGACCAAAAAAGGGTCCTGCACCATTTTGATGTGATGCGATTTCAGCCATACAATTTGTATGGCTGAAATCGCATCGCACAGACATCACATGTAATGTGAACAGCACTGAGGTGTGAATGACATGCAATGTCTATCATCACACTTGTGTGAACCGGCACTAAATCTTTTCTGTCATTTGTTGCTTACGATTAAAACTCTGTATTTTCTGCTAGAAAATCACTTAGAACCCCCAAACATTATATTAATATTATACAGGATTTATATAATGCCAACAGTTTGCGCAGTGCTTTACAATGTAAAGGGAGACATTACACCAACAGTACAATTCAAAACAAGGGGGTTAGAGGAGCCCTGCTCCTGCGAGCTTACAATCTAAGGGGGCTAGTGAAACAAAAGGTAGGGACTGTGAGGTATGAACTGATTAGGGGAGTACAATATTCATTTGTTAGCTGGAGGCAGGATAGGCCTCCCTGAAGAGATGAGTTTTCAGGGATCTCCTAAAAATGGACAGAGTAGGAAATAACCGAACAGGTTGGGGTAGTGAGTTCCAGAGGATGGGAGAAGCTCTGGAGAAGTCCTGGAGATGAGCATGGGAGGTAGAGACAAAAAGCTAGAGAGCAGAAGGTCTTTGGAGGAGCGCAGAGGATGGTTTGGGTGATATTTGGAGATAAGATTAGTGATGTAGCTCGGGGCAGAATTGCGAATGGCTTTGTAGGTTATTGTTAGCGTTTTGAATTTTATTCGTTGGGCAATGGGAAGCCAGTGGAGGGATATCTTTAGCAGAGACCCTAGAGAATAAAATGGCGGTTGTTGCAATATTTTATGTCACACATTGTTTGCGCAGCAGTCTTTCAATCACAATTTTTTTGCAAAAAAAATACACTTTAATGATTTTTAAAAAAGAAAACCTAAACCGTAAAATTAGCCCATTTTTTTCGTCCAAAAGTTTTTTTGTTTATTTAATATTTATGATGCATAATTTTTTAAATCTAAATTATACATAAAGTGCACTGATTGGAGGGTTGTTGTGTTGTTTTAATAAATGTTTAATTTAAGCAATTTTCTGTATCACTTCTTATTACTTAACTGTTAGATTTTATGAGATGAAGGGGAAAAAAAAGAAAACTCGGCCTAACATATTGGCCCAAAAAAATTGGCATCATATGTTGGCCTTCGGCCTCCCTGATTTCTAAATATCGGCATCAGCCAGAGAAAAACCCATATCGGTCTACCTCTATTCATTGCTAATCAAAATTCGGATGAAATTTGTGTGATTCGGATGAATCTGAATCACAATATTAACTAATTTCAACGAATCCAAAATAAATTGTAATGAAAGCAATGAATTCATACGTATATATTAGTTTAATGTGAATAATATGATGCGATAGTTTGGGCCTTTTTGTTAATGTTTGAAGCATCCGAAATAACATAACAACATAACGAATAATCTGATTTGATTCAAATCCATTTTGTTTTTCTTCTAGTGAGTGTAGCGTGAATATTGTAATGAGATTCTTTTGTAATAAGGTTGAGATACCATTTGTTCAATTTGTATGTGGACACCCCAGCAAAGTAAGTTGGGAATGGGTAAATTAGTTAACCACTTTAAGACCGGGCTTCTTTTTGGAGTTCGGTGGTTACGAGTTAAAATCAGTTTTTTGTTTTTTTTGCTATAAAATTACTTAGAACCTCCAAACATTATATATATTTTTTCTAACACCCTAGAGAATAAAATGGTGGCTGTTGCAAAACTTTGTCACACCGTATTTGCGCAGCAGTCTTACAAGCACGATTTTTTTTTTTTTAAAGATTCAGTTTTTTGAGTTAAAAAATAAGACAACAGTAAAGTTAGTCCAATTTTTCATATTGTGAAAGATAATATTACGTGAGTAAAATGATACCCAACATGTCATGCTTCAAAATTGCGTCCATTCGCGGAATGGCGACAAACTTTGCAACATAAAAATCTCCATTGGCGACATTTAAAAAAATTCTACAGGTTAGCAGTTTTGAGTTACAGAGGAGCTCTGGTGCTAGAATTGTTGCTCTCACTCTAACGATCGCGGCGATACCTCACATGTGTGGTTTGCACACCGTATTCATATGTGGGCGGGACTTGTATGTATGCGTTCGCTTCTGTGCACGAGCTCGCAAGGACATGCGCTTTTAATTTTTTTTTTTTTTTAATTATCTATTTTACGTTTTAATTTTTATTTTTACACTGTTCTTTTTTTTTTTTTTTTTTTAATTTGATCACTTTTATTCCTATTACAAGAAATGTAAACATTCCTTGTAATAGAAGAAAAATTGGCAAGACCTCTTAAATATGAGATCAAAAAGACCACACATCTCATATTTACACTTAAATGCAAAAAAAATTTTTTTGAAAAAAAATGACATCACAAAAAAAAAAATGTCCCCTTTAAGACCATTGGGCGGAAGTGACTTGTGACGTCGCTTCTGCCCAGCCATGTTATGGAGCCGGGTGAACGGCTTCAGCCGCTCACTCGGCTCACGGACACTGGGGGGGGGGCGGATGCGATCATCTCCGCTGCTGCCGGCGGAGGGGGGGGCACCTCTCCCGCCTCTGATAAAAGTGATCTAGCGGCGCATTCGCCACTAAGACCACTTTTATCTGACGCGGAATCGCCGCCTGAAAAAATAGATACCGGGGTTATGGTAGCTTTCTGCTACCATAACAACGGTATTCCACTTCAAACTGCCGCCGTATTATGATGGCGGGGGTTCAGGAAGTGTTTAAACTTAATAACATAACAAATGAATACATATTAATTCAGATATGTTCGGATGAGTGCGGCGCGTTAGTCTTTGACTCTTGGATTATCAGCCGATTCTTTTTGCATTAACATTTTTCATTATTATAAAAAATGCTCTACATATGGAATGGAAACCTATTGCAATAAATACAGTAAGGTATAAAAGTGAAATAAGATGATGATTCCTACTTATTGTGTTTGGGTTGGATGGAGGTGGATCCATCAGAATCTCTGAATCATAATGTAACCAATGAATCCAAAATTAATTTAGTTCCATTTGTTACTTTTAAAAGCATGCAAATCCAGTTGAGATCACCCAAACACCTTAAATATAATATAGCCAATCTTTTGAAATCCCGAATCAATTCAGAACAATGATTATATACTCTCCTGAAATAATGAATCACTCCCAAAACAAATCATTCTAACTTAAAGGATAAGTTCACCCTTTCAGAAAAAATAATAAATGTACATTTTCCCCAGTTGTCTTCCAGGACAGCCCTGAGAGATGGAGCTCTTCCCATCGCTACAGGAAACACGTCGCCAATCAGTTCAAAAGGAGGTCCCTCCAGCCCATGGTCAGTCATTTGTGTTTCTTCCGTCAGAAGAGCACCTCACTGAAGGGACCTGATGTGTGTTTGTGTGACAGGGAGGGCTTCTCTCAGGGATGCCTTGAAAGAGCGGACACTGCGCGGTAGGGGTGTTGAATTTAATCGGCGCATCGATGCATCGCGATGCAGGCCTGCCCGATTCTGCATCGATGCAGAGATCAGCTGAATCGCGATGTTTGCTGACGTAATCGCGGCTCCTCCCCCTTGTCATATTCACCTGGCCATGAGGAGCCACGCTGTGCGTACGTGTTGGCGGGGACATGAAGGGCCAGAGCCGGAGCTGAAGGACGGCTTGGCCTGTCCATGCTGGCGCTGCAGCTGATGCGGCCGGGCTTGTGGTGCATGAGACTCTGGGGAGGAGAGCAGAGCCATTGGCCCCCGGAAGAGTGGCCATGGCATTTCCAGTCAGAGGTGTGACGGTGAAAGACGGCCGGAGGAGAGCCAGGTGAGGGTGCCGCTGGGAGTACATTGAGGATGTGGAGGAGTCGGATGGTTGGTGGAGGAAGAGAGGACCCCTGGGTGGCCATTTGGAGAAGGAGAGGGCCCCTGGATGGCTGGGGGAGGAGAGGACCCCTGAGTGGCTGGGGGAGGAGAGGACCCCTGGGTGGCTGGGGAAGGAGAGGACACCCACCCACCCACTGACACCCCTCACCACCCACCCACTGACACCCCACACCCACCCACTGACGCCCCACACCCACCCACTGACGCCCCACACCCACCCACTGACACCCCACAGCCACCCACTGACAACCACAGCCACCCACTGACACCCCACAGCAACCCACTGACACCCCACACCCACCCACTGACACACCTCACCTACCCAATGACACCCCACACCCACCCACTGACACCCCACACCCACCCAATGACACCCCACAGCCACCCACTAACACCCCTCACCACCCACCGACACCCCTGTATCCTAATCGTGATGCATCGTGCAATCGAATCGAATCGTTGACCTGATAATCGTAATCGAATCGTGAGGCCAGTAAAGATGCGCACCCCTACTGCGTGGAGGTAGCAGGGGGGAAAGTCCCTCTCCCTCACCTTTTTGGATGGGTACCATCCAGCTGACAGGAGCCAACCCACTCCCGCCTGCTTCAAGCACCTGGTGAGGGTCAGGGACCTGATGACAGGAGTTTCCACAAGGATTCGAACGTGTGGCAGCACCTGGGGCTGCTGGCGGTCGCTTTATTGAGGGACATGGAGGTTCGCCTGGTCTTTTGCTTAGGCCACGCTGATTCCTCGCGGTCGGAGACGCCGTCCACGTCACTTCTAGAGGAACTCGCGTCATCAGTGCGCGCTGGAAATTCTGGTTCCGGGTCCCCAGGGCGCAAGGAGGAAGAGGAGGGCCAAAGCTGGGCCTTCACATTCCCAACCAGCATCCAGCACACTGGACTAGCAGCGGGAACCAGACAGCAAAGGGGGACCATGGAGGCCAATCTCCAAGAAGCTCCGGGTTACGCAGGCACAGGTAAGCTGCTGTGCAGACTTGAGTGTGCTTTTACCCCTATGGTGGGGGTGTTGCAGGGCAGGACTAGGGACCCCTTGGTGGTGGTTTTGCACAGTCCCAAGAGGGTGCAGCTGGGAGGCTGATGGCACAGAGTGCAGTGATAAGGATGAGAGGGATGGTAATGCCTCTCTAATTGTGTTGCAAGCAAAGGAAAACTCCAGGTAGGTTAAGTCTGGCCGCAAAAAGTGTCCCAATTGTGGAAACAAATTGTCTTCAAGCTCTAACAAGGCATTATGCAGGCAGTGTATTGCAAATGTCCTAAAATCGGAGGCTGACTCTCCCCTGGCTAAATTCCTGAATACCCTTTTAAAGATGAGATAGCCTCGACATTTAAGTCATTCAGAAAACTGATCTCGGATGCAAATACTTCAGCCTCATCCAGTATGGCTGCATTACCTTCTTCCCCGGGGCCAGCAACCCCAAAGCCGGCAGAGCCCCGCAGGGTCAGGGAGAATAGCCCGGAAGCGCCTAGACTGGTTTCCTCAGAGTCAAGCTCAGAAGATGAGGACCAGGTGGTCGCTGAAAGTTCTGCAAAATACAAACTATCCTTAGAAGAATTGGATGAGTTGTTGGGTGCAGTATGATACACTGCAAATGAATGAAGAAGATATCCAATTATCCAGGCATGACTTAATGTACCAGGGCCTGGGGGAAAGGAAGGCCAGAGTCTTCCCAGTATATAATATTCTGTCCCAGCTTATTACAAAAGAGTGGGCGGAGCCAGACAAAAAAGCGTTCTTTTCAAACTCCCTGAAAAGGAGATTTCATTTTGATGAAGATCCTGAAGCTGTTTGGAATAAAAATCTAAAGTTAAATGCGCCAATGTCAAATGTCTCTAAACAGTCTGACTTAGCGTTTGAAGACCTGGGGCACCTAAAAGACCCCATGGATAGCAGAACAGACATAGTCCTCAAGAGAGGATGGGATGCAGCAATGGCCAACTTGAAGCCGGCTTTAGCTACAACATGAATAGCCAGAAATCTGGAGTTCTGGTTAAACAAATTACAGGAATATCTGGTAGCAGGCATATCAAGAGCAGAGCCTTGCCCTGCCCCTTCCCCTTCTGATCAGGGAAATGGTGGACCAAGAAGTATTGTGTCCAGTCCCAGGTCAGGAACAAGGGTGTGGTTTTTATTCTCACGTGTTTGTGATAAAAAAGCCGTCAGGAAAATTCAGATTGATTATGAATCTCCGGCCCTTAAACAGATCCATTCGGTACAAAAAATTCTGTATGGAATCTATTTACTCCATAAGGAATCTTCTACAGAAAGAGACCTATATGGCGACCTTGAATCTAAAGGATGCCTATTTGCATATCCCTATAAGAAGGGAGGACCAGAAATTCCTGTGACTGGATAAAAGTAGGGTCCAAAATATTTTATTACCAGTGCAGAGCACTCCCTTTCAGACTCTCGTCATCTCAGAGAATTTTTACAAAAGTCTTGGCCGAATGCCTAGCCCCTCTGAGACTGCTGGCCATCACAATTATTCCATCTCCTAGATGACCTTCTCCTGATGGCACAGTCAGAAGAACAGCTTCAAAGAGACCTGAAAGTAGCTCAGAGAAGCCTGATGCAGCTAGGTTGGATTATAAATTGGGAAAAGTCAAATTCAAAATCAACCCAAACAATCCTCTTTTTATGGAACAACATCCATTCAAAAGAACAAAGGATACTGCTACCACAAGAGAAAATAATCAAGCTGAAGCAGAGGATGTCTTACCTCCAGTGAAATTGCGAATGCACTGTGAGGGAAGTAATGTCAGCCTTAGGTCTGATGACTGCAGCAATACCGGCCATACAATGGGCCCGCTTCCATCAGAGAGGCCTACAGAGATTCTTATTGCAGAAAGTAAAGATGCCAGCAGTTGGTGCTTGGGAGCCTACCTACACGACCGGGGGGCTGAGAGCAGATGGACTGTAGAGGAGAAAGGGCGTTCCTCCAATTGGAAGAAATGAACAGCCATAGCCAAAGGGCTGGTGGCCTTTCAGGATCTCAACCCGGGGGCATCACCTACAAATACGCTCAGACAACACTACTGCAGTGTTGTATGTCAACGGGGGTACAAGGAGCCCAAGTTTGATACTGATAGCCCACGCGATCTTCAGTTGGGCAGAGGTCAATCTCAGTTCTATCTCTGCAATACATTTGGAAGGTGAACAGAACAATACTGCAGACTTCTTAAGTCGCCAGTTAGTTTCAGATCAGGAGTGGTCTCAACACCCGGAGGTGTTGAACAACATTGTAGCGACCTGGGGGAGTCCAGAGGTGGATCTATTCGCATCCAGGAGGAATGAAAAAGCTCAAGATTTTTTTTCTCGCTATGCCCAGGGAATCACCCTCTAGCGATAGATGCGCTACAGAATCCCTGGAACTTTAACCTCGCATACGCCTTTCCACCCATTCACCATTCCAAGGGTGTAGCGAAATTCCTGGAAGAAGAAACTCTGCTAATATTAGTGACACCATACTGGCCCAAAAGGTCATGGTTCTCAACCCTACTCAGATTGACAGACCAACCCCCATTGAGACTACCTCTCAGGCAGGACTTCTTTCTCAGGGGCCACTGTGACATCCACAATCCGCCACACTTAGACTTTCAGCGTGGCTACTGAGGTGGAGATCCTGAGGGGGAAACGACTTTCAGAGAAGGTGGTCAAAACCTTGCCCCAGAGCTGTAAACCAGTCACCCGGGTGATATACGGGAAGATCTGGAAAAAATTTAACTCATGGCTGGGGGAGAGGTATTGAAGCAAGAGGGATTATAGCAAACATCCTGGACTTTCTTCAAGACATAATAGGTCATGAACTAGCATTAAGCACTATCAAGGTACAGATAGCAGCCTTGAGTGTGTATTTGGAAAGGCGATTATAGGACAACCGTCTCATCTCAAGGTGCTGTAAATCGATCTAAAAACATAGACAAATTCAGGAGTACAGGACACCTACCTGGGACCTATCAGTGGCCCTCAAAGCCTTTTTGGAGACTCCATTTGAACCAATTACCGAGTCCTCTGTAAAATTTCTCATGCTTAAGACACTACTCCTGGTGGCAATCACAACAGCACGCAGTTAGCAAAATTCAGGTGCTTTCCATCAAAGAGCCCTTTCTACAAGCCATCTGGGAAGGATACAGAGTTCTATAAAAGAACCCCCGAAGGGTATTAAGGCGCACTCCACTAGAGCTCTTGTGGCCTCTTGGGCAAAAAAGGCTGGTGCCTCCCCGGAGCAGATCTGCAAAGCAGCTACATGGTCAAGCTTTAGTACCTTTGCAAGACCTTACCGGTTGGACCTGATGTCTAGTCAGGACCAGGCTTTTGGGTGGAAAGTCCTCCAAGCCGTGGACCCCCCCCCCCCCTTATTTTGGTGAGTACTTTGGGATCCTCTCAGGGCTGTCCTGGAAGACAACTGGGGAAAACCAGAGTTAGACTTACCGGTAACTTAATTTCCAGGACAGTACAATCCCACCCTTCTCTTTTGACTAGGTATATGTTGATATTACCTCTTTTGTTTGTATTTTTCATTTCCATCCTTTGGTTCTTGGCAAATGACTGACCATGGGCTGGAGGGACCTCCTTTTGAACTGTGCAATGGGAGGAGCTTCATCTCTCAGGGCTGTCCTGGAAGACCACTGGAAATGGAGTTACTGGTAAGTCTAACTCTGGTTTTTTTGCAGGTAAAAAAATGTGCATTTATTATTTTTTTGTTGCAGGAGCCTGTAAAGCATTACACCGGTGATCAGTAGATCTCTGATGCCATGCAGGTCTCCTGTATCAGTGTAGTGTATAGGCTTGCTCATACCCTGCTGACAGGAAGAATAAATTAACTACCATGGCGCTCGCAGTGCCTTATTAGTTCATTGAAAACTAAGAGCCAATGGCCACAAAGGCTTCCGGACCTTGTAGTTTTCCATTCACACAGCACTGTGAATGAGTGACGTGGCTGGGTAGAAGGAGCCCCGCACGACCACATTTTTAAACATTTTTGACGGCTGGCGGGGGAGAACCCCCCCCCCCCTGCTATCTGGCACAGCGGGGATCAGGGAGGTGCGGGTGCCAGTGCCTTAATAACATGTTACACCCCGAAAATGGGTGTAACATTATGAAAGGTAAACTTATTCTTTAACCCTTTCGCCGCCAGAGCTGTTTTTGTGTGTTTTTGCACACGTTTAAAAAATGTAGGCCTGAAGACTGCACCAAACTTTAATATATTTTCTTTAGGCAGACACCCTAGAGAATAAAATGGTGGTAATTCCATTCTTTTTTTTTTTTGTCACACGTTATTAATGCAAAGGTCTATGCGAAATTTCTGTATAACACACGCTAAAGTGAATTTTAGGGCAAACAAATGCAATAAACTACCCAGATTTTTGGTAAAATATAAAAGAAGAGGTTGCACCAAGTAAATAGATACCCAACATGTCAAAGCATCCCTGAAATGGCGTCAAGCTTTAGTACCCTATATTTTCTATAGGCGATGCTTCAAAAGCCCCCTATAGGTCATTAGTTTAGTGTTATGGAGGAGGGCTGGTACTAGAATTATTGCTCTCACTCCGGAGTGTGCGGTTATATGTAACGTGTATTGCAATCAACGTTTTCACACGTAGGCGCCCCCGACGCATGCGTTTACATTCGTTAGTGCATATATGTGGGGGGGGGGGGTTTATGTGCTTGGGTGTAACTGTTTTTTGCAAAAACAAATAAATAAATATATATATATATATATATATATATATATAACATTTCTTTTTTTTTTTCATCACATAGGGGACATGTACGTGATTTTTCTTAGGTGACAGGTTCTCTTTAATGAGACATGCAAAACTGCATAAACAAAACTATTTTTTCCATCATGCGCATCGCTAGGGGCTTTATTCAGGGGTGATTGGAATATGTATGTTATCTTATAAGATTCAAATAGGAAGAAAGGGGAAACATTTAATTTGTAGTAATAGTCTTTAGGGCTGCAACTATTATCTTCATAATTGATTCGTTGGCGATTTATTGTTTTGATTAATCGGATAATAACCTTAGCGTGTGGTGTATAATTTAGTTAATATGTAAAGTTTAAAAAAAAAGGCAATTTATTCTTAAATATCTCTATGCAGTGGTAAATATAAATAACCAACTAACCAGAAAAATCTCTAATCCACTCCGAGAATAACAGAGAACCCTATATATAATAATACATACACCCAGAAGTAGGATATGTGGGTATTATAACTAGGAGTCAGACATGAAGCTATATGAAGGGTGGAAGGGAAATAGAAATCTTTTATAATAGTAGTACTAAAAGCTGAGACTTTATTTTTTCATGGATATGATCATTTTATATATAATGCACAATACTGGTAAAAAATTACATTAAATGTAATTGTAATGCCGTCTATCAGTCTCCATCTTCTCTGGGTTCAGATGCTGATCTTCCCTGCACACAATCTTTAAAGTAATTTTTTTAAACAACAAACATGTTATACTTATTTCATAATAATTTGGGGGAACGGGGAAAGGGGGAGGGAAATGGGATAGGGGAATAGCAAATGGGATTATAAAGGTGCCTCTGATTCAATTCACAACAAGTAGTTGAATAAAATCATCTTCTTTATTAGTACAAATTTAAAAATGGATATATAGGGAACATAAATGTAATACCAATCCAAGACAAATACAATCCATATCTAAAATGTTTAAGCATGAAGTACAGAATTCAATGATGGCAATATTGCATGATAGTCCATATCCTACATGTTTCGCCAAACTATGGCTTCATCAGGGATTTTAGCGGGCAATCATGAAAGTACTCAATGTTCTTACAGCTTGGTTCGGTCATTGGAGCCAGGTGCAAGCCAGATCCCAGGTCACTGCGCACGTCGCACCGGGGAAGGGGGGCGCTGCATGCCCATAGACGACCATATATAAAGCCAGCTATATGTAACACAAAGTTTTTTTCCCCCCCTCACAGCAGGTGTTAATGCAGTTGTTATATATTCTTTAACCACCAGGGGTCTCACTGATTTGGGCAAACGACAAAAGCCCCACAGCTGGGGAAACTAATATGGTGTCAGCTGACTCTGCAAAGCCTCAATGTTTGCTTCGTGGCCCCAGCACAGCCAAACTGGTTATACTTACCTGCTCTGTGTAATGGTTTTGCACAGTGAAGCCCCGATCCTCCTCTTCTGGGTTCCCCCACCAATGCTTCTGGTTCCACCTGCCTTCAGAGTGCCCCAACACCAAGCTGCAAAGTACAGTATAGAGAGCCCCTACCTATAGCAAGGTAAAAAAAAACTTTCTGCCCAGGACTACATGTCCCATGAGGCATTGCTCCTCACACAATCACAAGTTCTCAGGCATTTACTGACATGTATGGATGGTGTACTGAGCTGTATGTGCGCTGCACTGTCTTCTGACATGTATGGATGGTGTACTGAGTTGTGTGTATGCTGCACTGTGTCTTCTGACATGTATGGAAGTTGTACTGAGCTGTATGTGTGCTGCACTGTGTCTTCTGACATGTATGGAAGGTGTACTGAGCTGTATGTGTGCTGCACTGTGTCTTCTGACATGTATGGAAGGTGTACTGAGCTGTATGTGTGCTGCACTGTGTCTTCTGACATGTATGGAAGTTGTACTGAGCTGTATGTGTGCTGCACTGTGTCTTCTGACATGTATGGAAGGTGTACTGAGCTGTATGTGTGCTGCACTGTGTCTTCTGACATGTATGGAAGGTGTACTGAGCTGTATGTGTGCTGCACTGTGTCTTCTAAAAGGGTATGGATGGTGTAATGAGCTGTATGTGTGCTGCACTGTGTCTTCTGACATGTATGGAAGGTGTACTGGGCTGTATGTGTGCTGCACTGTGTCTTCTGACATGTATGGATGGTGTACTGAGCTGTATGTGTGCTGCACTGTGTCTTCTGACATGTATGGATGGTGTACTGAGCTGTATGTGTGCTGCACTGTGTCTTCTGACATGTATGGAAGTTGTACTGAGCTGTATGTGTGCTGCACTGTATTTCCTGATACGTAAACAAATAATGCATTCTGTATGCAGGCCGACTAATCGGCTGGTCGATTAATTGATTATGAAAATAGTTGACAACTATTTTCATAATCGATTAGTTGTTTCAGCTTTGGTAGTCTTTCTATAATGATCCCAGCCTCAGATATTCATCCTAAAATGTGATCAGTAAAGTCTCCGGAGTACACAGAGATCACAGGAATATGATGTGTCCTGGCAAAGACCAAAGACAAAAGAGTTGATTTACTAAAACTGAAGATTGCAAAATCTGGTGCAACTCTGCATAGAAACCAATCAGCTTCCAGTTTTTGGTCAAAGCTGAAGTTAGAAGCTGATTGGCTACCATGCACAGCTTACCTGATTTTGCACTCTTCCGTTTTATTAAATCAACCCCAAAGTTCATATTTCAGTTTAGGTGGTGAAACACACACAGGAGAAATGATTCTGTTTGTACAGAAACCTCTCAGAGCACCCCTTACAGCTGCTCCTCTTCCCAATATCCCTCCAATCAGAGTCAGAGAACCCTATGATATCACACTGATGTCACAGATCCCTCTCCCAATGTCGCTCCATACAGGATCAGCCCATCCTATGACATCATACTGACCTCACAGCTCCTCCTCCCAATGTCCTTCCATCCAGAGTCAGAGAATCCTATGATATTGTACTGACCTCACAGATCCCTCTCTCAATGTCCCTCCATACAGGATCATCCTATCCCATAACATCATACTGACCTCACAGCTCCTCCTCCCAATGTCCCTCCAACCAGAGTTAGGCTGGGTTCACACTGATTCGAATTGGATGCAGGTTTCCCCTGTATCCAATACGCATGACTGGAGAGTGTGACCGACTCTCAATGGAGCTGGTACACACAGCTCCGGGGCGGCCGTGGTCCAAATTGCAGAAGGGTCCTGTGCGTCTTTGGCTCCGTTTCAGGTGCGAATTCAGGCAAAAATTCAGACCTGATTCGCACCTGAAACTGTGAACAGGGATGCACCGGACCCTCTGTTGTGACCTGCGACAGCAAGTGTGAACCCAGCCTTAGAGAATCCTATGACATCACACTGACCTCACATCTCCTCCCAATGTCCCTCCAACTAGAGTCAGAGAATACTATTACCATACACTGACCTCTCCTATACATACTGCCCATTGTCATACCCTCCACACTCCTCTCCTGTACATACTGCCCATTGTCATACCCTCCACACTCCTCTACTGTACATACTGCCCATTGTCATACCCTCCACACTCCTCTCCTGTACATACTGCCCATTGTCATACCCTCCACACTCCTCTCCTGTACATACTGCCCATTGTCATACCCTTCGCATTCCTCTCTTGTACATACTAACCACTGTCATACCCTCCACACTCCTTTCCTGTACATGCTGCCCACTGTCATACCCCCCACTCTCCTCTCTTGTACATATTGAAAGTTCTCAAGTTACCTAGCGGAGCCTGTACCATGTGTACGGGAACTTCATCCAGAGTCTGTGAATTCTATGACATCACACTGACCTCACAGCTCCTCCTCCCAATGTCCCTCCAGCCAGAGTCAGAAAACCCTATGACATCACAATAAGGTCACAGTTCCTTTTCCCAATTACCTTCCATCCAGAGTCAGAGAATCCTATGACATCACATTGACCTCATAGCTCCTCCTCCCAATATCCCTTCCATAGATGCCAACTTTTACGAACTGTCTGGGACACTCATGGCTTTTCTAAAGCTGTCCCAAGCTGTGTCCAGGAATCTAAGCCGGTCACAGACAGTCAAGTGCAGCGGGTGTCTTCTGCAAACACTTCAAAATAACAGACATTTTGGGGCAAGCTCTGACTGTTGTGCTCTTTAATGTAACTGCCTAGAGGAGTTTGCTTTCATGCTGACACTGCTTTGCCAAGTCCTGAAACAAACCCCTCTCCTTCTCCCCCTCCAGCAATGGTTAGTGTTCTCTCTCCATCCTCTGTATGCAGAATGAAAAGGAGTACTCTGCCTGCTCCACCTGAGGCCTGACGTTGGCTCCAACCTCCCTGAGGCCTGACGTTGGCTCCAACCTCCCTGAGGCCTGACGTTGGCTCCAACCTCCCTGAGGCCTGACGTTGGCTCCAACCTCCCTGAGGCCTGACGTTGGCTCCAGCCTCCCTGAGTCCTGACCTTGGCTCCAGCCTCCCTGAGTCCTGACCTTGGCTCCAGCCTCCCTGAGTCCTGACCTTGGCTCCAGCCTCCCTGCGTCCTGACCTTGGCTCCAGCCTCCCTGCGTCCTGACCTTGGCTCCAGCCTCCCTGCGTCCTGACCTTGGCTCCAGCCTCCCTGCGTCCTGACCTTGGCTCCAGCCTCCCTGAGTCCTGACCTTGGCTCCAGCCTCCCTGAGTCCTGACCTTGGCTCCAGCCTCCCTGAGTCCTGACCTTGGCTCCAGCCTCCCTGAGTCCTGACCTTGGCTCCAGCCTCCCTGAGCCCTGACCTTGGCTTCATCCTCCCTCCACATGCTCTGTACACTGTAAACTCCAGTGCTGGGTGCAGCGCTTGAACAGAGTATTGCTACAGCTGGAGGGGGTGAATGTGGAATTGGGCTGGAATGAAGCTGCAGAAAGTTAGGAGTTCAGAGATGGAAGTGAATGTGACAAGAGCCAGCTGGAGTTTGCAAGCAGACCGTAATCAAGGATCCCTGTGCACTATGGAGCCGGCTTCAGTTATGTGGATGCCACTGCAACTCAGGGGCCAGGGAATACACCTTTCCCTCCAGTTGACAGACATCTCTACCCAGCCATTTCTGTTCACCACCTCTAAGGGCTCTTTCACATGGAGGGCCGCTGAGCTGTGGTTTTACCACCACCGTGACTGCACACCCAATTGTGATTTACTTCACAGCTGTGGCATGTTTGAGATTGCAGAATTTGACAGCCAGCCACTTCCAACGTTACCCCCCCCAACTTACATCACTGACCGACCATTCCCAACCCCCAGTTGACGGATATTATTCATCTGCCAGTTCTCACCCCCCAGCATGCATACTGTGGACACGCCGATATATTGGTCGCCAAAAATTGTCGGCTGAAGATAGGGTTATTGGCGTTTTGCTGTTAGAAAGAAAAGGTGCCGATAATGCCCACAGAAAGATTCAGGAAAACTGCAACTTTACTGCAAATTTGCTGTGATTTTCCTGCAATTCTGCCACATTTTCATAGGTCACATACTCAAAAACCGCATTAAAACATGGGTGCATTTTTGCTTTTGCAGCATTTGAATGGGAAGGTGCGTTACACCGCAACGGAAGTGCAGCGGACCGGTGTGAAGACATACTGTACATAGAATTTAAAGGGATGCATTTTTCTTGAGCTTTTCTTGCGCTTTTTTAATGCAAAAATGCTCCAAAAACTATTACTTAAAAAGACAAATATAATACAATTCTATATAAAAATATATATATTTTTTAAAACTTTCCGTTTCAGTCAAGTGCATCCTGAATTTTTAGTTTCGGTCAAGAATTTTCATTTTGGTGCACCAATAATACATACCTCAGGCCTCCCCATACCCTCTGATGATGGGCACCCCCCAGTTGACGGACATCATTCCATAGCTGCTTTTCCCCCATCTCCCCAACATCCCTCACTGACCACCTTGTCACCCCACAGACACTGCCACTGAAAGTCATCCTTCCCCAACTAACACCCTCACCCATAGATATTCCCCACATAGTCACTTCACACCCTAGCCCCTAGGGGTGCGCATCTTTATTGGCCTCACAATTCAATTCGATTACGATTATCAGGTCAACGATTTGATTCGATTCCGCGATGCATCACGATTAGGATACAGGGGTGTCGGTGGGTGGTGAAGGGTGTCAGTGGGTGGCTGTGGGGTGTCAGTGGGTGGGTGAGGAGTGTCAGTGGGTGGGTGTGGGGTGTCATTGGGTGGGTGTGGGGTGTCAGTG
>BLSH010395565.1:773539-788203 GCA_018402905.1 Glandirana rugosa
ACCCCCCCCCCCCCCTCTCCTCTCCTGTACATACTGAAACCTGTACCATGTGGAAGGGAACTTCATCCAGAGTCCGCAAATTCTATGACATCACACTGACTCCTCCTCCCAGTGTCCATCTATCAAGAGTCAGTCCATTCTATGACCTAACACTGACCTCACAGCTTCTCCTCCCAATGTCCTTCCACCCAAAGTTAGAGAATCCAATGACATCACGCTGTCCTCGTAGCACCCCTTCCCAAAGTCCCTCCATCCAGAGTCAGAGAATCCTATGACCTCACAGCTCCTCTTCCCAATATCCTTCCAAAAAGAATCAGAGAATCCTATGATATCACACTGACATCTCATAGCTCCTCCTTCCAAGGTCCCTCCATCCAAATTCAGAGAATCCAATGACATCACACTGACCTCACAGCTCTTCCTCCAAATGTCCCTCCCTCCAGAGTCAGGGAATCCTATGATATCACACTGACCTCACAGCTTCGTCTCCCAGTGTCCCTCCATTTGGAGTCAGCCCATCCTATGACATCACATGAACCTCACAGCTCCTCCTCCCAATGCCCTTTCATCTATCTATTTTCTCTTTTTTACAACGATCTTAGGATGTGGGCAGATCCTTGACATCATCACGAGTAAAGCGGCCCCGTTAGTCCTGTGATGTAGTTAATGATGTCAGATTGCATGAGACACGCTTTTAACCAACGGAGTGGCGGCTCTGTGTGGTTGAATAAATTCCAGCCTCAAGTGGGGCTTTAAAAATTGATTCCTGAATGGTGAGGTGAGGAGGATTCTTGGAGGTCACATGACCTCAATCTTATCTCTAAGAATGAAACACAGACCTGACCGGAGAGGTGAGGGGGATTATGGGAATGTCATTTGATTGTACTATTCAAATGTAGATTTTTGAATTGTGATATCTGTTCAACATATGACCATCACATTGTCTCCAACTCCCTTCCTGATAGAGAAGTAAAAAGAAGATTTCAGAAGTCACCAGAGAGATCACTGATCTGCTGACAGGAGAGGTGAGCGGTGCTGGGAATTCTGGGACATTATCCAGTAACAGACAAGGGATGTGTCTGGATGGTGACTGTATCATTGTGTGTGTGTCAGGTTCCTAAAAAGTGTCAGGATGTCACTGTCTATTTCTCCATGGAGGAGTGGGAGTATTTAGAAGGACACCAGGATCTCTACAAGGACGTCATGATGGAGAATCAGCCGCCCCTCACATCACCGGGTAAGAGGAGACTTTATTGTAAAGGAGAGAGCAGTACAGAGGGTCCACCTAGATCCCCCATCATCTGATAAACACACAGAAACAATGGGGTTCATTTACTAAAACTGGAGAGTGCACAATCTAGTGCAGACCTACCTAGTAGCCAATCAGCTTCCATCATCAGCTTGTTCAACTAAGTTTGACAAAACTGGTTTCAATGCAAAACCGCGCCATATTTTCAACTCTTCAGTTTTGTAAATTAACCCCAATGTATTCAGTCAGTGTGTGTGTTTCCTACAGATGGATCCAGTAATGGGAACCCACCAGAGAGATGTCCCCGTCCTCTGTATTCCCGGGATTCCACACAGGAAGGTCACACCATCCCTTACCATCAGGTAGATGAGGAACAATCACTGATAATAAAGATTTACAGAAAAGAGTGTTTGTTACAATTAATGTATTTTTGTACTTTCAGTGTGGAAACCTCAGGGATTATAATATTGTTGTCAAAGAGGAGTATAAAGAGGAGGATGAGGAGTATGGTGCGATGAAGCCGTTTTCTGAAGGACACAAGGATGCCTACAAGGACACCATGATGGACCCATCGTGTAACAAAAACCCACCAAAGAGATGTCCTCGTCCTCTGTATTCCTGGGATTCCACACAGGAAGGTCACCGAATCCATCACCATCATCAGGTAGATGCTTAACAATCATTGGTAGTTATGATTTATACACAGGTATGTTTGTTATAATAAATGTTTATTGAATATTCAGAGTGTGAACCTTGAGGATTATAATATTGTTGTCAAAGAAGAGGATCAAGAGGAGGATGAGGAGTATGGAGTGATGGAGAAGTTTTCAGAAGGACAAAAGGATATAATGGAGCCACCTAATACGAGGAACCCACCCGAGAGATGTCCCCGTCCTCTGTATTCCCAGGATTCCACACAGGAAGATGACACCATCCCTCACCAGTACAAGGTTGGTGGGACGGCACCTAGAATATGGACTTGTGGAGGCAATATGTGGATTTTTTTAATGTAATGTCACAATATGATTGCTTATATTTTATTGATGTTCTTGTCCATCCTTCTCATGGTTTAGGGTGAAGATCTGATAGCTATAAAAGTTGAGATTAAGGCAGAAGAAGAAGAGACATATGTGAGGGATGATCAGCAGTCTATGGAGGAGGATGGAATAATGAGGACATTTATAGAGGAGGACACTCCTACAGAGATCAGCACAGGTGGGTCATTACCACTAAATACATTCCTCCACCCATACTGCTCACCGATTGGTCCAGAGTAGGGCGGGGACTGGGTGATATCAGCCTGTAATACCCTGGTCACTTTCCTCAGCTGTGTTCCCTGTCCTGTATTCCTTTCGGATAATCTTCCTTCTCAGCATTGCAGACACAATTTATGTATCTAGACTGGATTTCTGTAGATTATGAGGCTCAGCCGGCAGCAAAAAGTTGATTTTCACCATAGGCATTGCTCAACCTAGGAACCTGGGGCATGTGCCTTGGGCCTTCTGCCCCATGCCCAGGTCTAGCAAGATCTCTGACAGAACAATTCTCCCAGTATTACTTGCTCTGTCTGCTGGCTGTCCTGGGGGGGAGAGATATGTCTGTATAGTCTCAGACCCAAGTCACTGAGTGCAGTCTCAGTAGATGAGAGGCCTTGGTGTGGGACCTCTGCAATTTGTCTCAAGTAGACATTTAAGCTACCACTGAATACCAAGATTATGAGTCCTGACCTTTACATTATATAATTTATATTGCACAGTTGGTACTCCTGACCCCTTTACTATATACTCTGTTGTACATTACATAGTTTGAATACTTTATAGTCCTAGCTGTTGAATCATATACAATATGTAGTACATTTGATATCCCAGATTTGTGCACTCTACCATCTACCCATTGCTGTATACAGTAGAATGAATTTTATTTTGTTACACCCATTTTCTACCAGCTGGACATTTTATATCTGATGATTTGATTGGAGCACAGACTTTTACATGTTGATACTAATGGGATAACATTCTCCAACTTAGGAACCTTAAACAGAAAGTGATAATGAGTGAGGAGTCAATAACCAAATGATGGTGGTCTTCAGGATCAGTCCAGCTTTATTCTTCGTTGGTCTCCCCCAATTCTCACTATCTGATCTCAAGTGGGTCTTAGCCCTGCAGTTTTCCATACAATAATTGATAGAACAGGTGAGGAAACTCACACTATAATCTCCTCATCACTGTCACTCCTATAAAAGACAGTTCTCGTTGTTTCCTCACTCTCTGACTAAGGTCCATGAATAAAGAAATGAACTGGTAGGAGATCAGAGGAGCCATTTACTAGTTACCTTGGGGGTGGAATTGTAAGATCCTCAGCTACAAAGCTGCCTGATGTGGCCGGAGTCCTGGTTTAGGGGAACCAATCAGCTCATGTCTAGTAATCTTTTTTTCTCCTACGTTCACTGACAGACGCAGCTCTTCATTGACTTGTGGGGTTTATGCTTGTCCCACTAGGAGTTAACTAGGCAGGGAAAAGAACAGCTGGCCCCTCCCATGGGACCATCCTCTCTTCCCACATAAACCCTCCACATAGCATAGCTCATCAGTTTCAATGTCTAGTTTGCATAGAAGTTGACCTGGCTCCCTTAGGGGACTTGCGGTCTTGATTGTGACCGTTTTTTTCTTATTATTTCTCTTTATTTTTATTTTACTACTTACTTCTATCAAGCAAATGAAGTCTGCTATCAAGAAGCCGGCCGGGGCATAGAGGGTCGTTCGGACTCTGTACTCTCCCCGGCCTGGCCGACCGATGCAAGCCGGTCCCGCGGTATGGGACCCACCACACCGTGCCCGTTCCGTGCAGGCGGCCTGGGGTTACCCCCACCTGCGCCCAAGTCCCGGATCGCGGTCCGGTTCGGGCACGTTTTCTTCGGCCGGCAGCATCCCGCCCAGGCAGGGCGAAACGGGTGGCTACCTGCTACGCCCGGCAAGAGTTCCCCCCTCCCCCCTTCTAAGGGGTGGAGGGGGGACCGACAATCTCCCGGCGATTTTCTTGGTAGCCACTGGTTAGGAGCGCCTGGGGCCCCTTCCCCAGCACCCCCCCCCCCCCACACCCAATCGTTAGCGCCGCTTTTTGAAAATTTTCCCGTAGTCGCAGACATGCTGGGCATATGGAGCTTTCCCTCTAGCGCTCAGAGCGGCCATTTGCGGTAGTACACTTTCCCCTGCAGGTGGTTTCGGCCTCTAGAGTTTACTCGGTGGCCATATTGGAGTCCCCTGCTGCTGTAAAAATGTGCTACAGACATTTTGCTTTCTCTTTGGAATGGTGTGTGCTTCAGACGGCGCAGCTCTTCTGACGATCCTCAGTTACAGGCAGCAAAACAGCAAGTATAGCTGGGCTCTCCTGTGGGTGCTGGTGGCGGCGGGTGCAGTCCTCCTGGGTTTCCCTGGTGTTCTGTGGGGCGGTGGTGTGCGGCTGTGTGGGGTGCCTCAAACTAAGTATCCACCTGCTTGTTGCTGAGGGTGATTTTTGAGGGAAGAACGATGGCAGACTATACTGCTGGGCCTGCTGAGGAGGACTCAGCGACAGCGCAATCTGCGCAAAGGGCTTTTTTGGACCAGCTGCGGGCGGTCTTTAGTGAGTTTCTTCCCCAGGTGGATGTCGCCCATCAGGTGCCTAGGAAGCGTCCTCCTCCCCCTTGTTCTTCAGGGGAGGACTCTGATCCGGACATGGCCTCGGGGTCACAGGGACCCCAGTGGACCTCTCTGACGGTGAACTGGGTCCCTCGGACGGAGAGGAGGACCAGGGGGCAGCAGCTGCGCGCGAAAAGGCGTTGGTTTCCGCCATTATCACTGGTGTTCGCACTACGCTGCGACTGAGCCAGGATGGCGAATCGCAAACATCTGCGTATGTGTGCGGGTCCACCAGGCCCCCCAGGGCCCCTAAGGCTTACCCCTATGATCAATTTTTTGATCATCTGATCTATTGTGAATGGCAGCGTCCGTAGCATTCTTTTTCGCTGTCAAAACGTTTAGCCACTCGCTATCCCTTTGAGGAAAGCTTTTTGAAGAAATGGGAGTCGCCTGTGGTGGACCCACGGATAGCTCGTCTGAATAAGGCGACAACCATTCCTCTGGAAGGGGCCCCTTCCTTTAAGGACCCGGCGGACAGAGGCGGTGTTAAAAGCCCTCTTCCTGGTAGCAGGCTCAGCTCTGCGGCCGGCCCTGGCGTCTGCCATGGCTGCGCAATATCTGTCTGAGCGTATGGCGGAGCTCCAGAATGATCTGGACTGCGGTCGCCTGATGGATGCGCCGCAGAGAGCTGACTTTTTACATCAAGGTATCAAGTACCTTTGTGGCACGGCCGTGGATTTACTGCCTATGTTGTCCAGAATGGCGGTTTTTGCCGTCATCTTTAGACGGGTTCTTTGGTTACGTTCATGGTCCGGAGACCATGCGTCCAAAAAAGGCCTCGCAGACCTCCCTTTTCAAGGTGAACATCTATTCGGTCCACAACTGCATGAGATCATTAAGGATTTCACAGGAGGTAAGAGCACTTTCCTCCCAGAGCCCCGGAGGCGTGAGTTTCGACACAGACAGGGGCCCCCTGCCTCGGGTCAAAAGAGGTTTTTTCGCACAGCGGGAAAAGGGACCCGATCTGGTAAGGCCGCTGCAGGGGCCAGTAAACGGCAGTGGCAGCGAAAAACCGAAAAGGCGGAGGACAAGCCCTCCTCCGCCTGATGGGCTGCCCCCACCCGGGCTTCGGGTGGGAGGACATCTTCTGGGGTTCTCAGACTGGTGGCTTGCTCGCATTTCAGAACGGTGGGTCCAGGAAGTAGTGTCTACCGGGTACAGGATAGAGTTCAACACTCTACCCCAGACAGGTTCTTCCCATCGAACTTAGGGCTCCCGCAGGCACGCCGGGAGGCCCTCTTCGGGGCTGTCCAAGCACTCTTGGACAGGGGTGATCGTGCCAGTGCCTACAGCAGAGAGGTTTCGAGGTTTCTACTCAAACCTATTCGTGGTCCCCAAAAAAGGGGGTGGGGGTCCGGCCAGTACTGGACCTGAAGGCCCTGAACCGGTATGTGAAGGCGCAAAAATTCCAGATGGAATCAATTCGCTCGGTTGTGGCCGCCCTCCATCAGGGGGAAATTCCTGGCGTCTCTGGACATCAGGGATGCGTATCTCCATGTTCCTATTTGCCCACGGCATCAGCGCTTCCTTTGCTTTGCAGTGGGGGACCTCCATTATCAATTTATGGCACTCCCTTTCGGTCTGGCCTCAGCCCCTCAAGTCTTCACAAAACTGGTAGCTCCAGTACTGGCGTTACTGCGACAGAGAGGCATTGCGGTAGTAGCCTACCTCGACGACCTGCTCCTGCGAGCGGAGTCCACCTCGGCTCTGAAGGAGAATGTGAGAATCACAATGACCTCGCTGCAGGACTTCGGCTGGTTGCTCAACCTGCAGAAGTCGACGGTGTCTCCATCCCGTCGCCTGGAGTATCTGGGTCTGATTCTGGACACAGAGCGGGCGAAGGTGTTCCTTCCTCCGGCCAAGTTGCTGTCGCTGCAGACTGTGGTGCGAACCCTCCTGTCACACCGACGGTCTTCATTACGATTCAGTATGCGGGTACTGGGGCTCATGGTCTTGACTTTCGAGGCGATACCTTACGCCCAGAGTCACACTCGACTTCTCCAGCGAGCGATTCTGTCTCAGTGGGACAAGTCTCCTCGGTCCTTGGACCTTCTGTTCCACCTGAACACCCAGACCAGGGCATCTCTGACCTGGTGGCTTCGGGGCTCGGCGTTGACTCAGGGGAAGTCGTTCCTGCCCCTTCAGTGGGTGATCATCACCACGGACCCTTTCAGGCTGGGGCAGCTATCTGCCCAGGGCCGTTGGTCTACGCAGGAAGCTCGCCTCCCCATCAATGTGCTGGAGCTGAGAGTGATCAGATTATGCCTATCTCACTGGACAGTGAGGTTGCAGGGTCGTCCGATTCGGATCAGTCGGACAATGCCTCAGCAGTGGCATATGTGAACCATCAGGGCGGCACGAGGAGTCCAGCAGCTGCAGCAGAGGCAGCTCTGATACTTCTTTGGGCGGAACGTCACGTTCCGGCACTCTCCGCTATTTACATTCCAGGCGTGGAAAACTGGCAGGCGGACTTTCTCAGTCGCCAGACGCTGGACCAGGGAGAGTGGTCTCTCTATCCGGAGGTATTCGCTCAGATTTGCCGCAGATGGGGGACGCCGGACGTGGATCTCATGGCGTCTCTGTTCAATCACAAGGTGAAGACCTTTGTGTCCAGAACGAGGGATCTGTTGGCAGTGGCCGCGGACGCTCTGGTGGCTCCCTGGGGCCGTTATCGACTTCTGTACGCCTTCCCTCCGATAAAACTTCTAACACGATTGATTCGCAGGGTAGTAGCGGAGGGAATACCAATAATCCTGGTGGCTCCAGACTGGCCTCGGCGCACGTGGTACGTCGACGTGGTGAAAATGGTGGTGGACGTTCCCTGGCGGCTCCCGCTGCGAGACGATCTACTGTCTCGGGCCCATCTTGCACCCTGCTTTACCATCACTGGCTTTGACGGCCTGGCTATTGAGTCCCAGGTGCTGAGGGACAGGGGAGTCGCTGACTCCGTGATCCCTACCTTGTTAAAGGCTCGCAAATGTACTTCTCGCAAGATATATCACTGCACCTGGAAGGCTTGTATAGCTTGGTGCGAGGCGGAGGGTCATAACCCTCGTTCTTATGTGGTGTCTAGGGTCCTGACCTTTTTGCAACAAGGCCTGAACAAAAAACTGGCTTTGAGTACTCTCAAGGGCCAGATATCGGCCCTGGCGATTCTTTTTTCAGAGACCTTTGGCTTCGCACTCGTTGATTCGTACCTTTGTACAAGGTGTGCGACATGTGGCGCCTCGGGTGAGGTCTCCGATGGCTCCGTGGGATTTGAATTTGGTGCTTTCTGTGCTTCAGAAACCGCCATATGAAAAAATCAGGGAGATCACTTCCGCCAGACTGGTGTCTGAGTTGGCGGCACTGTCGTGCAAGTCTCCCTACCTAGTCCTGCACAAGGACAAGGTGGTCTTGCGCCCCCCTCCTTCGTTTCTTCCGAAGGTGGTTTCTTCCTTTCACATTAACGAAGATATTGTTCTTCCTTCATTGTGCCCACGTCCATTGCACCCAAAAGAATTTGAGTGGCATGCCTTGGACGTAGTGAGGGCCTTAGGAGTGTATTTAGCTGCTACAGCTTCCTTTCGGAAGTCTGATTCCTTGTTTGTGCTGACAGAGGGTCGGCGCAAGGGTTTGGCAGCCTCGTCGGCTACTGTCTCTCATTGGATTAAACAGACCGTGACCCACGCATATTCTGTTGGGGGCAAGGTTCCCCCTTTTCCGGTCACGGCTCATTCTACCCAGGCTGTTAGCAATTCCTGGGCTTTCAGACACCAGGCCTCGGTGTCACAGGTGTGCAAGGCGGCCACTTGGGCCTCGGTTCACACTTTCACTAAGTTTTCTAAGATTGATGTGTTAGCATCTTCAGATGCTGCTTTTGGCCGCAAAGTTTTGCAGGCGGCAATGTAGGCGCGTCTGGTGCCTCCTTAGAGGTTCTGTTGGGTACAGTTGTTATCGTTTTCCCACCCCTCTTTTTGACACAGCTTTGGGACATCCCCACAAGTCAATGAAGAGCTGCATCTGTCAGTCAACGTAGGAGAAAAAGGGGTTTTATTAAAACTTACCGTAAAATCCTTTTCTCTGAGTTCACTGACAGACACAGCACCCACCCCTCTGCGCTCTGTTTTCGGTACGGCTTGTATACAAACTGATGAGCTATGCTATGTGGAGGGTTTATGCGGGAAGAGAGGACGGCCCCGTGGGAGGGGCCAGCTGTTCTTTTCCCTGTCTAGTTAACTCCTAGTGGGACAAGCATAAACCCAACAAGTCAACGAAGAGCTGCGTCTGTCAGTGAACTCGGAGAAAAGGATTTTACGGTAAGTTTTAATAAAGTCCCTTTATTTCTATTTTAGTAGATGGACGGAAGATGAGGAAAACCTCAGAGGATTGTCTCACTTTGTCTCCAGACTGTAAAGTAGAAGATGAGGCCATCACACAGTATAGTCCAGAAGAAAATCCAGCTACTTCAAATGTCCATCCAGCACCACACAGTGTAGATGGACCATCCTATTGCCCTAATCCAACAGATAAGAGGTTCTCCTGTACTGAGTGTGGGAAGTGTTTCCATTCAAAGTTCAATCTTAATGTGCATAAAAGATCTCACACAGGGGAAAAGCCCTTTTCCTGTCCCAAGTGTGGGAAATGTTTTGTACAAAAATCAGAGCTTGTCACACATCAAAGGTCTCACACTGGTGAAAAACCATATACCTGTCCTGATTGCGGAAAATGTTTTTCACAAAAGTCCAGTATTCAAATACATCAGAGGTTTCACACAGGTGAGAAGCCATATTCCTGTTCTGATTGCGGGAAATGTTTTGCAGTGAAGTCCCATCTTTTCATACATAGGAGGTTTCACACAGGTGAGAAGCCATATTCTTGTTCTGTGTGCGGGAAATGTTTTGTGCAAAAATCACATCTTGTCACACATCAAAGGCTTCACACGGGGGAAAAACCATACTCTTGTTCTGAGTGTGGGAAATGTTTTTCAGACCAGTCTTTTTATCACAGACATCAGAGATTGCACACAGGTGAGAAGCCTTATTCCTGTCCTGAGTGCGGGAAATGTTTTTCAGACAAGTCTAGTCTTTACACACATCAGATTTCTCACACGAAGGAGAAGAGGTATTCCTGCCCTGAGTGCGGGAAATGTTTTTTACATAAGTCACATCTTTACACACATCAGAGATCTCACACGGGGGAGAAGCCGTATTCCTGCCCTGATTGCAGAAAATGTTTTTCAGAAAAGTCAAGTCTTGACAGGCATCAGAGGGCTCACACGGGGGAAAAGCCTTATTCCTGTCCAGAGTGCGGGAAAAGTTTTTCACAGAGGTCCAGCCTTTACACACATCAGAGACTGCACACGGGAGAGAAGCCATATTCCTGTCCTGAGTGCGGGAAGTGCTTTTCGGTGAAATCCAATCTTTACAGACATCAGAGATCTCACACGGGGGTAAAGACACTTTCCTGTCCTGAGTGAGGGAATTGTTACTCTCTAAAGTCCTGTCTTCCTGTAAATTAGGGATCCTACACAACCTTTGAGGTGTATTAGTGCCTTGAGCATGGGAAATGTCTTCTATATGAATTTGACTGAACATCACAGCTCTTGTGTGGGGAAGAAGCACACCCAGATATACACCTCAGATATACTCCATGAATGATCTTTATCATGTAAGAAACCGTTCATAAGATCAGAGTTCAACAAGGACATTGATGAAGTGTTGTACTATGTTGGCCTTTGATAGCAGTAGAAAAAATAAAAATGTAATTACCTTTCATTGAGTAAATGTTGTTGTATAAGCTTTCACAAACACTTAGAGGTGTATTTTTTTGTACATATTTTGGACAAATGTTATAAGCATTTATCCAGCCATCGTGAATTTATTTTGTTAGATTTGATCATTGGCTTCAGCTAGTGGCCATAATGTCTTATTGCGCTATTTTTAGTGATGGAGGTATTTCAGAAAAAGTCTACATTATGACCACTAGATGGAGCTGACGATCATAGGAAATACAGGCTTGTAACTGTATTTCCTGATATGTTAAACCAAGTTTTTGCTTGCTTTGAGGATCAAAATCTGAGATGTGGAACCCATAGTAAAGAACCTCTGGAACCTTTGGAGGCATATATTGGTATTAAATACACATGAGGTCAGATAAGTTTTGAGGAAGATTGACATCAGAAAGACAGCAGGACTAGATGGGTTTCCAGGCCGTATACTGAGGGTACGTACAGATCAGTTGGCAGGTTTTTCACTTTCATCTTCAGACCATCAACATCTGTTTGTGAGGAAGAAGTCAATGCTGTTCGCTATTTAATTGTAGATGACCCACAATTTACGGCAGAAAATCAAACTGTCTGCTCATTGGGTACCAAAACTGTTGCACCCAGATCAGCAACAGACAAGAGCAGAGCTTTCAATGGAGATTTTAGACAAATTGAATCAAAATCCAGAGGACTTTGTGAAGCAAACTATAACTGGAGATGTAACGTGGCTTTATCAGTATGATGCTGAAGACAACGCTCAGCTGAAGCAATGGCTACCTAAAGGAGGAGAGGGTCCAGTCAAAGCAACAGCAAGACAGCCAAGTGGAAAGGTTATGCCACCTTTTTTCTGGGATGCTGAAGGAATTCTGTTACTGTCCTTTTCCCATCTAAAAGGTCAACTAACATCTGCTTATTATGTAAGTGGCTAGAGAAAATTAGCTAAACAGATAGCCAAAAAGCTTCATTGGAGGGTTATCTTTCACTACGACAATGTCCCTGCCTATTCCTCTCATCAAGCAATTGCAACATCGTTAGACTTTTAGTGGGAACTCATTAGACATCCACCTCACAGTTCTAATTTAGCACCTTCTGATTTTTTCTTATTTCCCAACTGTGCTGCTGGCCGTATATGCAGAGTGTGATTTAAGTGTGCGTGTTCTATTTCCCCCCACCCAGTTGCGTGAGCACTGTGCCCCTCAGACAGAGCAGGTCTGTGTAGACTCTTCTGCTCAATTGGGACCAGCCTAGGCAAGTTCCAGGAGTGGTGACCTGGATTACACATCTCAAGCTCCCGCCACATCAAGTCAATGTCATTGAGGCTGTGCTTACCCAGCTGCTTATCTACATTCACCATTAACACTCCCAAAGGGATAGTGCACCACCTAAAGAAGGGCCCTGCCAGAAGCTGGCGAACATTAACTAAAAGTGCCATGTTCTTTTCACCATCTTAAAGAGGTACCCCATACACTAGGAACACATTTTCTCACCCACTGCTGGGGTTATATGCATTGTGTGCACACATGGACCCTGTTATTCAAATGAGACAGCTGATACTGTTTTAGAGACTCTAGTTTCACCGCTTCTGGTTCCATCAAACGTTACGGTAGTCTTTTGAGTGCGCCCTAGTGGTTTTATGACTGTTTCCCCTATAATAGTGCTCTTAAGTCTGTGTAATTAAATGTTTATTGATTCACACCTTGTTTGTTTTCATGGCCTTAATACATTTAATTAATTTAGCTCCAATTTTCTGTGCATTATTATAGAATGGGGGGGGGGCTACTAACCCTTAAGTTACACAGGTGTAAGCTGCTTTTAGTCTACAATCAAGGGTGCCAGAGGTGCTCGAGCAGTTAAGAGAGGATGGCTGAACAGAGCACCCACCATCATCAGTGACTCCTAAGGGGGCTAAGCGCTACAGCTGGAGACTCATCCGGGATCCTTCTCTCTGTGCAAGCAATAAGCTGACACAACAAGCCAGAGACAACCATTACCTCCACTATCAGATGAAGATGAGGGAGAAAGCTGTGAGGAGGAAGATGTTTACATGGACTGGCTGTGGCCATCCACACCTATGTATGCCACTTCACCCCCTCCTCCTGAAGAAACAGACTCAAGCATTATCAGACCTGAGGCCCAAGATTTGTATCTCAGAGTTATCAGGGGATCAGGAAGACCCCTCAGTTTTGGCAAGTGTCCCAGAAATAGAGACTGTTCCATAACCTTCAGATCTTAGTGAGGAATCGACTGGAGAGGGGCCATTTTAGCCTGAGGAAGAGAGACCAAAAAGTACCATCCACCCCCTAAGAGACTGAATTATGGTGCTGTGGGAGTTCTGAAGAGGCCATAGTCACCACCCACAGGGCATAGATAATGCTGACCCTT
Organism: Glandirana rugosa; assembly: GCA_018402905.1. Classification (NCBI taxonomy): domain Eukaryota; kingdom Metazoa; phylum Chordata; class Amphibia; order Anura; family Ranidae; genus Glandirana; species Glandirana rugosa. Next base: position 786,594 of record BLSH010395565.1, read on the forward strand.
TCCACTCCAGTTTCTGTCTGGCTCACCCCCGGCACACTTTGGTGGTCCGTACCAGTATCAGTGGTCTTTGGTCAAGGTAACTTATCTCCCTTCACCAGCTGGTGGGAGGTTACTTTACCAAACTCTACTGTATATGGTGATGGTTCAATTTACAGTAAATGCTTACTAACTCAACTGTGCCTCATTGTATATTCAGAGCTCTGTACCAGGGTATGGACTATATACTGTATGGAATAATAGCACTGCTGTTTGAATGGTCACAGGTGCCTAGGCACTATTCGATATATGTGAAAAAACAACAAAAATTCTAAGCTCAGTATATGATATACAACTGTTCTACACCAAAGTCCAGTGCTACTGGTTGGCCAGAGGGGGAGCTCCAGAGACATGAAAAACACAAAAAGAAAAAACCTGTGCACAGAATATAGTGTAGCAAGTTCAAAACACTTAGTATTAATTGAGTAAACATAAAGTAATGCACTCACAAGCAACCCAAAGAGCAGAACAGTCGCTCAGATGTGCCATTGGGAGCCGATCTTCAGGGATCTTCCACGAGCCTCAGCCAGGGAGAGGGTCTGCAGAAGCTGGGATCGCTAGGCTGCACAGAGGCCACTGCTGCTATTAGGGGGAGCCTGCTCGTCTTGATCAGAATCTAGTGAGGTAGTGTCGGAATGAATTTCAGAGGGATTTCCTCTTCCTTCAGCTAGCCTACTGGGACCCGTGACCGTAATTTATACCTGGAGATATTAGGCAATAGTTAACAACTAACCAGAATCTACACAGCTAGTTTAGTATCACACTTAAATGCATGGAATTCATTCAGGGATTTAAACCAACAATGATGTAAATAAAGAAACAATGATGCTCATAATAACATTGTTGATAATACATCATAGTTGCAAATAAAAACAGAAATAAACATAAAAAGTATAAATCACAAAAATATTGCAAAAGCCTGTATACAATTTTTTTACATTTGTTTGCTTCCTGAATTCGTGATATTGAATAAAATTAAATTAATAAAATTAATATTGGACATTAGTAATCGGTGATTCATAAATAATGATAACAATATGGATAAATACTAATAACTAAATCATACTCTCTAGAGTTGTAAAAATAGGGATGTACCATGTTTCATGTGATATCTTATCAATAGAGTATGTATGGAATCCAGCACCATAAAACCCTGGGGCCTGAGACAGGACCCCTGGTAATATCATTGCATAATATTAAAGACGAGCATACATAAAATATTGATAAATTAATAAAATAATGCTAACAATATGATACATACGAGCAGAAATTATAATACGTTACTATAATGGTCCCCAGGACAGAGTCCGGGGTCCCAAAATACCACGACCTAAGGTATGTATGAGATAACTATTCTATAGTGTACTTTGTACCATGTAGGGATAAAAATGTTGAGATCTCTCATACTAAATCAATAATCATAAATAGGTATAACAATAGTAATAAATACTTAGTGGCTAATGATTACAGGTTATAATTAAAATAATTAAATTAAAATAAGTTATAGTGCTTAAGTCCTTCGTTTGTTTACATTTTTTTAACATATGTCCGAAAACGTTATAAAAACACTAAAT
>BLSH010395565.1:788213-823595 GCA_018402905.1 Glandirana rugosa
CGCTGTGCAAACAGCGTGTGACATAAAATATTGCAACAACCGCCATCTTATTCTCTAGGGTCTCTGCTAAAAAAAAATATATAATGTTTGGGGGTTCTAAGTTTTCTAGGACAAAATAATGGATTTTTATTTGTAAAGAGCAAGTGTGAGGAAAGATTTAGTCTTTAAATGGTTAAACCAAACAACTATAGAAGGGGAGTTCACACAGCTTTTGAAGTAAAATTACTTTGTGTCTTTTATCAATGATGACTCAGAACTTGGCTCTCTGCCCAGACTTCCCCTGACTTCCCCTGAGACTCAAGTCGCTCCGACTTGAAAAGCCTTCAGGCAACTTGCATTCACTTTTATTACTGTCAAGTCGCGCTGATTCGCCCCGCAAGTCGGACCCCATTAACTGCACTGAAAATCACGGTAATGCCTGATGGAGATCGCAGGGGGGGGTAGATCGAGATCGCGATTTTAATACGATTAATCGTGCAGCTCTAGTATATGGTGATGGTTCAATTTACAGTAAATGCTTACTAACTCAACTGTGCCTCATTGTATATTCAGAGCTCTGTACCAGGGTATGGACTATATACTGTATGGGATAATAGCACTGCTGTTTGAATGGTCACAGGTGCCTAGGCACTATTCGATATATGTGAAAAAACAACAAATAAAAATTCTAAGCTCAGTATATGATATACAACTGTTCTACACCAAAGTCCAGTGCTACTGGTTGGCCAGAGGGGGAGCTCCAGAGACATGAAAAACACAAAAGGAAAAAACCTGTGCACAGAATATAGTGTAGCAAGTTCAAAACACTTAGTATTAATTGAGTAAACATAAAGTAATGCACTCACAAGCAACCCAAAGAGCAGAACAGTCGCTCAGATGTGCCATGGGGAGCCGATCTTCAGGGATCTTCCACGAGCCTCAGCCAGGGAGAGGGTCTGCAGAAGCTGGGATCGCTAGGCTGCACAGAGGCCACTGCTGCTATTAGGGGGAGCCTGCTCGTCTTGATCAGAATCTAGTGAGGTAGTGTCGGAATGAATTTCAGAGGGATTTCCTATTCCTTCAGCTAGCCTACTGGGACCCGTGACCGTAATTTATACCTGGAGATATTAGGCAATAGTTAACAACTAACCAGAATCTACACAGCTAGTTTAGTATCACACTTAAATGCATGGAATTCATTCAGGGATTTAAACCAACAATGATGTAAATAAAGAAACAATGATGCTCATAATAACATTGTTGATAATACATCATAGTTGCAAATAAAAACAGAAATAAACATAAAAAGTATAAATCACAAAAATATTGCAAAAGCCTGTATACAATTTTTTTGCTTCCTGAATTCGTGATATTGAATAAAATTAAATTAATAAAATTAATATTGGACATTAGTAATCGGTGATTCATAAATAATGATAACAATATGGATAAATACTAATAAATAAATCATACTCTCTAGAGTTGTAAAAATAGGGATGTACCATGTTTCATGTGATATCTTATCAATAGAGTATGTATGGAATCCAGGACCATAAAACCCTGGGGCCTGAGACAGGACCCCTGGTAATATCATTGCATAATATTAAAGACGAGCATACATAAAATATTGATAAATTAATAAAATAATGCTAACAATATGTCAGAAGATATTTTATCCTCATATATAATGATTAGAATAAATCATCAATAAAGTATTAGCCTGGTACATACTGTGAGTTTTAGGCGGAGCCACTGTACTAACAATCTGATGTTAGTACAGCAATATCCCCCACTGAGCTGTTGTGTTCTGACAAGGGGACGCTCCCCGCCAGAACACACCTGTCGGTGCTTGCAGGGTTTAAGTGCTTAGGAGTGACTTTCATTTTTTCACTTGACTTTAGTGCTATCACATAAGAGACCAGTAGCCCCCATGTGATAGCATTTGTTGTCACAGGTTCTCTTTAGTGAGACATCAGGCGTTTATCAGACCCCTTCATATCTCGCCTATCCTCCACTGAAGATAATGGAGAGCAAATCATGCTCCATTCACAGCTTCTCTGGCCACAGGGGCGAGGAATGATAGCACTGTACCTGGAAGTGACCTAATACACATCACTTCTGGGTTCATTGCAGCTAGGCGTGATCCGCAAGCGGATGTTCTCTGGTCTCTCTCCCCTCACCAGTGGCACCTGCCATGCCGATGCCAGGCCTGTAGGTAGGATAGTGAAGCCTGACAAAAATGGTAGTAAGCCCATGGAAGTCATGCTGCGGTAGCTTGCACACCTTGCGCTATGACGATGTGCACACTTATTCTTCACCAGAATGTTCCAGAAGGGTACTGCTGGTTGCTGTGACAAATTATTCCACCATTGTAAATAGGTTTGGGAAGGGTTCCCGTGGCATCGTAATTTGGTGTTTGGCAATTTCCACCATTGACCATGCCTGTAAAATATTGAATCCTTGTGTTTACCGATACTCTGATACCGTACTGGCAATATCGTAGATTTCCATAATAAGGAATGAGATAAGGAAGGATTTGTATCGTGTCCAATCATTAAGAAGATTTATTGTCTCACCAGAGTAGGAGATAACTGAACATGTAGGTAGAGAGTTCCAGAGGATGGGAGAGACTCTGAGAAGTCCTGGTGAGGAGCATGGGAGGAGGAGACTAGAAAGCAGGAGGTCTAGGAGGGAGGGAGAAGATGGTTTGGATGATATTTGGAGACACGATTGGTGATGTAGCTCAGGGCAGAGTTGTGGATGGCTTTATACAAGGAGAAGCCAGTGGAGGGATTGGTAGAGAGGGGTGGCAGACACTGATCAGTTGGTAAGGTGGGTGAGCCTGGCAACAGCATTCATCATAGATGGATAGGGGGGATAGCCTGCGTAGAGGTAGGCTGATGAGTAGCTTGGTGGTTTCATTAGTTAAAAAGGGACGCATTTTAGAGATGTTATGGAGATGAAGTCTACAAGCTTTTGACAGTGATTGTATCTTGGGCTCAAAGGACAGGTCAGGGGTTACACCTAGTACCCTGTGTGAAGGTAGGGGCTGATAGTTGTTGTATTATTGGTCTTTATGCAAAAGTCAGGGAGGAGGGCACAAGTGGTGGGCGGGGGTGGTTTGGTGTGGAATATTACCAGCTCGGTTTTAGAAAGACTTACTTTGAGTGAGTGGTGTGACATCCATGTTGACTTGTCAGTTAGTAAGTTAGTAACAGTTGAGACTGAAAAGGTGAGGTGAGGAGTGGAGAGATAGATTTGGGCGTCACCAGCGTGGAGATGGTATTGGAAATTGGTACCCAGAGGAGAATAAATAGGTGGTGTGCTGCAGTGAATAGTGGATGTGGCAAAATTGCACTAACAGCGCTAAGTCCAAAAGAGTCAGTGTCTGTGTTCACTATGGGGTATGAAGCACCACTGCTTCAAAGGGTTAACCTGGCAAGGGCAAGAAGAGGAGTGTAGTTGCTATGGGTAACCAAGTGAAGGAACAAGCTGCAAGCAGCCAGTCATTAAACATGGTACCTGGTAAGGTGACAGGTCCTCCAGTAGAGAGGGGTTCACTGATTTGGCTCCATCCCCAGTAGTCTGTATCCAATAGCAACCGGATCCAAAACGGTACGGGAAGGAAAGAGTTAAGTGAGAGCACGAATGAGGTCTGCGTTACGTGCTCAGCAGGACCCCGTTCTGTTACTGGGAGTGAGGTAACAGAGGTACGCTGGACTGGTAAAGTGAATGCAGGCTCAGCGCATCCCTCCTAATGCAAACATACAAGTTACAGTGTGAAGTGACATGGAACAAGTCGCTTTTCAAAGGAACTTTGCACTTTGTTACTGCACACCGTGAAGGCCTTAATGTTAGATTCTTCACATGACCACATTCTCCGCCTGGTCCTAGGCATTGATGAGTGGCCTCCGCGCGAGAGGTACAGCTACGTGCACAGGCACAGATGACCCTGCCCACAACTTGGAGTAGCCGGCAGGATACGCTCACCACATGCACCTGAAGACCACCCCTAAAGAGATTATGGCTGTTCAGTTATTTTACAGAACTTGCCCAGAGACCTGTAACATGACTGCCTTGAGGTGTTCTAGATTGGCTGGAATCCTAATAAGGGGCGTATATAACATTTCGAAACCCAGAAGCTTCCCAGATCTCTATGTGGTTTGCCACGCCTCAATGTTACCATGATTTACAAGTCTTGCCTGGAAGAAGCCGATCCCCATGCTGGACACAGGGCCTGTGTACTGGCTGATTGCAGGATTTTATGATTAAGCAACAGGAGGCAGAATTGAAACATCTTCAGGCAGAACAGTGTAGGACCCCCACAGGTAGATCTTAGGAAAAAATTGATATGGCGTGCACAGCTTTGAACCCTCACTACTAAGGGTTCAAACTAAGGGGCAAAGCCCAACCCCTGAAAAACAACCACACACCATAATCCCCCCTCCACCAAATGATTTGGACCAGTGCACAAAACAAGGTCCATAAAGACATGGATGAGCGAGTTTGTGGTGGAGGAACTTGACTGGCCTGCACAGTCCTGACCTCAACCCGATAGAACACCTTTGGGAAGAATTAGAGTGGAGATTGCAAGCATGGCCTTCTCGTCCACATCAGTGCTTGACTCCTAAACTTTGTGGACAGCCTTCCCAGAAGAGTTGAAGCTGTAATAGCTGCAAAGGGCGGGCCAAATCAATATTGAACCCTATGGACTAAGGCCCCTTTCACACTAGCGGAGCCCATTTTGACGGGCTCCGCTGCTCAGCGGGGGTCCGTCCGTTTATCCCCGCAGAGCCAACGGATGACAGGACAGTCTCTGCACTCTGTCACAGCTCCATTCTTCTCTATGGAGGATCGGATGGACACGGACCATCTGTCCGTGTTCATTCGATCCGATCCGCCAGGCGGATAGAAAATAGAGTTTCCATCCATCTGTTTTTGGCGGATCGGGTGTCAGCAGACATGTTACCGCTGACATCCGTCGCTCCATAGAGAACAATGGAGCGTCTGTTTGGGTCCGCCTGAAAAACTGACAGACGGACCTGAACCATCCGCCCGTGTGAAAGAGCCCTTAGACTGGGATGCCATTAAAGTTCATGTGCGTATAAAGGCAGGTGTCCCAATACTTTTGGTAATATAGCGTATATTTTATTTTAATGTCTGTTCCAGTGAAACAATGTTATTTGGAGCAGTGGGAGAGTGACCTGAGTAGCACATTATAACTAGATGAGTGGCATATGCTAGCACAAAGTGCATCAAGGTCACTTATTAATACCTCAGTCATTGAAGCAAACTATAAGGTGATGCTAAGATGGTTTATTGTGCCTGCTAGGATTGCCTCCTAGTGGGGCTTCCCCACTTTGTTTTAAGGGCTGAGGACAGGAGATGGTATTTCATATATGGTAGCAATGCCCCAAGGTGACACGTTTTTGGAATCAAGTATATATCTTTATCAACTCACCCAGGTTAAATTAAAAAAGGAATAATAAGAACACATAAAAGGAAAACCAAACTAGCTGGTGCGCTGGACTAATCCACCACCATAATGAAAAACGTTTCTCCGGATCAATATACAAGGGCGCTGCTCCTCTCTGTTAAAGCAGAACTCCGGGATTTTCAAAAAATCCCCCATTAGTACACCTCCCTACACTAAACAGTTATTACATTTGTGAAGTTCCTTACCTTTGAAGAGATATGTCCAATTTAATTTACAGGAAGCGGTCACTAGTTCAAATGATGCAGACATGTATTTAGCTAGGAAGGCTCTGTTAGAAGAGTGATTGCATCATATCCTCTTCTCTCTGTTTACACTACATTCCCCATCAGGCATTGCACATTTTAATGAATGTGGGAGGTACACTAGGCCTGTACATGTAAATGTGAACAAGCCCAGTTCAACATGAATCACACCCTTCATTCTGCAGCCAGGCCCACTAACCAGTGACACACAACATGTCTTCTCTCCTCTCCAACCACAGGAGATAAACATATTGCCCTTACTGTCTGTAATCATTACTGATCTGTACACACATCCCATAATGATATATTATACATACTGTACTCTGCTTTAATCCGGTTTTAGAAATATTCCTCCTCCTGTAGATTTGAGATCGTTATAACAGCAATCAGTGCTGGTATGATAGCAAGAATACCGCGCTCACATCATATATCTGGTTACTAGGCTAATTAAATGGTCAAAATAGACCTCTATCAGACCGCTAATTATATATTCAACTTGAATGTTAGCATGACATTGAAGTTATAAGGTGAACAAATTATATCTGTGCCCATAACTGAAACAATAATCACATAAATATATAATTGCGCAATAGAAATTACTACGGAGTAAAAAAAAACGTGCAAAAATAATACAATTAAATGAGTGCTCTGCCTGCATCAAACCACAAGATGTCAGGCGTGCAATGAAAAAAATGACCTCCACACTGATAGTGTGAGGTATTTGAGTGAATATATAAAGTCCTTTAAACACAAATATTTGAACACATAAGTGTAAATGAGCTGATTAAGTGAAGAGAAAAGTCCAAATAAATCCGTGAACAGTAATAGTGACTTTGCAAGTGACGATATTATGCTGGTTAAAGTGTGTTGGCAGATCCTTCACCGTTTGCACCCAGTGAGATTTCCTACTCCTATTCCTATTACGGGAATCAGATGAGCCAGTGCTGGATGATGATCTCCACTGACCTCCCTGGGATCAGGAACAAATCCTTCAGATACCCGGTCACTATAGATAGTTACTCACCTCCCACATGGGGCGGGAGTAGGAAGAAAGTGGAGCCAGCGATGGTGAAGTACGTTTAGACCTTTATTTGTTATATTTAAAAAGTAGCATAAAAAGAATTGCTTACAATAGCGATAGCCAAAGCAGGGGAGGCCTCCTGCAATCCACCTGCATACACAAGCGGAGATGATGATCGGATCCCACACTGCCCTTACGCTGCGTTTCGTCAGCAACGTGCTGACGTCATCAGAGGGTCATGTGGTACAGAGTGTCATCTCCACATAAATACAAATCACCGCTCTGTGTTCGGCCAATCACGGACCATCACGGGATCCCCAGCTGCTAGAATAATTATTCTCAGACCCATCTCTATTACTGAGAACCTATGGTGTCTGCAAAGGATGTAGCAAAGGGGAAAAGGAACGGAAAAAAGCCGGCTCAAAAAGTTCTTATTATCTAGGGAAACTAATTAAATTTTATGTTCCACTATAGTAAAAGTATTTTATGGATGAATTGTTGGAGTGCATTGATACAGCATATTAAGAATATATATATAATAATATATATATATATATAATAAAATTGAAAAAAAATGTCATGAATATTCATATGTAGATAAAAATAAAATAAAATTATAAAAGTAAAAAATTGAAAGTAAAAATAAAAGTCACTATTAATATTTGGGGTGGAGGATAGGGAAATCTGTCTTTATTGGCGACAAAGAAACATGCATGGGACGATCTGTATGAGATAACGATCTTATCCCTGCATTTACAAAGTGCTGGTATGGTACATGAGAACATCCCTAGCTGCACCACAGAAAGAAAGAGCCTGGATGTTTTACATCAGGATGTGACACAAGTAAATGTACGCATGAGAAAAAAACAAATAAGTGCAGCGCTAACTTACTAATCAATAACACAATAATGGTGGAACCCTCTAATGTATGGAAACCTCAATAAACGTCAATATCACCACAATACCGGTCTCTGTGATATGTAATGTTGCATATAATACACATCACACTGAAAATAAGACATAAAAATGAAACTTTGCAGGGATGGCGGAAACCCCTCCTACAGATATATGGAAGTGTACGGTGTCAGTAAACAGTGCAGCCTTATCAGTGTGGTCACACCAGTGCCACTTATCAATGCCCATCAGTGGAGTCTCACCAGTGCAACTTATCAGTGCCCATCAGTGGGGTCTCACCAGTGCCACTTATCAGTACAGTCACACTTTGCCCACCAGTGCCACTTATCAGTGCGGTGATATACACCGCAGATCGCATTGTTCTGATACGGTTGTGACAGGAGAAAGTTACAGAGTGGAGTTCACATAGCAAGCATGCCAGACATTCCAGGAATAGCAGAGATCTCCTTCTACACATGCCTGGTATTTCTGAAATGTCTGGCATGCTTGCTTTATAAACTCCGCTCTGTGACTTTCTCCTTCCACAGCCATATTGTGATATGCACCAGAGAGCGCACTGTTCCGATACGGCTGTGACAGGAGAAAGTTACAGAGCGGAGTTTACATAGCAAGCATGCCATACATTCCAGGAATAGCAGAGATCTCCTGCTACGACATGCCTGGTATTTCTGGAATTTCTGGCATGCTTGCTATGTAAACTCCGCTCTGTAACTTTCTCCTGTGATAGCCATATTGGAACAGTGCGCTCTGCGGTGTATCACAATATGGCTGTGACAGGAGAAAAATACAGAGCAGTGTCACATAGCAAGCATGCCAGACATTCCAGAAATGCCAGGCATATCATAGGAGATCTCTGCTATCATTGATGAGATGGTGGGCGAACGAGGGGGGGGGCATTGCTGGCAGAGAGGAGGTGGATGGCACAGACCGGGGGCTATGAGACTCCCTCCGCCCACTACAGCCCAGCAGGTGGAAATAGAAATGCCTGCTGGGCTGTTAGAAAACTGCAGGCAGGTGTGTCAGACCGCTGCCTGCCAGTACAGGACGGAGAATGACCAGTGGTCTTACAAACCGGATGTCAGTGGGGAATAACGGTTTTTCAGCAAGTTCAGCAGGCTACTACAGAGGAACTATAGAGCTCAGCAGAAGATGGATGGCATAAGTTGGTGAAGGTAGGAGATCAGCAACAAGGACATGGAAACGTTTTTTTCCCCGGAGTTCTGCTTTAATTCCCCTGGGTGGTGGAAGAATCTATCACACAGCTGAGAACTGTATGGAAGTGAGGGAGTCCTCTATTTCCAGCTATGTATGGACTTATCTTTATCTATATACTTTTTTTATGTTTATTCTCATTATCTTTATTCTATTTTTTATATTTATTTAAATGTAACTGTTACTATTGTATGTATTTACAGCTAGTGGAAACAGATATTTTTTATTAGTACCATGCTATGAACTTTATGACTGAAGGATTTTTTAAAGTAACACTGACTAGAAAGGTTGCTATTGTCTCACACACTTTTTGTATGTACTAGCTTCTCCTGCAGTGCCCCCTTTAAGATCTGGACTTGGGCAGGGGCCTGTTCTCTAGATACTATCCTTGATGGATAGGGAGTGGGCGTGACATGACAAAGGAGGCCACGCCTCTGAATTGTGATGTCCCAGGAACATTAACTTCTGCCTCTGCCTTCCAGCTTCCCCTCATGCAGCGGTTTCACTTGTCGGAGAGCGGTGCCGGCTGGACCGGGCACAGCCACGGTGGCCCTGTCAACGGCTCAGGCTGACAGCAGGCCTCCTAGAGGTGTCTCTCCTCCGGGTCTTACAATGTTCACCCAGGAGGGTCTTCAAAGGCTTTCACATGCTCTTTTTTTTACCTGCCCATAGTGAATGTTTTGGATGAAGGTTTTATTATTGTTGCTCTTAATAACCTGTGTTACACCAGGGTGGATGTGCGCTCACTCTGTCTCTTCCGTCGCTCCACACGTTAACTTAAAAAGTTCCCAAAATATGCATTGCTGTACAGCCCGGTGAGACGCCTAAGACAGGGATATGCAATTAGCGGACCTCCAGATGTTGCAGAACTACAAGTCCCATGAGGCATAGCAAGACTCTGACAGCCACAAGCATGACACCCAGAGGCATGATGGGACTAGTAGTTTTGCAACGGCTGGAGGTCCACTAATTGCATAACCCTGGCCTAAGAGATAGATTTTATGAACACCTGTACAGTGTTTTTTTCTCGCTCCCCCTCACTGTCCCTCCCCTCCCCCCCCCCCAGTCTTCTCCCTACTCCCCCCTTTTGCTTCCCCTCTTATTTCTCCATTTTTTCCCCGCTCCCTCCTTTACCCCTCTAGTTCATCCAGTCCCCCTATACTCTACTATAAAATAATGATGCAACACAATAAAAATACAATACACTGAGGCACAGTATATGTGATCAATAATTCCTCTATATGATATCAGGACATGGTCCAGCCCCACTGGCCAGTCATATTTTATTATCGTTTTTCTCTCCTTTTCTAATGTTCTTTGAGGAAAGAAAGCCTGTTTTTCCATACAATGGGTGTTAACATATATATATGTCTCCCATGTTTTTGTCAGTGTCTGTCCAAAGACATATTTGTATTACATGGTTTTTCTTGTTAAGAATGAATGCTCCTTTTTGTGTTATTAGATAATATAGATGTTTATGTGAGTGCATATTTGCACTGATATGTGAGCAATGTTGTCTCTACATACACAAAGTATTTGTTTCTTTTATACTAGTTAGTTTACACACTGGGGCGGTACCTTTACATGGGTCCAGCCACAAATAGCTGAGTCTTTACATTTGGCATTTGTAATGATTAAGCTCGGGGACACCGAGTGAAACGCGTCTACCTACCTGTACTTGTACCTGTACATGCCATTTTTGGAATAAACTGCAAGCTGAAAAAATTCTGTGGAGTGCCGCCTACCTGTCTTGTGTACATCAGTTGTGGTGGCGAGCCGTGGCAGGCACCGCGGATTCCTATCAGGTATACACCCCGACCTGGAGCTGTGTATTTTTTCCTTCATAGAAACCAACAACTGAGGAGACTGAGTAATTTCATTTTTGTGGCAGCGAAAGTAACTATAGCTAGATCTGCTCAAGGCTAAACTGTCTTGGATTATGATAAATGTGTGTCTTTCTGCCATCTTGAATGACAAAGTTAAGCTGTTTGAGAAATCCGGGCATCCCTGGATTAAATACCTGAGGGGATTCTTGAGATAATCCCATTTAAGCAAACCTGGGATCGCAGAGTCGGCATGTGGCTTTTTTCTTATTCTTTTTTTTTTCTACTTGTCCTATTCTGGGACAGAACATCCCTATACAACCTTAGAGCGACATCTGCTTTTTATTTTTAATTGGGGTGCAACGCCTTCCTCCCCCTGTCGGAGGTTGAAAGGGTCCTTGAGTAGAGTATGTGAGCCTAATTGTCTAGATGGTTCCCCCTTTTTTTGGCTGTACAATTATATTTTGTTGCTTATTGGATGATGAGCTAATGAACTATTGTTATCATTCATTCTCAGTTAAGAAGAGTCCATGTTGCTATTTGTTTGCCTAAGCAACCATGTGCCATAGCCCTTCTATACTTTCTATGTAAACATAGATACAGTACGTTCTCCAACTATGGAATGAGTGTCTTCTGTTATTCTTGAATGTAAATGCCCTCTGTATGTGAAGGAATACTGCTTTATATCTATTATGCCATACTTTATGATGTTCTCTTGTGCTTATTTTATTTCTTTGATATTTTCAATAAAAGTTATTTTAAGAAGTCAATTGACAGAGCCTTAGATGGAGAGAGCGTGAACATTAAAGTTGAGAGCATCTTGTTGGAAGACTCAGTGATTGCAATTGCAATGGTGATGATGATCGAAGGAGTGTGTCAATGATGGTGATTGAGGATGATTCCTGTCCTCTCTTATTCCAAAAATTCTCCACTCTAAGGACTAGCCAAGGGTGTATTTTAGAATATTTATTCACATCTGATTGGAAGCAAATGTTTGTTTAGGCATTGACTGCACCTATCCACCAGATGGTGCTATATGATTAGGAATTCCTATTTTAGGTCTTCTAGAAATAAAATTGGATTTATTCAACTCCTCCCTATTTGGGGCATTAATATTTTTTATCCCTGGGTTAAATCTAAATATGCTATCCTCATCAGTGAAATCACCTCTTCAAGTGAAGTCTCTTGTTTAGCTGGTATGGATGACGAGACTCCTAATGGAACTGCGATTGCATCGGAAAGCATGAAACCCGAGAGCAGCTAAGGAAACATCTGGTTAAAGTAGAAGAAACAGCAGGTTGTTGAAACTGTGAGCTTGCCCTACTCCCTGACGGAATCAAAGTGCCACCTCTTCCCAATAACTTCTGGATGTTATACTTTCTGGTTGAGATAAGCTGGCTCTACCAGAAGCATATACCCTCTGTCAGGAACATATTGGCCATAGTGCAATTGAAGCTCTGAGGCGCATGCAAATGCACAGGTGTGGGCCTGCAGGTGCCCATCTTACTGTGCTTAGGTGAACGCATGTGCTCGCATTAGCCATTGACACTGGCGCCAAGTGGCCTATATAAGTGCAGCAGCTGCACTATTCCATTGCTGTCTGATCTGCAGCTGTGCCCATGTTCCCGTATTTGATTCTGCTGACTTCTGTGTTTGACCCGGCTCGCTCCTGACTTTACCTGAACGCTACCTACACTGAATTTGGCCTGTCTCTGGACCTTGCTCTGCCTTCGGCTTATCTACTTGATCTTGCATTGCCAACTTCTGCCTGTACCCTGACGATTCCTTGCCTGCCGTTTGTCACTGACCCTTGTACACAAGAAGAGTATGTCCGCCGTATAAGCTTCCCTTGTCCGGTACCAGCAGGTTCCAAGGTTCTTTAGCCCACCCAGTCACTTGTTGAGGCATTAGTGTAGGGTGAGGAGAAGCATAAAACTGTTTATTCAAACACAGGTACAAAAAGGTATCCACTGAGGGGACAATCCCCCCTCTTTTCATAATGATTGGGGGTGAGGTAAACTACATTCAGTAACAAGAGACACACAGGTGTATTCAAACTTCTCATCAGTAGACCGTCTTATAAGTAGAGAGGGCTGTTGGGGGAATTCCCTCCTTTCAGGCAGAAGACTAACACAGAAGGAGACCCCAAACGGGTTGGCTTTGAAGTTAGTCCAAAGTTCTAGTCCCCCAATATCTGTACCTACACAGTACCCCAAACATATTGTCCCAAACAGAGCATTACTCACCTAGCCAACCTCTGCCTCTCTCATAGAACATACCCAGAACATACCTGCTGCTGGGGAGAAGCACAGACTGGTCCTTCCCCCTGGAGACCTTTCAGCTGCTGGAGAGATGACAGGGTGACCGGGCTCACTTCGTCATGATATTGGGGATCTGGGCTGACTGCCCAGCATCCCTGGGGTATACAGGTGGAGACTGAAGTCCCATCCACGTTTGCTAGATGAAAATCCCCCAGTGCTTACAAAGCAAGGCTGACATCTGCCTGTCCTAATGCCAGGCCCTTTTCTGGGGTTGTGTCAGTGGAGACCGAAATCCCATCCACTGCCACAGGAATTCCATCTTCTGTTAGTTGAGGGCAGAGGCCAGCAGCACTCCGCCCTGTTGCAAGCTCTTTTGCTGGGTTGGTGTGAGTGGAGACTGCAGACCCATCCACCAATATCAGCTCAAGCTGCAGTTGTTAGGTGACGATTGCATGCTTTCCCTGGAGCTCCTGCAGAGTTGATTGTTGTGGGCAGAGGTCAACAGCACCATGCTCTAAAGCCAGCTCTTCTGCTGAAGGCTCACTGGTTTGTTCCTTCTCAGCAGAAAGGTCTATTAAATCCCCAGTCTCTGGAACCGGTGTTTGGGGATTGAAGTTCACCATCTCCTGTCCGTGGAAACCAGATGTTACCGGTGCTGGGCAGAGCTCAGTGATGTTCGGCCCTGATGCCAGCTCTTCTGCTGGAGGCTCACTAGGTTGTTCCTCCTTAGCGAAAAATTCTATTAAATCTCCAGTCTCTGGAACTGGTGTCTGGGGATAGAGGTACACCATCTACTGTCCGTAGAATGAAGAAGAGATTACTGGTGCTGGGCAGAGGCTAGCAGAGCTCTGCCCTGTTGTTAGCACTTCAGTTTGAATTTCAGTGAATGTTACATCCTTCAATGAAAAGTCAATTAAATCCATACTTTCTGTCATCTGTGGCTGGGAAATGAGGATGGCTACCTCTTCTCCCAAGCCCTTGAACCGCAATTGGGAAGATGAGCCGGCTGCTCCATCACCTGTACCCTTATCCGGCTGCTGGATGAACGTATTCCTCCATCCAAGCACCCAGATGAGTTAAAACTTGATGCATCCGCCATAAGAGTTCCGCTTCCATAGCTGGAGGTGGAGGCGAGCAAAGCACACTGTTACTCTGCCCCATTGAGGGCATTTCAGCTGGGATTTCAGAACCGTCGGCTGGTACTCCAGGAAAGTCCCAGGCAAAGGGAGCCCCGCCCTGTTGCTGAGCAGAGTCTAGCAGCCGTCTGTAGGCGATCTCCAGATACCATTCCTGAACAGCCAGAAACTCCAAATCTTCCTGTGCCCAGAGCACTTCCGAGACATTCAGTCTTCGGTCTCTGTAATCCAAGATTTTCTCTAAACTCCACTCCAGATCACTCCCAAAGTCAGGGTCCTTGGACAGCCTCCAGTACAACATTCCCAGGCCACTGTAGTCAAAGCCTTCCATCAGGCTGTCGCCCGCTGTCCATGGGCACACTTGGGTTACGTACCAGCGGAGGGCTCTGTAGCTCTCGCCCAACCACATCTCTGCCTGGATCAGCCTGCTTAACTCAGCTGTCCACTCCTTGTTCGGTTGTTCTCCGAACAACAGTGATCGCACTTCCTACTGCGACCAGTACCTTATGTGGATGGAGGGGAGAACTTTTCCCTGGTGGCGCTGCTTGCAAGTTAGAGCTTTTTTCCAGAGTTGCTGGCGGACAGAATCATACCATCCCAGCAGGACCTGCATTGACACTGGTCCCCTGTGCTGTACCTGCATCTCTTGCAACCTCCTTTCAAATTCCTCTTCCATGGCGGCTGGTATCCATACCTCTTCTCTCCTGCTATCCAGACCTTGGATCCCGGTGGTGGTTTGGACGTGTTCACAGCTAGGAAGCATTGTCCCACCGCTTGCCACCAATGTCACCGACCTCGTCCTCAACAAGAGTCTGTCCGCTGTATAAGCTTGTCCGGTACAGCATGATCCAAGGTCCCTTAGTCCACCCAGTCACTTGTCGAGGCATTAGTGTAGGATGAGGAGAAGCATAAAACTGTTTATTCAAACATAGGTACAAAAATATATCCACTGAGGGGACAATCCCCCTCTGTGCATAATGATTCAGGGCTGGGTAAACTACATTCAGCAACAAGAGACACACAGGTGTATTCAAACTTCTCATCGGTAGACCGTCTTATCAGCAGGGAGGGCTGTTAGAGTAATTGCCCCTGGTCTACATGCTAGAAGCACAAGTACATCCCATAATAGTTTGCTCCTATACAGTCACACCTCAAAAGATCTAGTAAAAAGAATACAACAGTTTATGAGCCCAAGCGCATACAATATTGCAGCAGTTGGAAAGGTGGAATTCATCTATCTTTATATATTTCTGGATTGTTCAGAAATATTACTGTCCCAAATGAAAGAACCCCTTCATTCTTTCAACACAAACCACACATATAGAACCTGGGATAACAGGGGTAACACGAAATGCTGAGCCTGGTTTGGTTGTACGGTGAGTCAGGTTAGGACTGACCCGACTGGGGTTCTCGGTCACCCTGTGCCCCTAATAGACACAAGGTAAATTACATATAGGAGGGACTGGGGGAGCTGGACAGGGAGCTTCCAGAGCTCTCTAAGGTAAACTGGGTTCCTTAAGCCCCCCGCCCAAAGTGACTACCATCACACTGTCTATGCCTGCATCTGACCGTCTGTTGTCGACCTGACTTGTCTGACCTTGCATCCAGTTGTTCATCTGCCCTGCCTGCACCTGCTACCACCCACTGTCTACTGCTGCCTGCTGTCTACTAGCCCAGGGTCTCCTGTTCCCGCTGTCATCTACTGTTCCAGCTATTCAGTCAGCTCTGATGATGCACCTGCTACGCATCACTACATCCAGCGGAAGACTACACAGGCACCCATACCGCACTGCGCTCTCACGACCACTGTTGCAACATCAGTGGTCCCTGAGCCAGCGCTGTATGAGAGGCCTTCCTCTGCACCTCAGGCTCAGCCTCTTCCAGGAGACTTCCACCTACCCCACTTCTACTTAAAAAATATCATCTTCCTCTGTTGCTTCCATAATAAGGAAGGGGAAGGTGAACGCCTGCATTTGCTATATAAATGGTGCAACCAAAACCAATCCCAGAAACTAAGCTGTCCCTCAGCCAAGCAAACACAGATTCCTCCATAATCGCACCAGAAGTGGAGGAAAGGTGCCCAAAAGGTAGCAAAAATACCCTATAGGTGAAAAAGAGTCAGAGCCCCAAAAGGAGACATTGACCCTACTTCTCTTCTGCCTAGAAGACAAAAGGCCTGCTGACCCATATAGCGGGACTGACATTGATACAACAATCCTGGTCAGCTGAGAAGGCACTATGCACTGGTTACCCCAGGTGATCACCCACTCAGCCTACTAGTGCCCACCACCATCCCTTGTCAGGAAAGAGTATGCATGTCTTGCCACCAGGTACCTTTTGTGACCAGTCATTGTGTCTATTAGTAGTAGTCATCCATGCACATATGGGGTGTGAGTCTGTGGGGAAGAACACTGCCAGCTGCCTACAGCATTTAGAGACACTCCATGAATACTCTGGATGCATGGCTTTACCACTCGACTTCACATGCAGGCAGGTGACCCAGTGTCCAGAGAAGGTGGGGGGGTGGGGGGGGAGGGAGGAGAAAGTCTCCTGGGCTGCCCTGAACACCACTTCCACTATCCATACCTCCCAACTTTTTGAGATGAGAACGAGGGACACCTATTAGCAAAAGTATGTAGGCATAAGACACACCACTTGCCACGCCCGCTTAAAGGAATAATGTACAAAAAAAGAAAAGATTAGGTAAACCTACACATGCATTTTTTTAACCACTACTATTCCTTTATATTGGCTTTTGACATTAACAAATGCAGCAATTTAGAAATTGGATGAAAGGTTTAGAAAGACTTTTTGAAAGATAAAAAGTGCATTTTATATACAGCTATATAGATCTGGCCAAAATGAGGGACAAATGAGGAGGAAAGAGGGACTTTGTTCCAAATCCGGGACAGTTGGGATCTATGGCTATGTAGTGTTCTGGTGGTCCAGAGAGAAGCCTAACAATGCAAGAGTGTAGCTCCATCTAGTGTGTATACTGCAGACCGCCACATAATTACCACTAGATGAAGCCGATGATCATGGGAAATCACTATATGAAATAAAATACAACCAATATTCATCATCCCTGGATGATGTGTGTTAAATCTGTACATTTTTTTTAAATAGACCTCTAAGTGTTTGTAAAAGCTTACAACACAAAATTTAATCAGCCACTGAAAGTTAATGGGTCAATTTTATTTTTATACTGCTATCAATAGTCTACACGGTACAACACTTAATAAAAGTCTTTGGTGATCTCTGATCTCCTTATGAACTGTTTCTTACAATATGAAGATCGGCCATGGAGTATATCTGAGATGTATATCAGGGTGTGCTTCTTCCCCACATGAGAGCTGTGATGTTCAGCAACATTCATATAGAAGACATTTCCTGCACTCAAGTCACTAATACACCTCAAGGGTTGTGTGGGATTCCTGATGTACAGGAAAACAGGACTTCAGTGAGGAACAATTCCCTCACTCAGGACAGGAAAGTGGCTTTTCCACCATGTGAGATCTCTGATGTGTGTGAAGACTAGACTTCTGTGAAAAACATTTCCCGCACTCAGGACAGGAATACGGCTTCTCTCCTGTGTGAGACCTCTGATGTTTGATAAGTAATGATTTTTGTACAAAACATTTCCCGCACTCAAGACAGGAATACGGCTTCTCTCCTGTGTGCAATCTCTGATGCTTATAAAAATTGGACTTATCTGAAAAACATTTCCCACAATAAGAACAGGAATATGGCTTCTCACCCGTATGAGACCTCTTATGTTTGACAAGATCTGTTTTCTGTACAAAACATTTCCCACACTCAGGACATGAATATGGCTTGTCTCCCGTGTGCAGTCTCTTATGATTATAAAGATTTGACTTTTCTGAAAAGCATCTTCCACACTCAGGACATGGATATGGCTTTTCCCCCGTGTGAGACCTCTGATGTTTGATAAGACTTGCTTTTTGTGCAAAATGTCTTTCACACTCAGAACAGGAATATGGCTTCTCCCCCGTGTGCGATCTTTGATGAATGTAAAGGCTGAACTTCTCTGAAAAACATTTCTCACACTCAGGACAGGAAAACTGCTTTTTCCCTATGTGATATCTCTGATGTCTGTTAAGACTAGACTTCCGTGAAAAACATTTCTCGCATTCAGAACAGGAATATGGTTTTTCCCCAGCGTGAGATTTCTGATGTCTGTCACAATTGGACTTATCTGAAAAACATTTCCCACACTCTGGACATGAATATGCCTTTTCCCCCCTGTGAGACCTCTGGTGTTTGACAAGATCTGCTTTTTGTGCAAAACATTTCCCACACAATGAACAGGAACACGGCTTCTCTCCTGTGTGCAATCTCTGATGGTTATAAAGATGGGACATTTCTGAAAAACATTTCCCACACTCCGGACAGAAATACGGCTTTTTCCCTGTGTGAGATCTCTGATGTTTGAAAAGATCTGTTTCTTGTGCAAAACATTTCCCACACTCAGGGCAGGTATAAAACTTCTCCACCTTGTGAGATCTCTGATGTCTGAAAAGACTGGACTTCGCTGAAAAACATTTCCCACACTCAGGGCATGAATGTGGCTTCTCACCTGTATGAGAATTTATATGCACATTAAGACGGGACTTAAAATGGAAACACTTCCCGCACTGAGTACAGGAAAACCTCTTATCTGTTGGAAGGACGGCACCATCCCTCACAGTCTGAGGCTCCTCAGGATAAGAGGAATACGATGGTCCATCTTCACTGTGTGGTGACGGATGGACATTTGAGGTAGCCAGGTTTTCTCCTGGACTATACTGTGTGATGTCCTCATCTTCTACTTTACAGTCTGGAGACAAAGTGAGACAATCCTCTGAGGTTTTCTTCATTTCCCGTCCTACTAAAATAGAGATAAAAAGATTATTACTAAACATGAGCTGATTGGTGCCACTAAACCAGGACTCCGCCCACATCAGGCAGCTTTGTCTCTCAGGATCTTACAATTCCACCCTCAAGGTAACGAGTAAATGGCTCCTCTGACCTCCTACCAGTTCATTTCTTTATTCATGGACCTTAGTCAGAGAGTGAGGAAACAACGAGAACTGTCTTTTATAGGAGTGACAGTGATGAGGGGATTATAGGACGAGTGTCCCCACCCCCTCTATCACTCATTGTCATCTTCCTAACACAAGAAGTACTGCACTACCTTTTTTATTCCACGATTTAATTATGAATAGCAGCGGGGCTGAGGTCAGAGAGTGAGGATGGGGAGAGTACAACCAAGATGAACACTGAATTGATCCTAAAGACCAACATCATTGGGTTATTGACTCCTCCCTCATCATTTTCTGTTTAAGGTTCCAACGTCTGAGGATGTTATCACATTATTATCAACATGTAAAAGTCTGTGCTCCAATGAAATCATCAGATATAAAATGTCCAGCTGGTAGAAAACTAGAGTTAGACTTACCGGTAACTCTGTTTCTAGGAGTCGTCCAGGACAGCACTAAAGAGATAGGTGCCTTCGGAGGAGGAGCCTATCTCTCTAGTGCTGTCCTGGACAGATGACTAGAGAAAATGGGTGTAACAAAATAGAATACATATTATGATTATATATAGTAGTGGGTAGAGGGCAGAGAGCATAAGTAAGGCCCGTACAATGTACAACTTATTGTGTAGGGTATAACAGTTAAAACATACAAAACCCCTTTCATGGGACTTTTAACGGGACATTTCTTCTAGGGTATAACAGTTAGGACTATATAATATCAGAAATATATATCGTGCAACATACTGTAGGAGTCAGGACCAGTGGTGTATTTTGGTTTTGTGCTGCCCTAGGCAAGATTAAGTTGGGCGCCCCCCAATCTAAAATTGTCCCACCCTTTTCTGTTTAAGATCCACCCCTGCATCTGTAAACTCCACCCCTTCCTCTTTAGGGGAGATAGAGGGAGGGCGAGAGAAAGAAAGAGAGGTGGGTGAGAGAGAGAGAGGGGGCGAGAGAGAAAGTGAGGGGGGTCAAAGAGAGAGAGAGGGGGGTGAGAGTGAAAGAGAGGGGGGTGAGAGAGAGAGGGGGTGAGAGTGAAAGAGAGAGAGGGGTTGAGACAGAAAGAGAGGTGGGTGAGAGTGAAAGAGAGGGGAGAGAGAGAGGGGGTCAGAGAGAAAGAGAGGGGGCTCCCCTATCTCTCCCCCATACTACACCAGGAGGTTCTCCCATCCCCCTAAAACAAAAATGACACTGGACTCTCACCTTCCTGCAGCCCATGGCCCATAATAAAGAATTTGGTAGGTGTCCATAGGACAGCAGATAAAATTTAGTAAGGAGGGTATCCAAAAGGCAGTAGCTAACGCAGAGATGGATAGTAGGCGTCTAAAAGATGAGAAGCTAATGATAGGGTAGATTTCAATAAAGCAGGAGGTAAACTGTAGAAGGGTAGGTGTCTATAGAGCAGTAGGTAGTATAGAGAAGGGTAGGTGTCCATACAGCAGTAGGTAGTATAGAGAATGGTAGGTGTCCATAGTACAGTAGGTAACAGTGTTAATTTTGGCAGCACATTTAGATTTAGTCTTAGGACTAAAATGGCATTTTAGTTTTAGTCCCATTTTAGTCTTCTGCGACCGGGTGCAACAGTTGTACAACCAAACGTCCAACTTTGGACCAAGTTGGATGTTGGCTGTTGTATCTCGTATACTGACATTCACTAAGCGATCGTACGACCAAGCCTAATGTAGTGACGTGTTACGAGCGTATAAAGGGGAAGCTCAGGTGAATGTGATTTGTGAATTAGGAACGTAGGTTTCCCAGAAGGGACACTTCCGGCCGTTCCTGACTCCGGAGCATTCCTGTTTTGCACGTCCAACTTTGTTGGACCAACTTCTCTGTACACACGGTACAACAGTCATTTTAGTTTTAGTCCCTAGTTTAGTTTTTTGACTAAAATGACATTTTCGTTTTAGACCGCTTTCACACCAAGGAGTTTTTCCAGGTGCTTTTGTGCTAAAAAAGCACCTGAAAAACTTCCCCCAATACACCCCAGTGTAAAAGCCCGAGTGCTTTCCCACTGGGGCGGTGCGCTTGCGGGACGGTAAAAAAAAGTCCTGCTAGCCGCATCTTTACAGCGAAACCGGCACTTTTAACCCGTTTAACCACTTGCGGGGGGGTTATAAGCACACCGCCACCACCCGAATAGCGGCACTATGGCCACGTCCTACGCTTTACGTCACGTGACTTCATCATGTCCCTGATGAAGTCGTAGGACGTGGCCGGATTGATACTAACACTGGAAACACAGTGAGGAGCGGTCTTGCACCATTTTTATTGCATTTGCTCTAACTGCATTATTTTAACTCATTTTATGTAAGCAGCCACTTGTCTCTTCAATAAATGTCACGATTTTAAAACATATCACACTATGGGGGCATATTTTTTTTCATGTCTATACCTGAGGGAGTATCAGCCCTGATGACCAGCGGAGGGCACTGGAGGTATGGAATACCTAGCTATATCTAAGAGGAACCCTATCCCTTTGATTCATTCTGTACCATACATTGATTAACAGAGAGTGTTGAGGAACGAAGGTGGCAGTCAGAGAGGCGAGGAGGGCTATCTACAACAACAGTGATAACAGTGGAGGATTAACCCATTGCTGGTTTAAGATTGGTTTGAGGTGAGAGTTCTGTGAGCACGGGGGTTCCAGCACATCCACAACAACTGGTTTGGGGGCGTAGAGTGAAGACCCCCCCAGACTGGCTTCACTTGCATGTTTGAAGCATAGATCTATGCACATAAGCACATCGCTCTTTGGCACGAAGGCACTTTGGAGCACCAACTTATTTTTTGAGTTACAGACTACTGTTATCTGCTCGCATCAGGGCAGAAATCAGAAGCGGCGGACAGTTTACATTTATATATTTATATTTCTATTATTACACTTGGCACAGTTTTTATATGTTCCACCTGCACCTACGTTTACATATTTAATGGGATTTTATACTGCACGTTAAGGCTTTTTGTATGTTTTTTATTTGCATCTTTATTTATTTACTGTATGGTCAGAGTGCGCAGTATACATACTTATTTTTCATAGCCTTAGTATTATCGTGTCTAATACCTAATATTGCAGCAGCTGACCTATCATCTGTTTATCATTGTGTGTAGTAGCGCGAGGGCTTATCCACGGTATACTATACTGGTTAACACTGGTAGGTAGGTATAGAGAAGGGTAAGTGTCCATAGAGCAGTAGGTAGTATAGAGAAGGGTAGGTGTCCATAGTGCAGTAGGTAGTATAGAGAAGAGCCGGAGCCAATAGGGCACATCCCCTCTCCTCCTCCTCTCTGCTGGGTGGGGCGATCTCAAATGCGGCACCTTAGAAGGGGCGGCCACGGAGTCGGGATGAAGAGGTGACCGCCGAGTGACATCATTGGAGGATCAGCGGCTGCAGTTTGGTCACCAGGGGAGGAGCTTAAAGCAGAGTTCCACCCAAAAGTGGAACTTCCGCTTTAAGTTACGGTGACCCCCTGACATGCCACAACTGGCATGTCATTTTTTTTTGGGAGGGGGACCCTGTTTTTACAGGGTCCCTGCTCCCATTTCCTCTCCTGGTGCTGCAGAGCCGAAAGGAAGTTCAGCTCTCCCCCCTCCCTCCCGGCGATCTGAGACACGTCACAAAGCCGGGCGCCCACACTTGCTATGCCGGCACCGCATGGAGGAGAGGGAGAGGAGCAAGGCCTCAGGTGGCCACATCGCTGGAGCGTGGGACAGGTGAGTGTCTGATTATTAAAAGTCAGCAGCTACACTTTTTGTAGCTGCTGACTTTTAAAAGGGTGGAACTCCGCTTTAAATATGAGACTGTCAGTGTAAAGAACGGTTCTCTCCCCTTACACCCCCATAATGACGACACTGCTGGTACGGTGTCTCTTCTGCCTGGGGTGTGGTGTCCGCCTGAAAAATGCCACCCAAGGCAAACGCCGGGTTTGCCTTTCAGCAGATACGCCCCTGGTCAGGACTACATAATATGCAACATAAATTATATAGTGTAATGGTCAGGACTCAGAATATTGGTATTCAGTAATAAGTGGAAGCTTAAATGTTGGATGTTGCATGAATGAAGCTTAGAGGTTCCACACTGCTGCCTTCCATCTCCTGAGACTGCACTCAGTGACTTGAGTCTGAGACTATACAGACATATCCCTCCACCCGGCACAGCCAGCAAACAAGTAACCCCAGGAGAATAGCTCTGTCAGAGATCTTGCTAGACCTGGGCATGGGGCAGAAGAGCCAAGGCACACAAACCAGCTGCCTAGGTTGAGCAATTCCTATGATGAAAGCTAGTGGTGCACCGAATGGAAATTTTGGTGCCGAAACCGAAAACTGAAAATTACAGTTTTTAAAAAATATTCATATTTTTATATACAATTGTCATATGCAGCCTACCTGTGCCTGGGCACTGATTGGAAGCACTGATAGGTGGCATTGGTTGGCACTGATAGGCGACAATTATAGGCGGCACTGATAGACAACACTGGTTGGCAGCATTAATGGGCAACACTGGTGGGAACTGACAGGCGGCACTGATGGATGGTACTAATTGGCACTGACAGGTGGCACTGATTGAGGAGATGAGGTAGCACTGACAGGTGGCACTGATAAAGGAGATAATGTGGCACTGACAGAGGAGATGAGGAGTTTCACACTGAGCAGATAGAAGGCTTGTAAGAGCTGCTCAGTGTGTGAAACTCATGTAATATACAGTCAGGTCCATAAATATTGGGACATCGACACAATTCTAATCTTTTTTGCTCTATACACCACCACAATGGATTTGAAATGAAGCATACAAGATGTGCTTTTACGGCAGACTTTCAGCTTTAATTTGAGGGTATTTACATCCAAATCAGGTGAACGGTGTAGGAATTACAACAGTTTGCATATGTGCCTCCCACTTTTTAAGGGACCAAAAGTAATGGGACAATTGGCTGCTAAGCTGTTCCATGGCCAGGTGTGTGTTATTCCCTCATTATCCCATTTACAAGGAGCAGATAAAAGGTCCAGAGTTCATTTCAAGTGTGCTATTTGCATTTGGAATCTGTTGCTGTCAACTCTCAGTATGAGATCCAAAGAGCTGTCACTATCAGTGAAGCAAGCCATCATTAGGCTGAAAAAACAAAACAAACCCATCAGAGAGATAGCAAAAACATTAGGTGTGGCCAAATCAATTGTTTGGAACATCCTTAAAAAGAAAGAACGCACCGGTGAGCTTAGCAACACCAAAAGACCTGGAAGACCACGGAAAACAACTGTGGTGCATGACTGAAGAATTCTTTCTCTGGTGAAGAAAACACCCTTCACAACAGTTGGCCAGATCAAGAACACTCTCCAGGAGGTAGGTGTATGTGTGTCAAAGTTGACAACCAAGAGAAGACTTCACCAGAGTGAATACAGAGGGTTCACCACAAGATGTAAACCATTGGTGAGCCTCAAAAGCAGGAAGGCCAGATTAGAGTTTGCCAAACAACATCTAAAAAAGCCTTCACAGTTCTGGAACAACCTTCTATGGACAGATGAGACCAAGATCAACTTTTACCAGAGTGATGGGAAGAGAAGAGTATGGAGAAGGAAAGGAACTGCTCATGAACCAAAGCATACCACCTCATCAGTGAAGCATGGTGGTGGTAGTGTCATGGCGTGGACATGTATGGCTGCCAATGGAACTGGTTCTCTTGTATTGATTGATGATGTGACTGCTGACAAAAGCAGCAGGATGAATTCTGAAGTGTGCCGGGCAATATTATCTGCTCATATTCAGCCAAATGCTTCAGAACTCATTGGATGGCGCTTCACAGTGCAGATGGACAATGACCCGAAGCATACTGCGAAAGCAACCAAAGAGTTTTTTAAGGGAAAGAAGTGGAATGTTATGCAATGGCCAAGTCAATCACCTGACCTGAACCTGGTTGAGCATGCATTTTACTTGCTGAAGACAAAACCGAAGGGAAAATGCCCCAAGAACAAGGAGGTAAACAGTTGCAGTAGAGGCCTGGCAGAGCATCACCAGGGATGAAACCCAGCGTCTGGTGATGTCTATGCGTTCCAGACTTCAGGCTGTAATTGACTGCAAAGGATTTGCATCCAAGTATTAAAAAGTGAAAATTTGATTTATGATTGTTAATCTGTCCCATTACTTTTGGTCCCGTAAAAAGTGGGAGGCACATATACAAACTGTGGTAATTCCTACACCATTCACCTGATTTGGATATAAATACCCTCACATTAAAGCTGAAAGTCTGCAGTTAAAGCACATCTTGTTCGTTTCATTTCAAATCCATTGTGGTGGTGTATAGAGCCAAAAAGATTAGAATTGTGTCGATGTCCCAATATTTATGGACCGGACTGTAACTGCTTGCAGAGACTAGCTGTCAAAACTCAGCGGTAATCAAACACCACTCAATGGGATAGGGGCTGAGAGGGCCACCTTGTGTATGTGGCCCTGGCCCCTTTCTTAAGCAGCCCAATCATTGGCTGGTGTTTAATAGCTGTTTGGTCCCGGCCAGCCCTGACATCATCGCCGAGTTTTGACAGCTAGTCTCTGCAAGCAGTTATTTTACATGAGTTTCACTCACACTTACAAGCCTGCTATCTGCTCAGTGTGAAACTCCTCATCTCCTGTGTTGCATACAGCTACACACGGACACCCCTGCAATGGGTTGCACCCAGACGGACCCCGCCCCCTTTTCGGTATCTGCTTTTTCTTTACTTTCCACCTATACCGAAAACACTGATTTCGGACGATAATTTTCGGCGGTCGAAATTTCGGTGCACCTCTAGTGAAAACCAACATTTTGTTGCCAGTCAAACCCCAGAATCTCCATAAATCCAATCTAGATACATAAATTGTGTCTGCAGCACAGAGAAGGATCATTATCCGAGAGAAATACAGGTTGGGGAACACAGCTCAGGAGAGTGACCATGGTATTACAGGCTGATATCACCCAGTCCTTGCCCTACTCTGGACCAATCAGTAAGCAGTAAAGGTGGTGGAATGTATTTAGTGTTAATGACCCACCTGTGCTGATCTCTGTAGGAGGGTCCTCCTCTATAAATGTCCCCGTTATTCCATCTTCCTCCACAGACTGCTGATCATCCCTCACATTTGTCTCTCCTTCTTCTGCTTTAACCTCAAACTTTATATCTATCAGATCTTCACCCTAAACCAAGGAAAGGATCAAAAATAACATCTGTATGACATAAGCTTTAATATTGTGACATCACTAAAAAGAATCTACGAGTCCATGTTCTTCTGCTTTACTCTTAATGTTGAAAACATGCAGGTTTCCACTCTGAATATAGAATAAAAATGACATCAATGGTAACAATGCAGATAATGTACAGATCCTAATGATACTATCAGTGATTGTTCCTCATCTACCTGATGATGGTGAGGGATGGTGTGACCTTCCTGTGTGGAATCCCGGGAATACAGAGGAGGGGGACATCTCTCTGGTGGGTTCCCATTACTGGATCCATCTGTAGGAAACACAACACTGACTGAATACATTGTTTCTATGTGTTTATCAGATGATGGGGGGTCTAGGTGGAGCCTCTGTACTGCTCTCTCCTTTACAATAAAGTCTCCTCTTACCCGGTGATGTGAGGGGCGGCTGATTGTCCATCATGAGGTCCTTGTAGAGATCCTTGTGTCCTTCTAAATACTCCCACTCCTCCATGGAGAAATAGATAGTGACATCCTGACACCTTATAGGAACCTGACACACACAATGATACAGTCACCATCCAGACACATCCCTTGTCTGTTACTGGATAATGTCCCAGAATTCCCAGCACCGCTCACCTCTCCTGTCAGCAGCTCCATCATCTTTTTGGTGACTTCTAGAATCTTCTGCATGTTGTGTCTCTCAGGATTTAGGGAATCACATGGAGGCACTGTGAGGGTCATATGATCACCTGACGTCACAAGGGGAAATCTCTGTATTGGAAAACCAATAGGAATATCTATCATGTTAGAATTCCCAGAATCCTCCCCACCTCTCCGGTCAGGGCTGTGTTTTATTAATAGAGATGTGATGTCATATGACCTCCCAGAATCCTCCTCACCTCTCCGGTCAGGTCTGTTTTAATAATAGAGATAAGAGTGATGTCATGTGACCTCCCAGAATCCTCCTCACCTCTTCGGTTAGGTCTGTGTTTTATTTATAGAGATAAGAGTGATGTCATGTGACCTCCCAGAATCCTCCTCACCTGTCCAGCCAGGTCTGTGTTTTATTAATAGAGATAAGAGTGATGTCATGTGACCTCCCAGAATCCTCCTCACCTCTCCGGTTAGGTCTGTGTTTTATTTATAGAGATAAGAGTGATGTCATGTGACCTCCCAGAATCCTCCTCACCTCTCCGGTCAGGTCTGTGTTTTATTTATAGAGATAAGAGTGATGTCATGTGACCTCCCAGAATCCTCCTCACCTGTCCAGCCAGGTCTGTGTTTTATTAATAGAGATAAGAGTGATGTCATGTGACCTCCCAGAATCCTCCTCACCTCTCCAGTCAGGTCTGTGTTTTATTAATAGAGATAAGAGTGATGTCATGTGACCTCCCAGAATCCTCCTCACCTGTCCGGTCAGGTCTGTATTTTATTAATAGAGATAAGAGTGATGTCATGTGACCTCCCAGAATCCTCCTCACCTCTCCGGTCAGCAGGTAGATGATCTCCAGGGTGAGGTTTAGTATCCTCTCAGTCATGTGACTCCGGTCCTCCTCCTTCCTCGTTGGTGCCGTCATTTGATCTATACTGGTTTCCTTGTAGACGGATAACTTTGGTAAATGAAAATAAGAATTTAGCCTGGACTTTTTAGTGTTTGCTACAATTTTCGTGAACCTAGAACTCTCGTGGCCTGCCAGATCAGAAATTTCCTTTTATCTGTTTTTTTTTTTGCTTTGTTTCTGAACTGGTTTTGATTAATTTTAGATCTGCAGACAAGGAATGATAAATATGATCCTTCTATTGACTTGTTTGATTTGAGGCAGTGCTGTGCAATGTAGGGTCATCATGATGTCCAGGAAGGGGAACTTGTTGACCGGAGTTGTCGGCTAATCAGGATAATTACCTCCGTTAACCTCCGGCAGCCTGCTGACTGAAAGGGGTGATGTCACTCTGCAGTAAGAGAAAGGATTGGATTGAAAAGCAGGAGAACGCAGCTGGTGGAGTAGAGAGCTGTGGGGGAGCAATGTGCTCTCTTCTTTTCAATGGCAGCCCAGTGTGGGTAGGAGGACAACTGCAGGGGTGGTGGGTTGGGGGGAGAGGGGTTTGTTCTCCTGGTTGTCAAGTATAATGTAGTATCCAGGACATTGTACAGAGTGGCAGTGAGTTCCTGGTGTTTTGATTTTTCAGCAACATATTTCTTGAACAGTGAGATGGTAAGAAGATGAAGGCTTCCTTAAATTGCTGGCAGGAGTTCTTTAAAGAAGTGCAGCTGGGGTGAGAAGACCATCAGAGACCAA
This sequence comes from Glandirana rugosa, assembly GCA_018402905.1. Lineage (NCBI taxonomy): Eukaryota > Metazoa > Chordata > Amphibia > Anura > Ranidae > Glandirana > Glandirana rugosa. The sequence goes on from BLSH010395565.1 coordinate 816,798, forward strand.
GAGCCCCCTAAACCTTCCTCTTAACTCAGACCCTTGCAACCTGACTACCCCCTCAGAGGCCCCCACAGCCCTTCAGGCCCACTAACCAACCAGAGTTGTCCAGCCCTATTACTTCCTATGAGGCTCCCAAATGTCCTTCAGTTATACTACCTCCACAGGGGTCCCAGAGTCCTTCAGATGCAGTACAACCTCAGAGAATCCATCCCCATGAATAATCTCCGGGAGGGTCGTCTCTTCCATTACACGCATGGATGTGCGACATTGGGGATTCCTTCTCCACACCCTCAGAGGATCCCAGAGTCCTTTAGTCCCGCTACCTCCTCAGGGACACCTCAGAATTAAGAGGCGGCCGATATTGACTTTTTTTGAAGAATCTGTAACAAAACTTACCAATATTACCGATATTGCTTCAAGTGGTTGTACCAGGGTTAGGCATCACCCCGGTAGCATTCTTTAGAGCAGACGGTCAGCTTTCTTGTAATAACAACCGATGCGGCTAAGCAGCCACTCGGCCGTTATCAAAAGCAGTGGGAGGGGACGCCTCCCCTCCTGCTTCTCCGCCCGGGTCTCCAGTCCCACTGGGAGACCCGAGCGACCAGCCAGCACATCCACCGGCTGGCCTGAGACCCAAACAAAGCTGATTGCTTGTATCTAGTAACCCAGAAGCGTAGTCATGACATCGAGGCGCCAGTTTTAAAAAATAGAAAGTATTCAAAAACGCTGATCTTGGCGTTTTGAATACTTTTAAGTGCAGTGTATGGGTTTGGGGTCCCCAGATCCCTCCATAAAGAGTACCTGGCACTGCCCATTACTGTCACAAGGGATGTTTATATTTCTCGTGACAGCAATAAAAATGATAAAAAAAAAATGTAGAAGGACCGTGTAAAAATAAAAACTTTAAATCGGTTTCGGCCCTGAAAAAACGATATTGATCGATCTCTACTCAGAACCTTCAGTATTTTCCTCCCTCTGACACCAATGATGAAACATATTCTTCATCACAGGCTGGGGGATGATTTCTTCCTACTGACCAGCAATATAAGGGGCTCTATGCTCCATACTCCTGACCCCCGCACTCCATCATTGTGTTGGCTGCATAGTGTAATGATTGCCCATTTGTATTGTATTGTCAGGATGGTCATTGTCTTGTATGTTTATTGTCAGTTCTGTGTATTTATTAAGAGAAGGTTCTGGCTCCTTAAATGTGGAAATGTTCTGAAGGGATTATTATAGGAATGGTAAATGTTCAGGTAGTGCTTACAATATGGACAAAATATCTTAATCCACAACACAATAGTTGCAATGAAACTCTGATAATAAAGTGTCAGACAACTCCTGGAGTAATCTGGAAGCACTTACTCAGAAAAACACCGGCTGTAGATAACTAGGTGTGCTGGGCCCTGTGGTCCCACAGAGTTTGTGGTGCCTGTTAATCAATAGATGCCTCTATGGCAGTAAATGGGGAACACTGACATAAGGAGCAGAAGTGCTAATCCACAGTCAGGGTTGCGGCCGCAGATACTCCGGTGGATTGCAGGCTGGATACTGCTTAGATGTAAACAGAGAGGGCACCTCTCCCTGGTGACATACGTTATGTTTCAATTGGAATACGCCAATCATTGTCCAGGAGGGCTATTGGCAGGTGCAGCAGTCCTAAAAAACTAAACTGATTTGTGGTCCCCTGCGCTACTAGGTAATAAAGTGTAAGATATATCTGGTTCCAATCAGTTTTTTATGACGTGAATACAATAAATTCAAATAGTAATTAATAATGAAAAATAATAAATAATCCTGGAAGGGGTGAGACTGCTGCAAAACTGAATAGTAGAGCCGCACAATTCTGGCCAAAATGAGAATCACGTTTTTTTTTTGCTTAGAATAAAGATCGCGATTCTCACGGCATAACATTTTACATATACAAAAAATGGTCTAACAGCACTGTTTAATTTTTTTTTGTTTTTGAAAGTGTAATTTTTCCCAAAAAATTGCATTTGAAAGACCACTGCGCAAACACCGTGTGACATAAAATATTGCAACAACCATTTTGTTCTCTAGGGTCTCTGCTAAAAAAAATATAATGTTTGGGGGTTCTAAGTAATTTTATAGCAGAAAATACTGGATTTTTACTTGTATGAAACAAATGTCAGAAAAGATTTATTCTTTAAATGGATAAACTAAACTCTTCTATACACTGTGGAGTTCATTCCTTTGAAGTAATTACATTGTATCTCTTCTAGCTTCTTTTATCAGCTGTGATCTCAGACTAGGCTCTCTGCCCAGACTTGGCAGTCTGCCCAGATAGGAGAGACTGAAGTCGCTCCGACTTAGAAAAAGATTCCTGGGGAGACTTCAGGCGACTTTTATTGACTTCTATTACAGTCAAGTCGCGCTGAGTCGCCCTGCAAGTCAGACTCCATTAACTGCACTGAAAATCGCGGTAATGCCGGATGGAGATCGCAGGGGGGAGGGGTTGAATCAAGATTGCGATTTTATTACAATTAATTGTGCAGCTCTAATGAATAGACAGAAATGGTTCTGTGCAATCAATCCAGTTATACACTATAAAATCCACTCAGTGGGCTCAATTCAAAAAATGAATCAATACATAAAGTGACATAAATCAATAATGCATCCAATATATCTTATTATGAATGTTGTAAACAAGTGTCCAATATCAATATTAAAGTGCAGTGTTTCTTATTGATCAATCCCATGATATCTGTGCTTCCACCAATCACCTCTGTACTTACAGAACTCTCACCTTACAGAACTCTCACCTTACAACCACATATAGAAAGCCTTGAAAGCAGATTTCCACATGGGGTTAATGCTTATTCCTCAATATATCTCTTTCACTTCACAATACAGGCTCTTGAATTGTTGCTAATGCCTCTTTATAACCTTTCTAATACAGCCTTGAGATCAGAGTGATGTAGGACTGGTGTTAATCCACAATGTATCTCTGTTATCTCCTCTTTGCAGGCTCTTTACTTAGCAATGGCTCCAACCACATAAGGGGATAAAGCACACAGAATACCTCCCATAGTGTAATATCATTAAAAACAAGCCGTTTTATTCAAACAGATTGGCTGCTTACATTAAAAAATATTTAAAATCACGTTTAAAATCGTAAAACAGCGGCGTTCACCACCTCTCACGTCACTTCTGGTTCATGATGTGCTCCGGCCATGCCCTGCGTGTTACGTCAAGTCACATGACTTCTTCAGGGTAACTGGATTGGTTGTTGTGCAAAGATTTTATGGGGGGCAGGAGAGGTGCCCTCCCCTCCCGCCACCCTACAGTCATCTCCGCTGCTTAACGGACCCGCTGGTAGCAGCGGAGACCATGCGATTGGTTCCCTTCCTGCACTGGATGCCGACTGAGGGTAAGATGGCCCCCTGCCAGCTCCATAACTTTGCAGGGCGGAAGTGACGCCAAACGTCACTTCCGCACAAAGCTCTTTTTTTAATTGCAAGTGTAAATATGATATTTGAGGTCTTTTTGAGCGCAGATCTCATATTTAAGAGGTCCTGGCATACTTTTTTCTACTACAAGGAATGTTTACATTCCTTGTAATAGGAATAAAAGTGATCAAAATGTTTTTTTTTGTTTAAAAGTAAAATAAATAAGAAAAAAAAAATTTAAAGCACCCCCTCCTGCACAGAAGTGAACGTATACATAAGTCCCGCCTGCATATGAAAACGATGTTCAAATCACACATGTGAGGTATCGCCGCGATTGCTAGAGCGAGAGCAATTCCACAAGCGGGTACAATTTTGAAGCATGACATGTTGGGTATCAATTTACTCGACGTAACATTATATTTCACATTATGGAAACAAATTGGGCTAACTTTACTGTTGTCTTATTTTTTAACTCAAAAAAGTGTTTTGTTTTTTTTTTAAATACGCTTGTAAGATCGATGCGCCAAAAAGTATTGCCACCACCTCCATTTTATTCTCTAGGGTGTTACAAAAAAAATATATATAATGTTTGGGGGTTTTAAGGTAACGTTCTAGCAAAAAAGCTAGATTTTAACTTGTAAACATCGACTCTCAAAAAGAGACTTGGCCTTTAAGTGGTTAAAGTAGAACTATAGGCATTTTTTTTTCATTTTCAATAGAGCAAGTAAGGGTTTTAACCTCTGTCAGATTTTTTTCGCCATTTGTGTCTCATTTTGGAGATTTCTCTTCACTTTCTGTCCCATATCCAAACAGGAAGTGAGAGGAAATCCCTGCAAATGAAGGGAATTCCTTGGGGACCCAATGGAAGATTTTCCCTTTATTACTTTTCTAGAGACAACCAAAATTTGGGATTTACTTTTACGTTCAATGATAATGGTAAACAGGACAAATAAAGAAGGCGAATCTCCTAAATGGGGGCACAGACAGCACTAAAAACTGACAGGTGACCCCTTTCCACTCTATCAAAAACGAAAAAAGCAAAAATGCATAAAACAAATGAAAAGCAAGCAGCTCAATATCAATATTCAGTCCAGAGCAAATGTATTGAGCTGAAAAATCTATTTGGATTCCCATCTCTGCTTCGAGTTCACCATGTCATCCACCCAAAATTCAGTCCCTATCAGACTCCTGTTGTGAGAGCCGTCATAGTGTCTCTGGAGGGGGCGCCGATCATTCCCGTGTAAAATCTTACAGAAACTTCCCTAATCCCAACCTTTAATTATCATTTCATTCCCCCCACATACAATCTCTGGAACCGGCTTTTAATGACATCAATAACTCCCCTTGTGGTACCGACCATAAATTCCCTCATTGTAATATACGGGGTTATTCTACATTTCCACACTATATATGTGTGTATCATCATCTGCTGGAGATAAAAGACATCACAGTGACTATGGAGGAAGAGGACGGACATGACGGGGATTACTGGGTGTAAATAGAAAATAACATCTTATTACCTCCTCTGCTGCCACTTCCAACAACGTCTCCTCTCTACTTCCTCCTGACTCACCTCTCACCCGGAACTTCCTGTCTGTACCTTACATCACTTCCTGCCTGTATGTTACATCACTTCCTGCATGTATTTCATAGAGACTTCCTGTCTGGTTAGGAGTGAGATCTGCACCTTGTGGAGCTCAGAGGAACTGCAGCCCCACAGAAACATCCCTTTCACACTAGGGCGGTGGGGGCGGTAGCGGTAACGAGGCGCTAGTTTTAGCAGCGCTTTACCGCTGTTATAGCAGTGCTTTGGCGCCGCTATTCGGGCGGTAGCGTGGCACCTTTAACCCCCCAGGAGCGGGTTAACAAAGGGTTAAAAGTGCCGGCGCTCGGCCCTTCTGAAGCAGTGTTCAGCCGCTTCGGAAGCACTGGCCATTCATTTCAATGGCAGAGGTGGTGAAGGAGCGTGTTAGGAACTGCTATGATAACCCCCGGCTATCATTTCTCCGTCAGTCTGTCTTAAGCTCGGACATCCGGGAGAGAGAGAATTCACCTCCAAAGAAATAGACACGTGCACACGGATGGTGAAATCAATCTCTGGTTTACTGGTATAAAAATGGGCGGTTTTATACATTTCATACAAAGGGGGGCGTACAATACACAACTATTAAAAAAGAGAAAAATTGCCTTGTTAGCAGTTATCTATATATTATGTTCTTTCTTCAAGGATAAGATAACAGTTAGAATGTGATCACTCAGAAGTGACATCTGCAAGGTTACAGACAACCACACACAGTACAGGATGTGCCGTGTGCAGAGACAAAAGCCTTGTCAGCATAAACTATTAAAGCAACATTTTCACACAACAAAATGGAGTAACTAAGGATAATAGGTTCCCTACCCCTTACAGAGCGCTGTATACACTGCTCTCAGCACTGCCCCAAAGATGCTTGCTTGCAAGACTTTTTTTTCTGTACGAGAGCCACCAGGGGCCCTGTGTGTGGTGGAAGAAGGGGGGATTGAGGGTGCTCAGTGGTGTCCTGGTGGAAAGGGGAGGGGTGGCCTTTTCTATTTCCCACCACCTAGCTGGCCAACTGCTCTCAAATTCCTGTTTGCACTGCACATGTGTTATCAATGCCAGCTGTCCAATTATAGGAGCAAATACCTCCATGTACCCTATTCGCCCCCCATGTCCCTAATTACATCAGATGTCCTCCAGATATCCCCACCCTTCTGCCCCTCTCCATTGCCCTGTATCCCTCATCCCCCTCTTCACTGCCCTGCCCACCTCTTTACCCTTTTTACTGAACTGTCCTCATCTTCACCTTCCTATCCTCCTCCCTTTCCCATTTTCCCCTCCCTTACCCCCCCCCCCCCTTTGCTACCATGCCTTTCTCTTCATACCCCCCTCTCCTCACTTCCTGTCCCCCACTTCACCATCTTCCCTCTCCCCATTTTCCTTTTCAGCTCCTGTCCCCCTCTTCACTCCGCATTCCTCTCATAACTCCCTCTACATCCTCCTTACTTCACTGCTCTGCCACCCTCTTCACACTCCCCTTCTGCCTCTTTACCACCTTTTCCCCCTCTTCACCTTCTGGATCCCTTCTTCTTCCCCATCCCCCTTTTTATTCCCCAGTCCCCCACTTCACCCCCTTCTACTCCCTGTCCCACTCTTCATCTTGCTGTCCCCCCATCACTCACCCTTTCCCTTCTTCACTATAGTGCCCCAACTCTTTATCTCCCCTTCTCTCTCTTTACCCCCTTCAACCACTGTCCCTATTTCGTTTTCAGCCCTCTTTGTGAATGCTGCAGGCTTTTTAGTGTTAATAAATCTTTCTGTATATACAGTATTTTAAAAATGTATTGTACAATAGGTTATCATTATGCTTCTTGT
>BLSH010395565.1:834792-846186 GCA_018402905.1 Glandirana rugosa
CCTTTTTCTAGTCGTAAAAGGTTAACTTTGTCCAGATTAAAGTAGTCGAATGCTCTCCGCGGGAGAGACAAATGTAGATTCGTCATAGACCGTACGGTAGGACGCCGGCCCTGAGACCGCCACCTAATCGAGAAGACGAGGAATAGGGTCACAAGGGGTAAATGGCGATTTCTCCGGAGATAACACTACGCAAAGCCGTAGTTTTTACGGAACAAAACTACGGCTTTGTGTAGTCGGACATGACGGAAATTGTGCTAGTACTTCCTTATTTGAACTTCTAATATAAGCATAGGTCACAGGGCCGAGTAGAAAATAAAATAGTCAAAATGATAACGGACTTACAACCCTCCTGCAAGTACTTCGGACTCATGGACCCGAAAACACACCTAATAGTAATTGACGTTCGAAACGGAGTGACTATCTCGTCACATAGAGAAACCTTTGAAATACAAATATTGTAAGGGAAGTAAAATCTCAATTTTTACCAAGAGATTTGTTTGTCCAAAGAGATACACTGCTCTATCAGTGAGGCAAAGCTTGCAGTTAATGATAATCCACACAAAAGCCCAGGTACTCAGGCTTCATGAACGTCCTCCCAACATTCAGGCAATAGTAAAACTGATAAAATAAAAGATGAGCCGGGACACTGGATACGAATATAATCTTCAAGTTTATTCCTTCATGATCGTGTTAAAGGCAGTACAGGCTGATGTGTTTCGGCATCAAAACAAGGCATTTTTGATGCCGAAACGCATCACAATAGAGGCCTCTTTAGCGGTAAATGGGGAACACTGGGATAAGGAGCAGAAGAGCTAATCCACCGCCAGAGTCCCGGCCGCAGGATGGCATGCCAGATACTGCTTAGATGTAAACAGAGAGGGCGCCTCTCGTAAGCTGATGAAATTAGACCTGTTTCAATTGGAAAATGCTGATCTTTTTCCAGGACTATTGGCAGGTGAAGATGTCCTAAAAAGCACCCCTACTCCTGCCCACATATCTTAACCATTTATAGCCCAGAATAACTTAAGAAGCATCTTTAATATCACTAAAGCTGTACATAACTTTATATATAAGAACAACTGGTAAAATGATATACAAATACAATAACAAAATGCATAAAAAAGATAAAAAGCAAACAGCTCAATATCGAATCATATATATACTTCATGTATTATTATGCCTCATATAAAGTCCCACTATCCTTTTTCCTGTCCAAATATTCAATAGGGATGGAGGCTAGCCATATTGGCGGTGTCAGGTCACACTTTTTGCTTTTGTCCTAATAATTGGGTGGAAGACACCCGCTGCATCAGTGACCTGCCAGACCATAAATATCCAACTTGATATTTACATATATTCTCATATAACACTCAGTAGACTGTAATTACAGGTATATACTTGTGTCAACTTTTCATAATAACAGCAGAATACCCATATATTTATACCAACACTGGGTGTCCAGTGTTCTATATGAGCAAACAAACACATAGTGGCTGGCACAAATCGTGGTTGGGGGATACACAGACTTTGTCTAGTTCCCGGGGCTGCGACCCATCGGCCCCTCCCCTCCTCGTCACCTTTGAGATGTGGGCGGGGAGAGCGCCCCTGTGCATCGGCGTCATAGATACACCCCACGGCAGAGATGGGGTGGTCGTGACTCCATCTTTGTCGCAGGCATGGAAGGTGGACCTTACCATCCGCCCCTTTCTTCCAATTGGAGTTGCATATGACGTTGGTGGGGCACGCACCCTTGACTGGGTCCATATATCGTCAGGGCAGATCGACAGACCATTCTGCATGTGTCCATCATCAGAAACACAAAACACATAGTCCACCCATTAGAATCCTACACGTAAGTCACAGGGAGGCCAATTTTTGACCCCCCTACTTTATCCCCCCCCCCCCCCCCTTCACTCACATTGTATCTTGTACTTCATTTTTCCAGTTTGCACTCACACCCTTTCACGCAGTGTTTTTTTTACTATTTCACACTTATTTTTCTACATCATTATGGTCTACACACTCTCCACGCATGGGGAGCGTGTCATGGTGATTTGGCCTGCCTTGGGGTTCTTTGGTCGGGGTGGGGCACCCCAACTCAGCCCTGGGACAGATACTTAGTCTGGGGTTCCTCCCTCTTTGATATCAACTGGGCTCAGCTCACAGCTGACTTGTGAGTAGCTTTTTCTCCCTTTTTCAAAGGGTAGCATTTAATAATCCAAATTTTTGTATTTATAGTTTTATATTTGCACCTAACTCCTGACGAATGGTAAAGAGCCATGAAACGCTTGGCATTTTTTAGGGTGCCAATACAAGCTCGCTCATGCAACTTATTTTTATGTATATATGAATTTATTTTGTCAATCAAGTGTTTTACCATGTTAGCTTTTTGCATGCAATTATAATATAAAACAACCTCATGTATTTTTATGAAATGTTTAAATCATGGTTGTAAAATACATTTTAAATCATATATATACTTCATGTATCATTATGCCTCATATAAAGTCCCACTATCCTTTTTCCTGTTCAAAAGCTCAATATCAATATTCAGCCCAGCCAGAGCAATTGTATTGAGCTGAAAAATCCATTTGGATTCCCATCTGGACATCTTTTTGATAAAATTGTCCCTCTCCTGTCCACTCCGGGTTCACCATGTCATCCCCCAAAAATCCAGTCCCTTTCAGATTCCTAATTGGAGACTCGTCATAGTGTCTATGGAGGGGAAGCCAATCATTCCCTTGTAAAATATTACGGAAATCTTCCCTAATTCCAACCTTTAACCACTTCAGCCCCGGAAGGATTTCCCACTGTAGAACCAGAGCACTTTTTGCGATTGGGCACTGCGTCGCTTTAACTGACAATTGCGCGGTCGTGCGACGTTGTACCCAAACAAAATTGCATCCTTCCTTCCCCACAAATAGAGCTTTCTTTTGGTGGCATTTGATCACCACTGAGTCACTTCTGATCACCGCTATAAACAAAAAAAGAGCGAACAATTTTGAAAAAAAAAACAAAAAAAACAATATTTTTTTACTTTTTGCTAAAATACATATCAAAAAAACATAAATATAAAGAAAAAATGTATTCATCAGTTTTGGCCTATATATATACTTCCTCATATTTGTGGTAAAAAAAAAAAAATCACGATCGGCGTTTGATTTGTTTGCGCAAAATTTGCCGTGTTTGCAAATGATGAGAATTAATTTATGGCGTTTTTACTATTTTTTTTACTGGTAATGGTGGCGATCTGCGATTTTTATCAGGGCTTTGATATTGCAGAGGACATGCCGGACATTTTTAACACTTTTTTGGGACCAATGACATTTATACAGCGATCAGAAATTTAAATATCCTCTGATTACTGTGTAAATGTCATTGGCAGGGAAGGGGTTAACCTGCAGGGGGAGGTCTAGGGGTGAACTGTGTTCCCTAGGCGTGCTCTAACTGTGAGGGGGCTGGGCTGCCAGGGGCATAAGAGATCTAACTGATCTCAGTGACAGGAATCAGTAGATCTCTTACACGCCACCTGACACAGCGAGGAACCGTCGTGTTTACATCGGCGGTTCCCTGTTTTTCTTCTGTGCTAGGCAATCACGGATCCCCGGCCGACATTGAGTCCACCCAACCCACAGCCATACTGCTGGAGAGTGCGGCGGGCGCACTCCCGCCCGCTAGCTATGGACGGCGATTCGCACTATCCAGCCACTCTGCAGCAGTAAATGTATGCAAGCCGGTCCGGAACCAGTTAATTATCCTTTCATTCCCCCCACATACAATGTCTGGAACCAACATTTAAAGTGGAGGTCTGCCAGGGGGAAAAAAATAAAAAATCAGCAGCTACACATACAGTAGCTGCTGACTTTTAATAATAGGACACTTACCTGTCCTGGAGTACAGCGATGGCGGCACCCGCCGTTGATCTTTGGATCAGGGGTTGGGTGCAGCCGTGTCCATTGCGGGTAAGGGAACCCGGACGGGCACCTTACTGCATATGCGCGAGGCTCCGCTACACTCTGCTATTGGCCAGGCGGCCAGTAGCTGAGTGAGCAGGGAGGAGGGAGCCGAGCTGCTGACGTCAGAGGCCGCCCAGAGCTCCCGGATGTGTGGAAAAGGACACCTGTCTAAAGACAAGTGTCCTCTTCCCCCTCCCCCCGAAAGGTGCCAAATGTGACACCTGAGGGGGTGGAGGAATCCAACCAGTGGAAGTTCCACTTTTGGGTGGAACTCCCCTTTAATGACATTAATATCTCCCCTCGTGATACAGGTAATACATTCCCTCATTGTAATATACGGCGTTAATCTAGGTTTCATCATCTGCTGGAGACAAAAGACGTCACAGTGACTATGGAGGAAGAGGACGGACATGACGGGGGGGGGGGGGTTACTGGGTGTAAATAGAAAATAAGATCTTATTACCTCCTCTACTGCCACTTCCAGCAACGTCTTCTCTCTACTTCATCCCAACTCACCTCTCACCCGGAACTTCCTGTCTGCACCTGACATCACTTCCTGTCTGTATTCCATAGAGACTTCTTGTCTTGGTAGGAGTGAGATCACCACCTTGTGGAGCTCAGAGGAACTGCCGCCCCGTAGAAACGTCTCATATTGTGAATACGACCTTTTGTTGCATGTGTACGTATATAACCGATTTGCTGAGTATTCTTTTAATTAGGGGGTGGGGCATTCATTTGGAGGTGAGGCCTAGTTTCAGTGGAAAAATGCGACACACAGAGCACAGTGCCGAAAAATGGACGTGGTTTAACCACCTCGCGCCGCCGCCATAGCCGAATGACGGCTACAGCGCGGCGCTAAAATGCCGGGAGGATGTCGTCTATAGATGTCCTCCCATTTGGCTCGTGCTGGGTGCGCTCCCGCGGGCGCGAGCGGTGCACGCACGTGCCCGCACACGCTGCAGGAGCGTGCCCGCGGGTTGGGCGGACTCGATGTCCGCCGGAGACCCGCAATCTCCTTCCAGAGAGCCGGAACAGGGAACCGCCAATGTTAACACGGCGGTTCCCCGTTCTGTGAGCGGGGGCATGACAGATCTACTGATCCCTGTCACTGGGATCAGTTAGATCTGTAATGCCCCTGCCAAGCCCGTCCCCCCCATACAGTTAGAACACACCCAGGGAACATAGTTAACCCCTTCACTGCCCCCTGCAGGTTAACCCCTTCACTGCCAATGACATTTACACAGTAATCTGTGGATATTTACATTTCTGATCGCTGTATAAATGTCATTGGTCCCAAAAAAGTGTCAAAAACGTCCGACATGTCCACCGCAATATCGCAGTCCCGATAAAAATCGCAGATCCCCACCATTACTAGTAAAAAAATAAAAATAAATAAAAACGCCATAAACCAATGTCCATAGTTTGTAAACGCTATAACTTTTGCGCAACCCAATCAATATACGCCGATTTAAATTTTTTTTACCAAAAATATGTAGAAGAATATATATCGGTCTAAACTGATGAATATATTTGTTTTTTTATTTTTTATTTTTGGATATTTATTATAGCAAAAAGTAAAAAATATTGTTCTTTTTTCAAAATTGTCGCTTCTTTTTTGTTTATAGCGCAAAAAATAAAAAACGCAGAGGTGATCAAATACCACCAAAAGAAAGCTCTATTTGTGGGAAAAAAAGGACGCCAAGTTTGTTTGGGTACAACATCGCACGACCGCGCAATTGTCATTCAAAGAGTGACAGCGCTGAAAACTGAAAATTGGTCCGGGCAGGAGGGGGGTGCCCAGTAAGGAAGTGGTTAAACTATGCTAAATAATGGGTGCGGCTTAAAGGGGGTGTGGTTAAATAGAGTCTGAGATGATAGAGGAATGGAGGGAGAAGGAAGAGAGGATGGAGAGAGAAAGAAAGAGAGAAAGAAAAAGAAAGAGGGAGAGAGAGAAAGAAAGAGAGGAGGAGGGAGAGAGAAAGAAAAAAAGAAATAAGGCGGGAAGGAGAGATAAGGAAAGAGAGAGGGAGGTACAGCAGTCCCAGATCCTACACCGCAATAGCAATATGTGTATGCTAGAAATTTTAACAATCAGCAGATAAAGATACTCCAAACACCACCCCCCCAGGCAGATCCTATCAAACACATATAAGAGATGATCAGAGAGTGTGCGGACATGCTACAGGAGATGGTCAGAGAGTGTGCGGACATGCTACAGGAGATGGTCAGAGAGTGTGCGGACATGCTACAGGAGATGGTCAGAGAGTGTGCGGACATGCTACAGGAGATGGTCAGAGAGTGTGGGGACATGCTACAGGAGATGGTCAGAGAGTGTGTGGACATGCTACAGGAGATGGTCAGAGAGTGTGCGGACATGCTACAGGAGATGGTCAGAGAGTGTGGGGACATGCTACAGGAGATGGTCAGAGAGTGCGCGGACATGCTACAGGAGATGGTCAGAGAGTGTGGGGACATGCTACAGGAGATGGTCAGAGAGTGTGCGGACATGCGACAGGAGATGGTCAGAGAGTGTGGGGACATGCTACAGGAGATGGTCAGAGAGTGTGCGGACATGCTACAGGAGATGGCCAGAGAATGTGCAGATATACTACAGGAGATGGTCAGAGAGTGTGGGGACATGCTACAGTAGATGGTCAGAGAGTGTGGAGACATGCTACAGGAGATGGTCAGGGAGTGTGCGGACATCCTACAGGAGATGGTCAGAGAGCGTGCGGACATTAGGATTGCCACATCATCCCTTTAATCCAGGACACATATGAATTACACAGGCTCTGAAGCTAATTTAATGCACATCAAGTGAGTTTAATTACCACCTTAATCAGCCACAGAACCTGTGTAATTAATATGTGTCCTGGATTAAAGGGATGATGTGGCAACCCTAGCGGACATGCTACAGGAGATGGTCAGAGAGTGTGGGGACATGCTACAGGAGATGGCCAGAGAGTGTGGGGACATGCTACAGGAGATGGCCAGGGAGTGTGCGGACATGTTACAGGAGATGGTCAGGGAGTGTGTGGACATGCTACAGGAGATGGTCAGGGAGTGTGCGGACATGTTACAGGAGATGGTCAGGGAGTGTGCGGACATGTTACAGGACATGGTCAGGGAGTGTGCGGACATGATACAGGAGATGGTCAGGGAGTGTGTGGATGTGATACAGGAGATGGGGTCAGAGATTGCGGACATGATACAGGAGATGGGGTCAGAGATTGTGGACATGATACAAGATATGGGGTCAGAGATTGGGGACATGATACAGATGGGGTCAGAGATTGCGGACATGATACAGGAGATGAGGTCATTGATTAGGGACGATACAGGAGATGGGGTCAGAGATTGCGGACATGATATAGGAGATGGGGTCAGAGATTGTGGACATGACTGAGATGGTCAGAAACATCAGGCCCGTACACATGATCCAAAAATCGGAAGGAAAATTTCATCTGACGAATGATCTGCCAATTTTTGGATCGTTAGTATGGTGCTTTCGTCAGCCGATTCTGATTTTTGAGAGGACAAAATCTGGATGTGCAGACTATAACATTTTTGTCGGATGTGAACACAATGTCCGATTTTTGTTAAATCAGTACGGGTTTTGTCCAAAAAAAAAATCATAAGAGCAAGACTACGCATGCTCAGAAACTCAAGGATACTTACAAAACTATTCAACACATTACGTCACATCTGAAGTTGAATTCTGTTGTACGAGAATTTTCGTATGGTTAGTAACCTCTTCACTTTCGACATGAGTCTACCATCCAACAAAAAACGGACAACCGGTCGTCCGAAAATCTGATCGTGTGTACGAGGCTTAAGGATACAGCCGACAGTACAGATGCATGAGGAGGTGTACAGAGATGGGGTGATAATCACCTTCAGTCCTGTCATGTCCTGGTCGGTGCCACCTGTCATGTTCCGGTCGGTGTCACCGATCATATCCTGAACTCCACTTCATTCAGGCTAACACTATGATGAAGTCATTGTGCATGCGCCCCCTGCCTGAGCGGCTGAGCAGGGCCAAGCCTGAAAGGCCGAGCTGGGCCGAGTTTGCCTGAGCCCGAACGGCCAAGCTGGGCCGAGCCCAAAGGGCCAAGCTGGGCCGAGCTTGCCTGAGCCCAAAGGGCCAAGCTGGGCCGAGCTTGCCTGAGCAGCACATGTGCAATTCGAAAGTTGGCCCGTGGCCATGTTTTTACAGGTGGCTGTCCCGGGACAAAGTCAATTTTCCGTGATTCTTCCTGGGACACGGTCAGACCGGGACATGGGTCTGAAATCCATTAAAAAGGAGTGTTCACAAGTTTGTGGGTCGGGCCAATGAGCATTTAGTGATCAGCAGTGGGCGGGTATCAGACAATGCTCAGGCAGAGGTTTTCCTGCTCTCTGGATCCATCAAGACACTGTGTAGAATGGGCTCCGCTCTGGATGCTCCCCCTGCAGAGTGTTTGGTGATGAGTGCCTGGTAATGTATGTAGAAGTCAGAAATGTGGTAGCGTCCAGAAGAGGCGAGTGGAGGGCGTGGTGTGTGGGGGTTTGTATGAGAGTCACCAGGGCCCCTGTGTGTGGTGGAGCGGGGATAAAAGTGCTGTGTGGTGTCCTGGTAGAAGGAGGAGGGGTGACCTTTTCTATGCTACCACCTAGCTGGCCAACTGCTCTCAAATTACTATCTTCACTGAGCATGTGTTATCACTGCCAGCTGTCCAATTATAGGAGCAAATACCCCCATGTACCCTATTCGCCCCCTATGTCCCTAATTACATCAGATGTATTCTTCCTCACCCCACCCTTCTGCCCCTCTCCACCCCTCTTCATTGCCCTGTATCCCTCACCCCCCTCCTCACTGCCCTTCACTCCTCTTTCCTCTTTTCACTGAACTATCCCCATCTTCACCTTTCTATTCTCCTCCCTTACCCCCTCTTTGCTGCCATGCCCTTCTCTTCATACCCCCTCCTCACCCCCTTTTCCTCCTCACTCCCTCTTCCCCCTCATTACCTCCCCATCCTCCTCTTCATTCTTGTGCCTCTTTTCAGCTCCCTGTCCCCCACTTCACCATCTTCTTCCCCTCTTCACCCCCTCCCTATTTTTCTTTACAGCTTCTGACCCCCTCTTCACTCCCTCATCACCTCCCATCCCTTTCATAACTCCCTCTGCACCCTCCTTACTCACTCTTCACATTCCCCTTCCACCTCTTTACCACCTTTTCCTCCTTTTCACCCCTTCATCACCTTCCGGATCCCTTCTTCTATGCCCCATTCCACTGTTCATTTCCCTGTCCCTCCAATCACACCCTCTTTCCTCTCTTCACCTCCCTTTCTCCCTCTTCACCCCCTGCCCCTCTTTGTGAATGCTGCAGGCTTTTCAATGTTAATACACTTGGTGATTTATTGCCTCCCGGGCGCCTTTTAACTGCTCTCTGAAAATTGATCCACTGCGGCAGTTTCTCAACTCCAGTCCTCAAGGCGCCCCAATGTCATGTTTTCAGGATTTACCTCAGATAAAACGGATGTGGTAATTACTAAGGCAGTGAAACTGATCAAATCACGTGTTCAAAATAATGGAAAGCCTGAAAACATGACCTGTTGCGGCGCCTTGAGGACTGGAGTTGAGAATCACTGCACTGAGGTTTGCACCGCCAGTGTGATGACAACAGAGGAGGTTCCGGGCCTTTAAGGAAGTTGATCGACAGACTTGATTGAGAAGATTGAAAGAGGCAGTGACTGGTTAGAAGACTCAGTGATCAGGATGGGAATGATGATCGATGAAGTGTGTCGATGATGATGACCCCTTTCCTCTCTGAACTTTCCTCTTTCATTCCCCAAATTCCCTTCTCTAAGGACTAGCCTAGAGGGTGTATTTCAGAATATTTACCCAAATCTGATTGACAGTTACTTCCATAGATTAACTGAATGTTTGTTTAAGCGATAACTGCACCCCTCCACCAGATGGTGCTATACGACTAGGCCTTTCTAATTTTGGTCTCCTGGAAATAAAATTGGATTTATTCAGCTCAATCCTATTTGGGACATTAATATTTTTTTATAAATATAAACTTATAAAGTTAAATATAAATATAACCTAGGGAAAGTGTGTGTGCCGCTCAGGCTCGATAGGGAGAAGGCATGTGAATAGTGCATCTGCTGCTGGAGTGCTGACAGGGGATGGAGCCCCTCCTGGCTCCTGCAAAGGTTCAAGAAAGGAAGGGTGACCCCTAAAAGTCGCACATCCATGGCATCTTACTGCAATGAATGGAGTGGCAACCTCAGCCTGGACTTTGACCAGGCAACTCCCCCAACGCGTTTAACTTCCCCCCCAGAGCTTTGTCATGGGGGTAATTGATTCCTCCTGTACCAAATTGTGACGTAACTGTACTGTCTGCCTTCATTTTGTAAAGCACTGCGCAAACTGTTGGCGCTATATAAATCCTATATAATTTTATAATAATAATAATTAAATATATATATGTTATCCTCATCAGTGAAGTTGCTTCTGCAACTGAAGTCTCTTGTTTAGCTGGTGTTGATGACCATGACTCTTAATGGAACTGGGGACTGCAGGAGAAAGCTCAAACCTTGAGAGCAGCAAATGAAATGTCTTATTGAAGTAGAAGAAACGGCAGATTGTTGAAACTGTAAGCTTGCCCTAATCCCTGACAGAGCCAAAGTGCCCGATAACTTCTGTATATAATAAATTCTGGTTGTGATAAGAGATTGCCGACTCTACCTGAAGCATACACCCTCTACGAGTGAACTCTCCCTGGGGCATTGCAGAGTCCCTGGAGGAGGAGTCTTCCGCCTGCTCCACTTCCATAGTTAGTCAGGTTGAAAAAAGACACAAGTCCATGTAGTTCAACCAAAAAAAAAAAAAAAAATTGAAAAATGATATATAATCATACAATCCCATATACAATCCTTCACCCACAGTTGATTTAGAGGAAGGCAAAAAACCCCACCAAAGCATGATCTAATTTGCTATAGCGGGGGAAAAATTCCTTCCTGATCCCCCGAGAGGCATTCGGATTCACCCTGGATCAACTTTACCTAAAAATGTTAGTACCCAGTTATATTATTTACATTAACCACTTGACAACTGGGCACTTAAACCCCCTTCCTAACCAGACCAATTCATTTATTATATTGACCCATGATTGTAAAAATCCATTTCAACTAGGTCCCACTTAGGCTTACGGAGAGCCCCCTAGTCCTTCCTTAAAAAGGGGGCGATATCGTTTAATCTAGTACGAAACCACCCCAAAAAACGGAAGGAGATTTAGTTGACACCCACTTCCTAACATATACCCTAACATACTAATATATAGTAAAAAGTTAAAAAAAAAAAAAAAAACCAACTTGATGTACCTGAACACAGAAAAAAGTTGGACTGATTGATACCTTCACCTCGTCCGCCTTCTGAGGAGGAGGTCCCT
>BLSH010395565.1:854573-878811 GCA_018402905.1 Glandirana rugosa
GTTGGGTAGGGGGAGGATCGTGACGGTGAGTAGGATAGGGGGGATCGCGACGGTGAATAAGGTGGGGGGAGGGGGGATAGGATGAGTGGCAGTGCTAGGAGGGGGATGGGTTGAGTGGCAGTGCTGGGGGGGTATGGGTTGAGTGGCAGTGCTGGGTAGATGGAATCGGTGGTGGTGGGGACTGGGTTCAGTGGCATTGCTGGGTGCCTGGATCAGTGACACTCATTTAGTGTCAGTGTCCACTTGGTTCTCCCTGCATTGCTCCGTGTCTCTCTCGGCTCCCTCCGCTCCATGTGTCTCCACTTAGGAGATGCAGTCTCCTCACACAGCGATCGCACCCTCCTGCAGCACCTCCCCATCACTGTACTGGGTTAGCTGACCCCAGTAATGCAATGAACTGAATGGGCGGCCGCGGGCTCCAGGAACAGCCCTGCTGGATGGCCGTGAAAAGGCTAGGAGAGTGGCACGGGCTCTGAGAACAGCCTGGTGACCCCTGGCAAATCAACATTTGACCCCCGAGGGGGTCCCGACCCCCAGGTTGAGAACCACTGGTTTAGATCAAAGCATATCCATTTATTAGAATGGCCCAGTCAAAGTACAGACCTAAATCCAATTGAGAATCTGTGGCAAGATTTGAAAATTGCTGTTCACAGACGTTCTCCATCCAATCTGACAGAACTTGAGCTATTTTGCAAAGAAGAATGGGCAAAAATGTCACTCTACAGATGTGCGAAGCTGGTAGAGACATCCCAAAAAGTCTTGCAGCTGTAATTGCAGTGAAAGGCGGTTCTACAAAGTATTGACTCAGGGGGCTGAATACAAATGTACCCCACACTTTTCACATATTTATTTGGAAAAAAATTGGAAAAGCATTTATCATTTTCCTTCCACTTCGCAATTATGTGCCACTTTGTGTCGGTCTATCACAGAAAATCCCAATAAAATACATTTACATTTTTGATTGTAGCACAACAAAATGTGGAAAATTTCAAGGGGTATGAATACTTTTTCAAGGCACTGTATGTGTCATGGATGGTCAGATATGTGTCATATTCCTTCAATGAATAAAAAAAAATAGACCTCTAAGTGTTTGTGAAGACTTACACTACACAATTTACGCCATTAAAAGGTAATGATTCCATTTTTTTCTACTGCTATCAGTGGCCATCAAGGTAGAACACTTCATAGATGTATCTGGTGAACTCTGATCTCCTTAGGAACTGTTTCTTACATGATGAAGATCAGCCATGCAGTATATAGCACTACCCCCTTTGAGTGGTTTAAGCACAGCCCCTGCTGACACCACCTTAATAATTTAATCATATATGACTCAGAGAATAAACACACCACTTTTGATGAACAATTATTCCGTTTATATTGAGGTCAGATTAGCAGTAGTATAATCTTGAAAAAGTCAGTGTCTCGTGTGCACAAGAGAAAACCACATACAAGGAATAAACAATACAATACCGTACAGTGCCACTTTAACCACTTCACCCCCGGAAGGATTTCCCACTTTAGGACCAGAGCACTTTTTGTGATTCGGCACTGCGTAGTTTTAACAGACAATTGCGCGGTCGTGTGACGTTGTACCCAAACTAAATTTGCGTCCTTTTTTCCCACAAATAGAGCTTTCTTTTGGTGGTATTTGATCCCCTCTGTTTCATTTCTGATCACCGCTATAAACAAAAAAAGAGCGACAATTTTGCAACAAAAACAGTTTTTCTTACTTTTTGCTAAAATGCAAATCCAAAAAAAAAAAAAAATAAAAAAAAACATTTTTTTCATCGGTTTTGGCCAATTTATATTCTTCCTCATATTTTTTGTAAAAAAAAAAAAAAAAAATCGCAACCAGCGTTTATTGATTGGTTTGCGCAAAAGTGGCCGCATTTACGGATGATGAGAATTCATTTCTGGGGTTATTTAGTTTTTTACTAGTAATGGAGGCGATCTGTGATTTTTAGCAGTACTGCGATATTGCAGCGGACATGTCGGACCATTTTGACACTTTTTTGGGACCATTGACATTTATACAGCGATCAAAAATTGAAATATCCACTGATTACTGTGTAAATGTCATTGGCAGTGAAGGGGTTAACCTGCAGGGGGAGATCTAGGGGTTAACAGTGTTCCCTAGGCGTGTTCTAACTGTGGGGGGGGGGGGGCTGAGCTACCATGGACATAACAGATCTAACTGATCCCAGTGACAGGGATCAGTAGATCTCCTATGCCCGCACTGACAGAGCAGGGAACCGCCGTGTTTACATTGGCGGTTTCCTGTTCTTTTTGCTGTGGCCGCTCATCGCGGCTCGCCGGCGGACATCGGGTCTACCCGAGCTGCGGGCACACTCCTCTGGAGTAGGGTGATGCGCATGCGCCCCCTAGCGGCCACTCCGCAAATCGCTGCTTATTTACGGTGATTTGCGGACGCATCCACGCTGCCGCAGTAAATATACTGCTCGCGGTGTGGAAGCAGTTAAGTAGACCCAACCGTTCTGCAGGACTCAGTGTTTAAACGTTAGCTCTCCTACCGAAAGGTTTTCCCCCAAGTGAGCAGAAAAGAAAGGAGCAAGAGATATTATGAAAGCTCAATGGTGGTCTTCCAGTACCCAGAGTCAGGACAGGAAAGTGACTTCTGCTCTGTGTGAGATCTCTGATGTTTGGAAAGATGGGACTTCTGTGAAAAACATTTCCCACACTCAGGGCAGAAATATGGTTTTTCCCCCGTGTGAGACCTTTGATGTGTGACAAGTCCTGATTTTTGTACAAAACATTTTCCACACTCAGCACAGGAATATGGCTTCTCTCCTGTGTGCCATCTCTGATGATTATAAAGATTGGACTTATCTGAAAAACATCTCCCGCACTCAGGGCATGAATATGGTTTTTCCCCCGTGTGAGACCTTTGATGTGTGACAAGTCCTGATTTTTGTACAAAACATTTTCCGCACTCAGCACAGGAATATGGCTTCTCTCCCGTGTGAAATCTCTGATGACAATAAAGATTGAACTTCTCTAAAAAACATTTCCCGCACTCAGGACAGGAATACGGCTTTTTCCCTGTGTGAGACCTCTGATGTCTGTCGAGTCTGGACTTCTCTGAAAAACTTTTCTTGCACTGAGAACATGAATATGGTTTTTCCCCCGTGTGAGACCTTTGATGTCTGGCAAAGCTGCATTTCTCCAAAAAACATTTCCCACAATCAGGACAGGTATATGGTTTCTTCACTGTGTGAGATTTCTGATGCGTGTAAAGACTGGACTTCTTTGAATAACATTTCCCACACTCAGAACAAGAATACAGCTCTTGCACCATGTGAGATCTCTGATGTACAGAAAGACTGGACTTAGCTGAAAAACATTTCCCGCACTCAGGGCATGAATGTGGCTTCTCAACTGTATGAGATCTTTTATGAACATTAAGACTGGATCTAAATTGGAATCGCTTCCCGCACTCAGTACAGGGAAACCTCTTATCTGTTGGAAGGATGGCACTGTCACTCACAGTCTGAGGTTCCTCAGGATAAGAGGAATACGATGGTCCATCTACACTGTGTGGTGCCGGATGGACATTTGAGGTAGCCGGGTTTTCTCCTGGACTATACTGTGTGATGTCCTCATCTTCTACTTTACAGTCTGGAGACAAAGTGAGACAATCCTCTGAGGTTTTCCTCTTCTCCCGTCCATCTACTAAAATAGAGATAAAAAGATTATTACTAGACATGAGCTGATTGGTTCCCATAAACCAGGACTCCGCCCACATCAGGCAGCTTTGTCTCTGAGGATCTTACAATTCCACCCCCAAGGTAACGAGTAAATGGCTCCTCTGATCTCCTACCAGTGCATTTCTTTATTCATGGACCTTAGAGAGTGAGGAAACAACGAGAACTGTCTTTTATAGGAGTGACAGTGATGAGGGGATTTTTAAGGTTCCAACCTTTAAGGATGTTATCACATTATTATCATCATGTAAAAGTCTGTGCTCCAATCAAATCATCAGATATAAGATGCTCAACTGGTAGACAACAGGTGAAACAAAATGGAAAAGATATTATGTTAATATTAGCCGTGGGTAGAGGGTAGAGAGCAACAACATATTATATAGGATACAATAGTTAGGACTATTATATATCAGAATTATATAACGTACAACATAGTCCAGTGGTCGGGACTACATTATATCCAATGTAAATTATACAGAGTAAGTGTCAGGACTCATAAAATTGATATTAAGCAATCAGTGGAAGCCTAAAGTGGTTGTCAACCCTTGACAACCACTTTAAACCACAGGTAAGCCTATAATAAGGCATACCTGTAGGTTCCCTGCATATCTCCTAAATCTGCATGGTTTAGGAGATATACAGTGTACTGTGATGTGCCAGCGTCATCGGGCACATGCGCAGTGAAGAAACGGCCTCTGGGGGCGTGGCTAAGCTATGGCGCTGTGAGGTTGCTTGCCAAGGAGCTCCGTGCAGGGATCGGGGGAGAGAGCCTTCCAGAGCCTCTGGACCTCAGTGATTTTTAATGTCCACGGAAGACAAAGCCCCAGGGACACCTACCGCTCTCAGAGGATCAGACATCTCTGTCTATTTCCTCAGGAATACCGCCACACCGATCCTGGCCTCAGATTCTAAGATGACGCTGCCGCTCAACAACACCGCCGGCCCCAATACACAGAAGAAAGTGGGCAAAACACACCCAGCTCCTGCTTCAGAGGCGCAGCGGACATTTGAGGACCCAGATTCCCCAATCCTCTCTCCGTTGCTCTCTAGAGAGGATTCCCCCGCACCCTCAGAGATAGCCGGATCACAGGAGCAACCCCCTGAAGCACTACAGGCGCAACCATCTCTGCAGCAGCGTGGAAGGACCTCATCTCCCTGCTCCCCACTAAGCAGGATATGTTGGAGATGGCTGCAACAATCGTGAGTACACTCTCTAGGGAGATTCATGATATTAAGCAACAGATAGATCAGGTGGATTCACGGGTCACCGCAGTGGAATCCTCCTCCACTGCAATGACATCTAGAGTAACTGTACTGGAGGGGGTACATGCCTTACATCAACGCCATTTAATGATGCTGCAACTGACTATTGATGGCGGTGAAAACCGTAATCAAAGGAACAATATCAGGCTGCGGGGGATACCGGAGGCCACATCTGGGGGTGATCTTTGAGCCACTGTCACAGCCATTTTTAATGGCCTCCTGGACAAACCACCCACAGAGGTGATAAAGCTAGACCGCGTGCATAGAGTGCAGGGGCCCAGGGGTGGAGATGTTCCTCTTCCCAGGGACGTCCACGTTAGGGTCCATTTTTATTCTATCAAGGAGGAGATCGTGCAACGAGCTTGGTCCAAGGGCCTGTGGACTTTGATGGGGCCACTGTGTGACTATTTCCATATCTCTCCAGGCTCACACTCCGGATGAGGGGGCTCCTCTGCCCTTTGTTGGAAATCATTAGGGCTTCGGGAGCCACATATCGCTGTGGTCACCCATTCCATCTATCAGTCCAAAAGGGCAATGGTTCCTTTATTCTACGTTGAATCTAATTGATTTTTTCTTCAGAAAATGGACTTTAAAGGCATGTCAGGTAGAAAAAATATAATATGCTTTATTTGTTACAAATAGTAGCATCCATGTGCTCACAATACATGATTATTTTTTTAAAAGGAATCTATCAATAAAAGATTGCATGCATAAATCTCGGATTCATGAAAATCCTAAAACAGTTAGGATCAATTCATGTATGACTCTCCGGGGTCATTCAACTGGGAAGTTGAGTCCCCGGTGAATCAACATGAAATCGATCCCCACTAGTCTGGGATATATCCCATCGTAACCTGGTTTGTCAATATACAACTGTGATCTTGATACAGAGTAATATGAATGTGCAGATAAAGTAGGCTACATTGACGGGACTCCCAGTAGATAGGATGAAGGATAATATCTTGTTCGCTCAACTAGTTTCGCGCATAGCGCTTCATCTGGAGCGTAAGGGTCAATCTAATAGAATGAACAACATACATATTAGAATTTTGAAAAAGCATGTCTACAAAAGTAGTCTTATTTCTCATTTGTTAGTACACTGCAACAAATACATGTAAAGCGGAAACCACTCACATGATAAGTACCATGTGTTCGTATGCCAACAGTGTTAGGTCCTTCCCCAGGGGTCCAAGGGAGCCACTACCTTAAAAAAATAATCATGTATTGTGAGCACATGGATGCTACTATTTGTAACAAATAAAGCATATTATATTTTTTCTACCTGACATGCCTTTAAAGTCCATTTTCTGAAGAAAAAATCAATTAGATTCTAGGTTTAAATCCAGGATGTGGCATGTTTATCTTTTTTACCATCATAGTCCCACCCCATGATGGAATAGTAGCCTAAGAGAAATATATATGAATCTAATGTTTATTCTACGTTGGCCAGAACAACTATCGGATCTCTTTACCTTCCTGGGGGAACCAGAGGTCCCTATACCAAACTGGCTGAACTTCCCCATTACCCCAGGACTGTCATTCTCACGCCCTGCATCTCCGAGGCCACAAAGATCCAGAAGACGCAGACAGCACTCCAGGTCCAGGGCAGAATTCAGGACTGCACCGTCTACTTCTGAACCGTGACCGGGCAATTTTTTAATTGCCTGCGGCACGATTTTATAGTTTACCTTTTGCATGTGCCACCTACAGACAATAGGGGTCCAAGCCTCTAATGAGCCCTTTACATAAGAGGCCTACTCAGGATCCTGTTGTTGTTAGCAGCTCACTCGAACTGGTGGGCAGTGCCACACTGCCTATATTATGTTGATCTGGTTCTACTAAGCTGAGAGGTTTGCAGTCAGATGGGTTGGATGCGTTGCCCACCCCCGCCACTAGAGTCCAGTGGACAGGTGTGTTTTTTTTTTGGTGGGGTTCTAGCTTTCACTGTTTTAGTGGAATTTCCTTTTATTTTTTACCTGACTGGCAGGTGGCTGGGGGGGGGCGGGGGTAGCAAGTCTCCCCTGAAGGCTGGGGAGCGACATGTGTGTTGCCATGTGAATTGTGTTACATGTCATGCTATTGATGGGCCGCCTAATGGTCTTAGTTTTTGGCTGGTTCACGTGATGGGCGATTAGATACCTCAGATGGCACAGCGGACGCATCCTTACCCTCACCACGCTGGACTTGTACTCACAGAGGATAAGTGGTAGTGTAAACAGTCTGCATGTTGACTAATGAGGTCTCATTTCAATAGGTTAATATATGCTCTCACCCGACCACACGTCTCCTACTACTTTACAGAGTCAGCCTTCCACTTCCCACCCATAGGCTTTTGAGAGACGATTTTAGGGAACCTCTTTATCTTATATACCTTCTCTGCCACTCTTGACAAGTCCTTTTTCACATTCTCAGCCCCCCCCCCTCCTGGGTGGGGGGGGGGGGTTCTAATTATTATTCTTTTCTCACTATCCTGTCTGCTCTCTGATTAATTCTCTCTCCCCTTCCCCCTCCCCCCTTTTCCCCCCCAGGTAAGGGTTAACAACATGACACCCCCAGGGGACACACGGAACCATCACACAGGGCACGGGCATACAGTTATCTCTCTGAATGTCAGGGGATTGGCTACGCCAGAGAAACTATCTAGGCTACTCTTGGATCTTAAAAAACTCAGTTCGCAGGTGGTGTTTCTTCACGAGACCCACTTCAAACAGAATGCAGTTCCAAGGCTCTCTAACGGTGACTTCCCTATAGCGTACCACGCATCATCACCTTTGTCAAAGTCCAAGGGTGTCAGCATATTGATGGAAAAATCAGTTCTGTGGTCCCTCTTGGAGGAGCGGGCTGACCCACTGGGTCGTTATTTACTGTTAAAGGGGAAGATTGAAGCTACCACAGCGACCCTAGCCAATATTTACTTCCCTAACTCTGATCAGCTTGGTTTTCTGAGGGCTCTGGTTCCCATTTTGTTGGACTACCAAGAGGGTACCTTCCTGTTGGGTGTGGATTTTAACTTTTCCCCAGAGCCATTACTGGATGTCTCACAAGGGGTTTCTCACATCTCCTACTCTTACTTTAAAAAATTAAAGGCCGAATTGCTCAACCTAAACCTGGTTGACCCCTGGAGAATCATGCACTCGAGGGATAGAGATTAAACCTACCATTCCTCGATGCATCGTACATATTCCAGAATAGATTATTTTCTGATCCAGCACAAAGATTTACCATTAGTCACCTCCTCCCAGATTGATATCATATCGCTTTCTGATCATGCTCCAATCCATCTCACTTTGAGATGGAAATCGCCTACCGTTAGCCCGCCCACCTGGAGGCTTGACGAGTCTATGTTACAGATCCCGGGGGTACGCCAGTAACTTGTTAAGGTACTTACAGAGTACTTTTCGGACAATGCCGACCCGTCTCTTAAACCCGTGTCGGTCTGGGAAGAGCACAAATGCGTGGTACGGGGGTGTTAATCCGGATGGGGGCACACAGAAAGAGGGAGAGGGTTCGATAGACTTGCTCATTTCACAGGTGTGCTATCTTGAGTTATTACTTAAACGATCACTGGCAGAAGCCCACCTCATGGACCTAATGAAGGCCAGGGAGGCCCTGAATGCTCTGCTATACCAAAAGACTGCACATGTTTGGCGTGGGCTAAGCGCTCCCTGTTCAAATTTTCCAATAAACTTGGCTCAATGCTGGCCAGAGCTTTGCATTGCCCGAGGAAGCACACCTTCATCCCTCATATCACAAATAGGCAGGGGAATAGAGTACACACCTCCAAAGAGATAGCTCGGGAGTTTTGCGATTTTTATCAAAAGCTGTATAATCTGCACCCTAATTTGACTCCGAAGGAGGTTTCAAAACAGACAGAGCTGGCTAGAGGATACATCAGTGCTTCAGGCAAGCCCCCGTTACCATAAGAGATTAAAGATGCCCTAGAGACTAAGATTACGGCAGAGGAGCTCAGTGCAGCCATGGCCCAGACTAAGCCTCGTAAAGCTCTGGGACCTGACGGTTTTACGTTGACCTACTACCAGACTTTTTCTTCTATCTTGACCCCACATTTCTTGACAACCTATAATGCCTTGACAAGAGAAAGCACCTTACCAGTGGACACTATAAGGGCTTACATAGCGCTGATACACCAAGAGGGAAAGGATCCATCCCAGTGCAGAAATTACTGTCCAATTGCGCTACTTCATGTAGACTTGAAGCTTTTCTCAAAAATCAAATCGGCTCCTGCCGCATGTCCCGATGCTGGTGCACTTAGATCAGGCAGGCTTTGTACCATCTAGAGAGGCGCGAGATAATACCTCCAGGGTGTTTAACCTCATGCATGCAGCCCGTTTGTTTAAGAGACTATTCCTGCTGCTTTCAACTGACGCGGAGAAAGCCTTTGACAGGGTGGCCTGGCATTTTATGCAGGCCACCCTGTCTCATATAGACATATGCATATCCTAGCATGCTCCGATGGATTCTTTCCCTCTACCCTTGTCCCTCAGCATGCGTGCGGGTAAATGATTGGCACTCGGATTTCTTCGATTTAGCGAACGGGACGAGAAAGGGCTGCCCCCTCTCCCCGATCATTTTCATCCTGACACTGGGACCCTTCCTATGTGCCATCAGAAGTAATCTCAACATAGGGGGTATACAGAATTCGCAGCATACGCGGATGAACTGATCTTTTTTGATTACCCTGCCCAATATCCTAGAGGCCCTAAGGGTGTATGGGGAACTCTCAAACTTTAAGATTAATGTGGCCAAGTCAGCAGCTTTGAACATAACAATCTCAGAGCCCAAAGCCTACGCTCCTGCTTTGCGTTCAACTGGGCAAACGCTTCCATAAGGTATTTAGAAATAAACATCACTCACGACCTGACCAATCTGTATTCTTCTAATCTAATACCTTTGCTCCACAAACTGAAAACAGAACTTCAACAGTGGCTTACTCTGACCATGACGTGGTTTGGGCGGTGCGCAGCGGTTAAAATTACTATCCTCCCCAGGATCTTATTTATACTTCAGGCCATGCCAATCCGGGTTCCGTTGGTGTTTTTCAAACAGCTGCGAGGTGCTTTTTAGAGACTTTATCTGGTCCCACTGGTCCCCGAGGATAAAAATTAACACGTTGTACTACAGGGCTGTGCACCTCTCGAGGGTCGTGGATTGGCATTGCAATGCGGAATCTAAGCAGCGTGTGGCGATGGAAATTGAGGATGCCTCTATCCCTCTCTTGATGTCACCTTGGCTCTTGTCATTGCCTCCGGAGGACATGAGGGATCATCTTCTGATAGGGGCGACACTGGAGGTGGTGCGGACGACTTTCCGCACCTTGG
Source organism: Glandirana rugosa (assembly GCA_018402905.1). NCBI lineage: Eukaryota > Metazoa > Chordata > Amphibia > Anura > Ranidae > Glandirana > Glandirana rugosa. Next base: position 864,898 of record BLSH010395565.1, read on the forward strand.
ATCTTGCACCGCTGCCATCCCCAATGACCACGGTCATCAATAACCCTGATTTCACCCCTGGCTTAACCAGTAGAGGGGTATGGCGGTTGGCACAGCAGGGGAAATCTCAAGTGGCGGATGTCTGGCCAAAGGGCGGCTCCCCACTCTTGCAAAAATAGCCAGGCTCTTAGATCCGCCACTGGATAATCTGAGCTCTTATCAAGTTAAACACTTTTTACAGTCCCTTCAGAAGCCACAATATAGCCCACTCGACTTCACTCCGTTTGAAGCATGGTGTAGGAAAGGAGAGCCCGTTCGGCACACATTGGCCCTGCTCTACGGGTATTTGTCAGCCAATACAGACCAAATGCCACCGATATTCATTCAGCATTGAGAGAAGGACCTAGACATTCAGTTTACCCCACACCAAGTAGATAAAATCGTCCTACTGGCACAACAAATCCTCCATAGCAAGCCAATATTAGGAAGTCGGGTACAAAATTCTTACCTGATGGTACAGGGTACTCCATATACTCCATTAGATGGACAGGTCTATCCCTGACACATGTTGGCGATGCGGAGCTGAGGGAGGCACGATCTTCCACATTTTTTGGTCTTGCCCCACACTGCGGTCTTTTTGGGGGGAGGTGACATCCATTATCAAAAATTTAACTTCGGTTGACTTAAAAAGAAAATCCGGCCGTCTGTCTTCTGCATCTGACGGAGAGACCCCTTCGGAAGTACAAGAAAACCCTTAAGATGAAGTTACTCAATGAAGCGAGGGCATGTGTCCTGGAATTGTGGAAACAGCCTCATACCCCGACTAGGGCCTTGTGGTACTCCAAAATCAATCATATCCACAGTATGGAGGAATTGACAATTTAGGGAAAGTGGAGGCCGCGGAGATACTTCACTGGCACGGAGGCCTATCTGCGAGAAGTGATCAGTTCTGACCCCCCTCGGAGTTAAATTTAAGTATCATCCCCTGACAATGATAGTGAGGCGACAGTTGACTTCCCTGGGTGAGTAACTCTCTAGTCTCCTTTGCTCCCCCCCCTTTTTTTTTCTTTCTTTCTCATCTTTCTTCTGTCTTCCCTCTCTTCTTTCTCTTTTCTAGTAACAATCCATGTTAAAGTAAAAGTAAATTGGTAGACTTTTCAGGAGAGGAGTGCACACAGAAACTTCTTAATAATTGACCAATACACAGGACTAGGTCCTTGGAAATGCCTTTAGATGTGATTACTCCGATCTCCTGATGTCCATCATTTTCCCAGTTAGCATTTCATATTAATGTTTGTTGATTTTTGAATATCTGTATGCCGGGGTCTGGCAGGCCCCCTGGTTAATCCCGTTCGAAGAGTTTTTTGTTGACGCAAAGATATTATGGAATTGTCAACAAATTTTCAAGGATCATATGTATATATGTCGCCGGAGGTTTTCCACTTCGTGGAGGCCGGACGGCTTCTTTGTTCTGTTAAGTGATATGTGGTCTGATGTTTTGTGTGATACTTTGCCTTAATAAAAAGAATTAAAAAAAAAAAGAAACGGCCTCTGTGCCATTTCTTCACTGAGATTGTGCCGCGAATGGTGGCTCCCGCGCATATGCGTGGGAGTGACGTCACGTGACTCCGGCCAGTCACAGAGCCGGAGATCAGGCCCCTGAAGGAAGAGGGGCAGAAGATGGATGCGGCCTGGGGCAGGGGCATTGCGGGCTTCCAATGCAGGTAAGTGCCACATAATGGGCTAATATGCAATGCATACTAGCCCATTATGCCTTTACATTGCCCATCAGGGTTTACTTCCTCTTTAAACGTTTACTTGAGACAAGTTGCGGAGGCCCCACATTGCTGCCTCGCATCTCCTGAGACTGCAGTGACTTGGGTCTGAGACTATACAGACATATCCCTCCACCCGGCACAGACAGCACACATCAGAGTAAGTAACCCTGGGAGAATTTCTTTCTTGGTAGACCTGGCAAGGGGCAGAAGACCCAAGGTACATGAACTAGCTGCCTAGGTCGAGCAATGCCTATGGTGAAAACCAACATTTGGCTGCCAGCCAAACCCCAGAATCTCCATAAATCCAGTCTAGATACATAAATTGTGTCTGCAGCACAGAGAACAAAGATTATCTGAGAGAAATACAGGAATACAAGATGGGGAACACAGCTCAGGAAATTAACCGAGGTATTATACTTTCTGACCCACCTAGCTTCACCGGCTCCTCTCTCTCCAACTTCTCTGTACTTGACTCTTCATCTCTAACTAAATTGGTCTGAAATATGAAATCCTCCACCTGCATTCTTGACCCTATTCCCACCCACTTATTTAAAATGTGTTTTAGTTCTCTATGTCTTATTATCCTCAATATCATAAATTACTTCCTTAGCACTGGTTTTGGACCAACAATCATCAAAATTGCTGCTATCACCCCGGTACCAAAAAAAACCCAACATGGCCCTGGACAATTTAAACAATTTTCGCCCAATATCTAACTTACCCTTCCTTGCCAAGATCTTCAAGCGGGCTGTGACATCTCAGTTACATAATCACCTGACTTTAAATAATCTATTTGAACCCCTCCAATCTGGTTTTCGGCAGCTACACAGCACAGAAACAGTCTTGGTCAAAGTCACAAACGACCTTCTGTTAGCCTCTGATTCCGGGTCACTAACTATTCTTATTCTACTAGATCTTAGTTCTGCCTTTGATACTGTACACAACAATCTATTACTCTCTCACCTTGAAACCATATTTGGAGTCTCAGAATTGGATCTGAAATGGATTAGGTCATATCTCTCTGATTGCTATCACTTTGTTTCTCTTGGTGGATTCAAGTCTGAATCTGGCCCAGTCAAGTACGGTGTTCCTCAGGGCTTAATCTTGGGTCCCTTACTTTTTTTTTTATATTCAATTTTTATTAATTTTCCAACAACATATATACCACAACATATGTCTTCCATACAGCTCTCACATGAGTTCTTGTTGTATCAATCACATATATAAAAGAGAAACAGAAGAAGTTGTATCCATAAAAACATTCTGCTAGCCCAACCCCCCACCCGTTCCTATTCCGATGGTGTACTTGCTTGCCCACTAAGTGACATGTGTCATGACCAGAATCGCCTCATACCATTCCCCCATGTATTATTCTTATTTCCTTTTGGAATCATCCCGCATTTCCCCACTCTTATTCTATATTACTCCTCCGCTGAAGAGGGGACCTCTATCCAACTGGACCATATTTTTCCGAATTTCCTTATACAACCCCTATTTAGATAGGTTTCCTTATACAAGTGTAGATTATCATTGATCAACTTCTTCCAGAATGTTAGTGATGGGGGTGCTATGTTTTTCCAATTGCGAGAAATTGCTTTTCTTGCATAAAACAATAATAAATTGATTCTTTTTGCTACTGTAGTGGCCTCTTTTTTTATCAGTCCCAATAGACGCATTTCCATTTTTTTTCTTCACGGTAACTGTTGTAACCTGAGCTATAGCACCAAGTACCTCTGACCAATAATTACTAATTTCTGGACATGACCAAAATATGTGTGTAAAGTCCCCTGGGGTGTGCCCACATCTCCAACAATTCTGGGGATAAGTAACATTCATCCTATGCATTCTATAAAGGTGTTAAATATGCCTTATGTTTTATTTTAAATTGTATCAATTTATCCCATAGGGAGACCAAAGCTTGAAACGGCGTCTTCCATATATCCTGCCAGTCCTCTTCATCTAAATGTGGAATATCCCTAACCCACCGTGACCGAAGTCGGCTCAGATCGGGCCCAGATATTTTCATAAATTGGGCATATATTCTTGATATTGCTTTCCTCCCTCCCTCCACTCTTATCACCTGCTCTAGGGCAGGTTCCAGTAATTGTGGATAGCCCCAGGGAACTGACTCTGCATCGCATGGGAAAGTTGCATATACCTAAAAAGGAAAATTTCAGTAATATTATATTCTTAATTAAGTTGGGTGTATGCTACCAGATCTCTTTGACATATCACCTGATGAATAGTTTTAATTCCATATCTTATCCAGATTCCCGGATCAGGGATAGAGCCCAAATGGGCTAGCTGGGGGTTCCCCCACAAAGGGGTATTGGGAGACAAGGATGGCTCTGCCGATTTTTCATAGGTCAATTCCAAGCTCCATGCCCTAATGGTTGTCACCATAGAAGGGGTCAGCCTATATGGTGCTTTTAGGCCTTGATATAAAAGTAATTGTAAAGCCTCTGTTGATTGCACCACGGAGGCTTCCAATGATATGGAGGGGTTATACCTGTTGGGGTATTTAAGTATTCAAGTATTTAAACTCCGTCACCCATTGTAATGGTGTATCTAAATCTGCTGTGGTTCATGCCCCGGGATCTATAGCAAATAAGAGAGATTTTGTCCAATTCACCCTAAGCCCTGTAACCGCCCTATACTCCTCCATCAACTTCAACACTCCCTGTAAAGAAGGCCCTGCATCGTTAAAAAATAATAGGATATCATCCGCGTACAGGGCCACCCTCTCCTCCAGCCCCCCTATCTGGAGCCCCTGGATATCTGATGCAATTCTCAAAGCCTCCACCATAGGTTCCATAGCGATGGCGAAGAGGGTCAGAGAGAGAGTGCAGCCCTGACGGGTACCCCTATAGAGTCTAAAGTAGTCAGACAGTCTTCCACCTAGTTTAACTGCAGATATAGGGTTTTTATAAACTGTCTGTATCCAAGAGATGAAGGCTAACGGAAAACATATTCTCCTAAGGACCTCCCATAGAAAAGGCCATTTGACCATGTCGAAGGCCTTCTCCATATCTAGGGAAGCCACAGCTCTAGATCCGACACTAATATGATGGGCATGTATATTTGTAACCAATCTCCGTATATTAATACCTGTCGTTCTATGGGGCATGAAACCCGTCTGGTCGGGGTCTATTATAGATGAAAGTAATGGCTGCATTTGATTGTTCAGCAGCTTTGTCAATACTTTGATATCGCTATTTAGTAGTGCTATGGGCCTATATGAAGAGCATAACTTCAGATCCTTAGTTTCTTTGTAAATCAGGGTTATATTGGCCGACCTCATAGATTCCGGAAGCGTCCCTTTTTTTAAGCATTCACTATGCAGGGCTGCTAACCTTGGGGCCAGGACATCGCTATAGACCTTATACAGTTCCATAGGAAAACCATCAGGACCCGGGTCCTTTCCATTTGGGAAAGATTGAATTACCTTTAGGACCTCTGCTGTTATTGGACAAACTAATGCCCTCCTCTCCTCGTCCGACAGCCATCCCAGGGCCACCCGGTCCAACAAGACCGATAGATTCTCCGGATGGAAGTCAGCAGGGAGTGAAGAAGTATAAAGGGAATTATAGTACTCCCTGAAGGCACCTAGAATGGCATCCGGACAAGAGACCTGTTCTCCGTTAGGGGTCATAACTGCGGCTATGATTGTTGCTGAGTAGTCCTGATTTGCCAGCATAGCCAAAAATTTCCCGTTTCTATCTCCGTGTTCAAAAAACCTTCTGCTATTATTTCGTCGGTCCAGGCTAACTAGTTCTTTAATACGAAGGTTTAAATTATTTTAAGTTTTAATTCAAAATTACCAATGTTAGGGTCCGCCGCATATATCTCTTTTTGCTGTTGCACTCTATGCTGCAAGTGTCTAGTATCAGACATTTGATTCTTTCTAAATGCTGTTATGGTTGAAATATATTGACCTCGCATATAAGCCTTAAAAGCATTCCACACTATATCCACAGAGGAAGTTCCCTCATTCTTTTCCCAATATTCCGCTAATATAGGTGTTATAATTTTTTTTATATCTGAATGCATGATCCACTGGGAACCCAGTCGCCACAATGGCGGGTCTCTACCTGCCGAGATATGTAATGTTACTTTTAAGGGACTGTGATTCCACAGATCGCTTGGCAAATATTAAAACTGCCTCAACGCCTGAGAGTAATGCTGAGTTGGCAAACGCCAGATCTATTCTAGAGGAAGTTTTGTGTGTCATAGAAAAACAAGAATACACTCTCTCCTCACGGTGCTTTGATCTCCAGATTTCTGTTACCCCCATCGCCTGTTATATTATATAGTTCTGCTGAATAATACCTGGGTGGCGTAGGTCTATCCAAATCCGGGGAAAGGATAAAATTGAAGTTGCCCATTACAAGCAGTTTTGCTGGTAAATGTAAGACAACTTTTTCCATAATCACCTCCAATAGCCCTAGGGAAAAGGGGGGGGGGGGGGGGACATACACTGCTGCCACAACATAGTTTTGATGCCACAGTGTAAACGAGATTATAACAAATTTTCCTTGTGGATCTATATATATTTTCTCGATATTGCACGGCAATGATTTATTAATTAAAATCATTACCCCCCTAGCATAGGAGGAGTAAGTGGCATGATAGGCCTGCTGGATCCATATTTTTTTTAGTGCCAGCAGTCTATTTCCCATTAAGTGCGTTTCCTGTAGCAGAATCATATGTGGATAATATGCTTTTAGACACTTAAACATTAACGCACGTTTAACCTTAGAATTCAGTCCGCGGACATTCCACGATACAATCAAAAAAAGATTCCCTACATCCATCGACTTAGCACGTGGTCAGTATTAACACGGAGCTTTTGAGGCGATCCGGCCCCCCATACCCATAAATTGAAAAGGCAAGCAAGTTTACACCATTCATCTCATCCCACCCAGTACCAAACCCAACCCCCCCCCCCCCGCAACAGCAACATTCCAAACAAACCCTGCCCACCCCCTTCCTCCTCCCTCAATTAAACTCCTCGGGGAGGCAAAAAAAGGGGGACTTTAGCCCCAAATTACCCCAAAAAAGAACAGACATGGTTATACCAGGTCTGATGTATTCCCGAAAAAATAAGGGAAAAACAGAAAAAAAAAAAAAAGTTCTTGAGGTGTTCGCTTGTGTTCTTGAATACCGGAGCTCCTGATAAACCTTAGTGGTTAACGCTAAAAAAAAAGAAAAAAAAAAGTTTCCCCTTTTCTTTTCTCCTCCCCCCCCCCCTTAGGAAAGGGAAAAAAAATACTGTGCATACTTGTCAATACTTATACATTGACCCCTCAACCCCCCCCCCCATAATATATATACTCCCTCCATATATCTAATTTGTGCCATATTTATATTCACCAAAAAAAAAAAAGAAGGAAAAAAAGGGGAAACGAAAAGGGGAAGGTGGGGAAGGTGGGGGGGGTCTTAGCCATATCACTACGACAATCCTAGTGCAATATTATATTCAACATTCCTAAGTGCAATTATCATCAATTATGTAGGGCCGGGGGCGTGGCCGCCGATCTCTAAGATGGACGCTGAAGCTAGAGCTCCGCTCAGCCATCGGGGAAACCAGCCCAGCAAGGAGCCCACAACGGAGCTAAACATCTCCCACCACGCTCACAGGACACAAGGATCGCCCCAGCATGACCCGCAGGAGGAAAGAGCCGCAGCAACTGCACAAAATACCCGATAACTTACCATCCATGTACACCACGGTACAAATCCTACCAGATCTCTCCAGATACACCCTCCAAAAATGCAGCAACCTTGCCACAGTTACCAAGGCCCTAAGGAACAACAAAATTCTGCATAAGTGGAAATACCCAGCCACGCTAATCATCACACACACAGGAGAAATCTCTGTATCCACGATGGAAGAAGGCATAGCTGCCTTACGCCAATGGGGCATAATACCGGACCCACCACCAATATCCAGCCAACCCAGCCAACTTATCCACCAAGATCAAGAATGGCAAGTAGTCTCACGCAAGAAAAACATTAAAAAACACAATGGGGGCTCCTAAACGCCACACCACAATGCTAACGCTCAGTCAATCCCCGGGCTAGAGGACCATTACATATATATCTCATGAAGGTAATGATCTCTCTATTCCCCCCCGCCTGGACCATCCAGGCCTCTGATAACACTCGAGGTTTACCAACTAGACCTCTTTTTTTACTGGCGTAGTTACGCCGCATGGTTAATAAGTTGTACAGTTTGCTTGTCTATTTCTCTCTCTCTACTTTTGGACTTGTCTTGTAAGGTACAAATAGAATTCCCTCTCCACCACGCTGCTGGCAGTCTACAGAAAAGGAAGAAATATCTGCCCTCGGACATGGCCTCTCATTTCATCTTAACTGTGAGTAACCCTTGGAACACTGCACTAACTCTCCATAGATTTTACCATGCACATAAAGTGCCTATCCATTAAGGCCAGAGGCCTAAACCACCATGCCAAACGGCACTCTCTATGGAAAGAAGCCACTACACACAGGGCGGATATCCTAAGCGTCCAGGAGACACACTTTTCCAACGACGCAGCACCCAAGTGCTGCCACAGGGACTACCCCAATATATTCCTATCCAATGCCAAAACCAAGAAGAGAGGTGTACTCCTAGCCTTCAAAAACACTCTAGCTTTCCAACTGCAAGAGGAAATCAATGACCCTGAGGGGAGATACCTAATTGTTAAATGTACCCTCAACTCTCAACCATTCACGGTAGTGTCCCTGTACGCCCCTAACACACATCAACTGCGTTTTTTTTACGCAAGCTATTTAAACATCTATCCACTAACAGATATGGTCAACTCAATCAGCGGAGACTTTAAACTGACAACAGACCCTAACCTAGACTCCACTTCAAAACCCAGGAGACTCACAAACTCTCTCAAACAACTGCTTCATACGGAAGAACTCTTCGATGTCTGGCGTTGCCAACACGGCAATGAAAGGGATTACACCTACTTTTCCCCTAGACACAATATGTACTCTAGAATAGACATGTTCTTGACCGACAAATGGCTACTACAAAATGCCGCCTCTTCTACCATTCAAGACATCACATGGTCAGACCACGCTGCAATATGCATGGTCATCACAGAGCAGAATGTCCCACCCTGCACACCCATCTGGCGTTGCAATACTAAATTACTACAGGACCCACAGAGCTCACCACAAATCTCACAGCATCTCCAAAATTATTTCTCAGACAACGAACACTTATCCTTATCCTCCCCAACTACACTATGGAATGCCCACAAGGCCTTCATAAGAGGCATCCTAATACAACTAGGGTCTAGAGCCAAAAAAAATACACGGCCACTCTTAACACCATACTAGCGGACATCCATACCCTAGAAACTCAAAACAAATGCAATCCCACCCCAACAATCTCACACGAACTAGCGAAACTTAGAGACCAATTGAAGACCCTACTAGCCCAGCAATACGACACGTACATGAAAAAAATCAAAACACAGTTCTATGCACAGGCCAACAGAGCAGGGAAATACTTGGCCAATAGGATAAAGCAAGCAAGGGCCAAAACAAGAATTTCGCACCTGATACATCCAACCAGCAAACACAACATCACAAACCCAAACGACATCGCGAGTGCACTATACAACCTCCAGACAGATCCCAACACCACACAACCCACCCCAATAAACATTCAGGAATTCTTGGCAACTGTCAACCTCCCCAAGCTAACGGAACAACAACTTTTAACTCGAAATGCCCCATACACACATACAGAAATAGAAAAAATTATCCTATCACTTCCCAATGGGAAATCACCGAGCCCGGACGGCCTCTCTAACGAGTACTTTAAAACCTACCACAAGATACTCTCTCCTCACCTGCAAACATTATTCACTCAAGCAACCCAAGAATCCCTATTTCCCAAAGAGATGCTGGGGGCCTATGTGGTGACGCTACCAAAAACCAGGCAAAGAACCCAATGTCCTGGCCAACTTCAGGCCGATCTCACTCCTAAATACAGACGTCAAAATATACGCCAAGCTCTTAGCAAAGCGTCTGACAGACATACTACCGTCTCTGATCAAGCCAGACCAGATGGGCTTCGTAAGGGGCAGACAGTCTGCTGATGCCAGCCCGATCCTCGCAACCATCTCACAACGCAATGTTTCGTGGGCTGGCAGGATAGCGGCCATAAAGATGATGATCCTCCCCCAAATCCTTTATGTTTTCAGAGTGCTACCACTCCCTATCCCAAATAGATATCTTAACACCTTGTCGGGTCTCCTGAAGAAGTGTCTGTGGAATGGACGGAAAGCCAGATGTACATATGCAACCATGTTAATACATAAAAGATGTGGTGGGGCAGGTATGATAGACGTTAAAGATTACTACTGGGCGACAAGGCTTGAACAACTTTCTTACTGGCTGGTGGACACAGGGAGACCACTGTGGGTTGCAATAGAGCCGTCTATGCAACCCACAGAGGATCTCAAAACACTACTGATGAGTGACCAATGGAAAAAATGGAACATACTCCATTTTCCACCCACAATACAAGCCTCCATCCTAGCTTGGCGTCACCTACTAAAACAAACGAATATACCTATGAAATCCATACCACACAAATTTACGCTCCAAACGATCGAGGCACTGATACCCTCTCTATCCACAGCTCACCTTAACACGCATGGCATAACCCAAATCCGAGATCTCATACAGGATGGTAAGCCTTGTAGCCTGAACCATTTGACAGCAAAATACAAACTCAACATGATAGCCCAATTCACTTACGCCCCTATCCTACACTTCTTGAAAAGACACCCCATTCCAAGGCTGGAAATACCCACCTACGCATGGATTTACTACTACTCAATCCCTACACTAAGCATCAAAGGCATTAGCCATTTTTACAACAACTTACAAAACAAAACTGAAATTCAAAAAACCATAGCCACCACCAAATGTGAGACTGAGCTAGAAACCCTAATTCACGCTAGATAAATGGAAGGCAGCACACAAAGAACTGCGCCAACCATTGGGAAATCTCATATAAGATTACCAACAGATGGCACCTAACGCTATACAGAATGGCCAAAATCTACCCCAACACCTCCCCATTATGCTTGAGGGGGTGCGGGCAAGTTGGAAACCTCATACACGCCTTTTGGAAATGCTCTCACCTTACTAGTTTCTGGAACAGCATTTTCAAAATACTGTCCACACTCACGAGTTGCATCAGAAAGCCCTGCCCAGAGCTAGCTGTGCTCCACATAGGAATAGACCTATACCCCCACAAATTCAGACAACCCATTCCCCACATACTTCTGGCAGCGCGCACGCTTATACTAAGACCATGGAAGTCTAACACTCCTCCTCTCATATCTGAGGTTCTAAATCTAGTACAAACTAACTTCTATCATGAACGAGCCATAGCCACGAATACACTACACAGAGCATCATTCGAATACAACTGGTCCATATGGACTGATAACTGTAAAACTCTTTAACCCCTTCCTTACCCGGCACTTAAACCCCCCTCCTGCCCAGACCAATTTTTGGCTTTCAGCGATGTCGCATTTTGAATGACAATTGCGCGGTCATGCGACGTTGTACCCAAACAAAATTTGCGTCCTTTTTTTCCCACAAATAGAGCTTTCTTTTGGTGGTATTTGATCACCTCTGCGCCATTTCTGATCGCCGCTATAAACAAAAAATGAGCGACAATTTTGCAAAAAAGAACAATATTTTTTACTTTTTGCTAAAGTACAAATCCATTAAAAAAATTATTCATCAGTTTTGGCCGATATATATTCTTCTACATATTTTTGGTAAAAAAAAAAATCGCAATCGGCGTATATTGATTGGTTTGCGCAAAAGTTATCGCGTCTACAAACTGGGAATTGATTTATGGCGTTTTTATTATTTTTTTTTTTTTTACTAGTAATGGCGGCGATCTGCGATTTTTATTGGTACTGCGATATCGGGGCGGAAATGTCGGACATTTTTTACACATTTTTGGGACCAATGACATTTATACAGCGATCAGAAATTTAAATGTCCACTGATTACTGTGTAAATGTCATTGGCAGTGAAGGGGTTAACCAGCAGGGGGCAGTGAAGGGGTTAAATATGTTCCCTGGGTGTGTTCTAACTGTGGGGGGGCAGGGCTGGCCGGGACATGACAGATCTCACTGATCCCAGTGACAGGGATCAGTAGATCTGGCATGTCCCCTGTCACAGAACGGGGAACCGCCGTGTTTACAACGGCGGTTCCCCGTTCTGAGGCTCCTAAAGGTGGTCGGCGAGTCCGCCCGACCCACGGGCACGCTCGCGCAGCGTGCGGCGCGCGCCGCCGCTGCCGCCAGGGGGCGCGCGGGAGCATGCGCAGTGGAGGACGTCCATGGACGTCCTTCGGGCATTTCAGATCCGCGCTGGAGCCGTACTTTGGCTATAGCGCGGATCTGAAGTGGTTAAACTTAATGGTTAAATATGGGTAGTTGTAATATGTCTCCTGTAACTATGTCTCTTGAATGATGATTCTTGTACACCACATACCTCCTCTTCCTCAAACTATCTTATGTATTCTGTATACCTTTCTTTCTTTCCCTAGTTTTTCTCTCTCTCAATATACCAAGCCGACACCTGTAAAAACCAAGATATTGTAATGTACCTTACACTTTTCTCTCTGTACTGTACTTTTTAAACTCAATAAAAACGTTAATAATAAAAAAAAATTATGTAGGGCCAGTCCTAATAGCTTATCTATAGATGGCACTGTACTTGAGCTTCAGTCCAAATTGAAAAATCTAGGGGTAATATTTAATGCTAGTCTAACCTTTGACCCACATGTACAAAATGTTGTCAGAACATCTTTTTTCCACTTGAGAAACATTGCTTGTCTGCATCCGATGCGATCATACACTGTAGCTGAAAAGCTGATCCATACATTTGTGTTCTCCCGACTTGACTACTGCAATGCTCTACTTGCTGGTGTACCTAAATCCAACATAAATCCGCTTCAATATGTTCAAAATTCTGGAGCCAGAATCCTGACTAGGTCTGGTACAAGTGATCATATTACCCCTATCCTGGAGTCCTTGCACTGGCTACCTGTCAGGTTTCGCATAGACTTTAAGATCCTCTTACTCACCCACAAGGACCTTCATGGCTTGGCACCCCATTATCTCTCTGAACTTTTTTCAACTTATTCCTCCTCTCGTAACCTCCGCTCCTCAAATTCTGGCCTACTGTGTGTCCCCCCTACTCACCTACACTCAATGGGGGACAGAGCCTTCTCCTGCTTTGCTCCAAAGCTATGGAATTCACTTCCTAAGAATGTCAGAGTCCTCTTCTCTAAACTTATTCAAATCAAGTCTAAAAACTTTTTTCTTTAGACAAGCTTTCACTTAATTGTCCCTTTACCCCTTATGTTAAGTTATCCTGTGTATTTCTTGTGTTTTATCCGGTGTATTTCCTGTTATCCTATGTATTTATTGTGTTTTCCTTGTAAAGGCGCTATATAAAATAAAGTTTATTATTATTATTATTACAGGCTGATATCAACCAGTCCTTGCCCTACTCTGGGACCAATCAGTGAGCAGTATGGGTGGAGGAATGTATTTAGTGTTAACGACCCACCTGTGCTGATCTCTGTAGGAGTGTCCTCCTCTAGAAATGTCCCCGTTATTCCATCCTCCTCCATAGACTGCTCATCATCCCTCACATACCTCTCTTCCTTTTCTGCTTTACAATTAACTTTAGAATCTCTCAGGCTTCCACTCTGAATATAGAATAAAAATGACATCAGATGTAACAATGCAGATAATTTACAGATCCTAATGATACTATCAGTGATTGTTCTTCATCTACCTGATGATGATGAGAGATGGTGTGACCTTCCTGTGTGGAATACAGAGGATGGGGACATCTCTCTGGTGGGTTCCCATTACTGGATCCATCTGTAGGAAACACACACACTGACTGAATACATTGTTTCTATGTGTTTATCAGATGATGGATACCTCCTCCTACCTTATTGCCCCTGTAAAGATCTCCTCCTGTGAGGATGTCTCTAGTCGTGTCCACCCAGCAATTGTGATTTATGTAAGGAGGTGGGTATGACGAGTGACTAACCAGGGTCTCATCCCGTTCCTGACCA
>BLSH010395565.1:910590-925829 GCA_018402905.1 Glandirana rugosa
ACTAGGGGAAACGTAGTAAAGACTAGTGGCGATATTTGTTTTTTTCTCGCTATTAAAACGTTTTTTTGGGTTTAAAGAATGAAAAACGATTTTATGTATAGGTTTTTTTTTTATATATATATTTGTAAAAAAGGTTAACCCCTTCACTGCCAATGGCATTTACACAGTAATCAGTGCATTTTCATAGCACTGATAGCTGTATAAATGCCAATGGTCCAAAAAAAGTGTCAAAATTGTCCGACATGTCCAACCTTTGCGCAAACCAATCAATAAATGGCGTTTGCGATTTTTTTTTTACCAAAAATATGAGGAAGAATATAAATCGGCCAAAACCGATGAAAAAAAATGTTTATATATATATTTTTTTTTTGGATATGTATTTTAGCAAAAAGTAAGAAATTTGGGTTTTTTTGCAAAATTATCGCTCTTTTTTTGTTTATAGCGGTGATCAGAAATGATGCAAAGGGGATCAAATACCACCAAAAGAAAGCTCTATTTGTGGGGAAAAAAAGGACGCACATTTTGTTTGGGTACAACGTCGCACGACCGCGCAATTGTCAGTTAAAGCGAAGCAGTGCTGAATTGCAAAAAGTGCTCTGGTCCTAAAGTGCGAAATCCTTCCGGGGCTGAAGTGGTTAAAGAACAGTGATCTAAATTTCAGGACGTTAAGAAAAGACTGCAGAGAATGCAATTGACATATTCAATGATATATTCTGCTAAACTCAGAGTTGTAGCAAATGAAGTTGTTCATTTTGTTTTACTCACCACTTGCTGCCACTGAATGGCTAGATAGACATTACAATAAATAAAATAAATTTGAAATGTGAAGGGGAGAGGGAGTAGGAGAAGAGGGAAGGTACGGGATAAATTAATATAGGGGTGTTTTTTCTTTTTTATTTCTCTCCACCCACTATATATTTATATAAACACAAATAATCGGGAGCTAATCGGATTCATTTTTGTTCTAACATATTGAGCCGGGGGAGAGAGTCCAGCAAAGTAAAGAATGGACACTAAATTTTTTTCCTGCGGGAAATGTTTGTTTTGTAGTTTTTGTGTTTTTTTTTTCTCTCTTTTGCCTTCGTAACACTTACCAGACTACATGGATCTTTCCATGCCCTCTGGAAATTGTATAGCCCTGTGATAAAGCACTGGAGAATCCCTTTAATTAATTATCAATCTATTTTTTTTTATCAAAGTGAGACTAGAACACAGGAATTTTTTGTTTTTGTTTATTTTGATCAACCTATAGTTATTGGGATTAGTATAATGGGTATATGGGGTTGAGTATGTACACAAGAATGCTCATGTAAAAGTTATTAAGGGGAACTGTGAATTTTTAATGGTTTATATGAGTACTGTGCAAGTGTTTGGTCTTTTTTTCTTTTTTGTTTATTATATTTTTTTTCCTTTTCTTTTTTTTTTGTTTTGTGCGCACCAGATGATTAAAATGTGTATGGTAGGCTTCTTGTCACAAAAAACTTTGAGGGAATTTTGCTTAGTGATTGCATTGAGAGAGGTGCCTTTTTTTAATTGGACCTTTTTTAATACAATACCTCTTAGTCAAAAGGGTCTAATGAGTGTCTTTGACTCAAAATTTCAAATTATTATGTCAGTTTTAATTCAAGTTTCGGTATCTTGGAATGTTAGGGGCTTTGGCGACCCAGTAAAGAGACAAGCAATATTTACTACATTGAAACAGTTTCCTCCATCTATTATTTGTCCGCAGGAGACTCATTTAAATATACATAAATGAAACTACTTGTAACATGCACAATATAGTAGACAATACCATTCTACTTATACTACACATTCTAGAGGAGTATCTGTACTGGTAAGTAATGATGTTGATTTCTCCTGAATGCAGGTACAAACGGATACTAGAGGCTGCTATATTTTCATATACTGTACAATGTATAGGAAACCTTATGTGTTGGCTAACGTACTGTATATATATCACCTCCATATTCATCGGACGTACTTTTTTTGAATCTCACTTCTGATGTCCCCTGGTTAATAGTAGGGGACTTTAACAATTATCGTGATCCTTTTTTAGATAAGTATGGAATGACCATGGGACAAACGTCCTTGGCAGGTACCTCTTTTGCTGGTTATGTGAGGGAGATAGGCTTAATGGATATATGGAGAAAGTTACACCCTAACGCTAGACAATTTTCATGTTTCTCTAGCAACCATAAGACCTTATCCAGAATAGATTTAGCATTACATAGTTACATAGTAGTTAAGGCTGAAAAAAGACAACAGTCCATCCAGTTCAACCTGTGTAGGTGCACTCTTGTCAGTGCCCATATCCTTGTATGTTGTACTTATTGAGATATACATCCAAGAGTTTTTTAAATATATTCATACTCCCTGCAGTCACCACTAGTTGTGGGAGAGAGTTCCACATCCTTATTGCCCTGACAGTGAAGAACCCCTTACGAATTCTAATATTAAACCTCTTCTCTTCTAGTTTCAATGTGTGTCCCCTTGTCCTTCTACATTCCCTGAGACTGAACAGTTTATCTTTTATGCTTGGATCCCCATTAAGATATTTATAGATCGTAATCATGTCCCCTCTCAAGCGTCGCTTCTCCAGAGAGAATAAGTTTAGCGCTTGCAAGTGTTCCTCGTTAGTAAGGTCTTCAAGCATTCCCCTTATCAGTTTGGTTGCCCTCCTTTGGACTCTCTCCAGCTCCAGTACATCCTTTCTGAGGACCGGTGACCAGAACTGGACAGAATACTCCAGATGTGGCCTCACCAGGTTATTATAAAGTGGCAGAATTATAGTTTTATCCCTGGAGCATATGGTTGCTGCAGCTTGACATTGCATGCTATTGCTCAGTCTGTCATCTACTAGGACCCCCAGTTCCTTCTCCATTCTTGATTCCCCCAGAGGCTCACCCCCTAGTGCGTATTTTGTATTTATGTTTTTTGCCCCCAAGTGCATTACCTTACATTTCTCTACATTAAACCAAATTTGCCATTTTACTGCCCACTCCGTTAGTTTGTTCAGGTCATTCTGTAAGATTTCAATATCCTGTTGTAATGTTATCGCCCTGCTTATCTTTGTATCATCAGCAAAAACCGAGACTGAGCTATTAATCCCATCCCCCAGATCATTAATGAATAAATTGAATAGAATTGGTCCCAAGACAGATCCTTGGGGTACCCCACTCATCACTCCAGACCAGTCCGAGTCCACATTATTAATTGCCACCCTTTGGACACGCCCCTGTAACCAGTTCTCTACCCAAGAACAGACCTTCTGCTCCATGCCTGCAGACCTCAGCTTGTAAATCAAGCGTTTGTGGGGAACGGTGTCAAACGCTTTTGCAAAATCCAGGTATACTACATCCACTGACCTCCCCCTATCTAGATGGCCGCTCACTTCCTCGTAGAATGTTAGCAGGTTTGTCTGGTAGGAACAATCCCCTAATAAACCCGTGCTGATTACTGCTAATGATGGTTACTTTTTGGATATAGACTCTAATTATCCCCTCCAATAACTTACCCGCTATTGATGTTAGGCTGACTGGCCTGTAATTCCCAGGAATATGTCTCTGCCCTTTTTTAAATATTGGCACCACATTGGCTTTCCTCCAATCGGCTGGTACCAATCCCATCATTATACTATCTACAAAGATTAGGAACAATGGCCTGGCTATAACCTGACTCAGTTCCCTGAGGACTCTTGGGTGTAAGCCATCTGGTCCTGGTGATTTATTTGTATTAAGTTTCTCTAATCTTTCTTTGACTCCGGCCTCCGTTAGCTACGAGGGTATGTCCTGTGCTGTGGTACTAACAGTATAGTTGCGGTCGGTAAACCCCTCCTTTTCCTGCGTAAAAAGTGAGGAGAAGAAGGTATTTAATATAGTTGCCTTTTTTGTGTCATCTGTGGCCATCCTCCCATTATCATCTTTTAAGTGTGCAATTTTGCCTTTTTATTATTAATATATTTAAAGAATTTCTTTGTTTTTTTTTTACTTTCCTTCGCTATGTGTTTCTCATAATCCTTTTTAGCTGCCCTGATTGCATTTTTACACTTCTTATTACATTCCTTGTAGTTTTGGAATTTAGAAGGTGACCCATCCGCTTTATATTTTTTAAAGGCCAAGTTTTTCTCTTTAATGAGGCTCTTCACATTACTGTTTAAGCACCCAGGATTGACCTTTGCCCTTTTATATTTATTGCCCACTGGAATGCACTGTGTGATACCCTTATTTAATATGCTCCTAAAGCATTCCCATTTTTCTAGGGCTGTGTCCCAATTTATGTCCTGCAGTAATGACCGCAGCCTTGCAAAATTGGCCCGCTTAAAGTTACGTGTTTTAGTGCTGCCCTCCTGCCTCTTTTTCTTGTGATTTACACTAAATGCTATCATTCTATGGTCACTAGATCCCAAATTATCGCGTATCGCCACGTCTGCGACCAGATTTGGATTGTTCGTAATTAATAGATCTAACAGGGCATTCTTTCTATTTGGGGAATCCACCAATTGGGACATGAAGTTGTCCTGCAGGACATTCATGAAATGACGGGCCTTTAATGAGTGTTCTGTCCCCTCTGCCCAGTCAGTATCAGGATAATTGAAGTCCCCCAGTATGATTACATTCCACATTTTTCGCTGCCATTTCTAGCTGGGATAGTAGTCCCAGCTCCTCCTCCTCCTTTAAGTTGGGAGGCCTGAAACATACTCCCACTAATACTTTCCCATTTACCTCCCCTCTATGAAGTTCAACCCATACTGATTCCACCTCCCCCCTCATCCTTTCCATAATGTCACTCCTCTCTACCACCTTTATATTATTTTTAACATATAGACAGACCTCTCCACCCCTTCTACCTCCCCTATCCTTTCGATACAATGCATACCTTTGTATATTGGCCAGCCAATCGTGTGAGCTGTCAAACCAACTTTCAGTTATTCCCACAAGGTCTAAGTCCTCCTCGTATAGCAGTAGCTCAAGTTCTTCCAATTTGTTAGCTAGGCTCCTAGCATTTGCGTAAACGCCCCTTAGTGTTGTATGAGCGCACATTTTCTCCATATGTTTCCTCTGGCTCTGATTAGGAGTTGTCCCCTTATTTACTCGCAATTTAGTTGCTGTGATAGTAATATCACTGCTGACTCCACTGTACCCCACTGCCCCCTGCTTACTACTGGCTATTGTTTCCTCTGACCCCTCCCATTAACTAGTTTAAAAGCCCTTCCATCTTTGTGGCCATCTTTCTTCCCAGTAGAGCTGTACCATCCCCATTAAGGTGCAGCCCGTCCTTACTAAAGAGCCGGTAACCGACCGAGAAGTCGACCCAGTTCTCCAGGAACCCTAACCCCTCTTTCCTACACCAGTTCCTCAGCCACCTATTCAATTCCCTAATCTCCTGCTGCCTCTCTGGTGTGGCTCGAGGTACAGGTAGTATTTCAGAGAAAACTACCTTGGAGGTCCATTTCCTAAGTTCGGCGACCAGGGTCTTTCTGGCAGATTGCCCTCTCTGTTCTCCTAATAATCACCTCACCTTAGTCACCTCAGCGATGTTACCAGTTATATCGAAAGTGACTTATGCAGTTATTGGGTTGTCAGACCGCTCTCCATTGGTTCTTAAGCTAATTCTATGCTCTACTCAGATTTGCAAACAGTGGAAAATCAACTCTTACTGGTTTGATCTCTTTGCTTCTAAGGAGAGTATTCTACTTGATATTTTGGCCTATGGTGCTGTTAACAAGCCATCTGTATCCTCAGATATATTGAGATTCGCTAAAAGCCTTAATGAGAGGTTTATTCATTTTTCAAATCTCAAAAATCAAAAAAAGAACTAGGGCTTGGGAAAGGTCTGTGGCTGAGGCTGCACTACAGGCCAAAAATTCATTATATATTGCGAACTCCACTATAGAAAATCAACAGTTATCGATACAAAAACAACAGGGATATTGTCAGAAACGTACCTGATCCTGAAGCCGAATTGCTGAGAGGGACCCCCTTGCGGCTAAGCGCAGTATACCCCTGAGAATGGTACAGGGGGTACGCTGCACAGAGAAGCACGGGTTACTGACAGCAGGGATTGACTTGATCTGAAGTACCGGAACAGTGATGAATGCCTGGCTGGGTGGTGCATCAGCACAGCAGGTGGAGCTGGTAACCAGAGCCGAGAGGTCAGGATGATCAGAAGCAAAGTCCTTTAGGCAGGCCAGGGGTCAAACACAGGAGAAGGTAGCAAAGTCCTTTAGGCAAGCCAGGGGTCAAACACAGGAGACGGTAGCCATTGTCAAGCAGAGCCGGGGTCAAAAGCCAGGGGAGAAGAGCAGGAGCAGGTCCAAGGAGTAAGCCGGGTGACAACAGAGGTCGCAGGAGCAGAACACTGGTGCAGATGCAGAAGAAAGACTGAAGATGATCCAGCGTCTTTCTGCAGTCAGGGTTCGTCTTAAATAGGGCGGCCTCAGAGCTCATTGGCGTGCCATGCACCTGCATGTGCGTTGTCTCGTTCTGCTGCACAAGCGTACCAGCGTATGAACGTTCCGATTGGAACGATCGCTCTGATTGACACGAACATTCCGATTTCTATTGGAATGAACGTTCGGCACTCTATTGTTACTTCCCTGACAGATATGCTAATATTTCACTTAAAAGAGCAGAGCAGAAACATTTTTTCCTTCAGCAACCTTATTTTGAGGATGGGGAAAATACAGGTCATCTTTTAGCAACAATAGTAAAAGCTCAAAAAGTGGTAGAACTGCAAGTATCTCCAACTAAAGTTGCACAAACTACCATAGAGATACCGGCAGTGTTTTTGGAATTTTTAAGAACTTGTATAGTAGTAAAGTATCTTATAAAAGTACTGAAGTGCAATGTTTCCTTAATTCCATGCTAAAAGAGGTCTATAGTTGATATCGAGGCGCTGGATAGACCTTTGACTTTAGAGGAACTACAGGCTGTCTCTGCTAGTATGTCCAATAATAAAACCCCAGGTATAGATGGGGTACCAGGAGAGGTCTACAAAGTCTACATTACTGCCAGAACTGTTAGAGGTATTCAATACAGCTTTGGAGTGTGGTTATTTCTCTCCTTCTATTTGCTGGTTCCATCTGAAAATATGAGTAACAGGGCTATATTGCCGCTTGATGCGGCAAAGGCCTTTGATAATATAGAGTGGGACTTTCTATGGCACTGTTTAGACAAGTTTGGATTTGGACGCCAATTTATAAGATGAATAGAGAGATGTCACCAGCACACCAAGGATTCCTCAGATGGGTCCACAACTTTATTCACAGAGAGATGTCACCATCGGAGCCATGCAGGCCCCTTGACTTGCCTGATGAAGGGGCCCTGCATGGCTCCGAATAGGGTTGCCACATCATCCCTTTAATCCAGGACACATATGAATTACACAGGTTGTTCTGAGGCTAATTTAATGCAGATGAGGCACCAAGTGAGTTTAATTACCACCTTAATCAGCCGCAGAACCTGTGTAATTAATATGTGTCCTGGATTAAAGGGATGATGTGGCAACCCTAGCTCCGAAACGTTGCTGTTTTGTACTGTGTGACCATGTGAATAAAGCTGTGGACCCTTCTGAGGAATCCTTGGTGTGCTGGTGGCAACTCTCTATTCGAACTGTCGGTGGTTTCCAGCCTGTCGTCACTTCAGCACCCAGCATTGCTACAGCCATTTCCACAAAGGTGTGCGTAGGGAATGTTGCTATTCAATATATAAGATGGATACAACTTCTTTATACTGTTCCGGTAGTGCGGGTTCCGATAAATGGACATGTATCAGCTTCTTTTTCTTTAAAATTAGGTAAAAGTCAGGGATGTCCATTATCACCTTTACTTTTTGCTTTAGCTCTCGAACCTTTGGCTACTGCCATATGTCAATCATCAAACTTTTTTGGGTTTTGTAGACCTCTGGGAGAAGATAAGATCGCTCTATATGCAGATGACAAGCTTCTATTCTTGGGAGACACATCATCTTCCCTAGTAGCAGTATTGTCTTTAATGAACACATATGGTTCTTTTTCAGCACTTAAAATAAATTGGGATAAGTCAGTTCTTCTACCTGTAGATCATTTGCTGAATAATATGCCTGCATTAGCGTCTCAAATAACTGTAGTATCTACATGTAATTATTTAGGCGTTCAAGTTACACTACAGGTGAATGCATATGTAGAAAGTAATTTAACGGGGGCGTGGCCTGAAGCAGCATGGCGTAGGGTGTCTGACGGCTGAGCTCCTCCGTGCATTACCCCTATACCACAAAATCCTGCTCTCCCACCATCCTGGGATAACTGGCTGACCCACCTCGATACCTCCGCTACACACCGACACAAGATGTCGCCTCCAAAGCGTGCCTCGTAGGCTCTCCAGAAGCTGAATCGGTTCTGCCATGAGGAGTGGGACACGTGCAGGGAAGATGGCGTTGAGGCCTCCGCATCATCCGCACCTCATGTGGATACAGACAGAGTACTGGAAGCAATTTCACACTGTCAAACCACCCTCACCTCTAAAATCGATGAGGTAAAGATTGATATATCGTTACTCCGTCAAGACCTGCAGAAGGTCCGGGACCGGGTGAAGGAGACGGAGTGCCATAACAGCCAGATAGAGGATGATCTTCACCCGCTACAACACACCACAGACACCTTCCAGCGCCAACTCCACAGCCTGGTACAGAAACAGGACGACATGGAGAACAGGATGAGGCGATGTAATCTCCGGTTCGTTGGCCTGCCAGAGAGGCCTTCTTCGCAACGTTCGTTGCGGAACGAGCCCATCGCAAGGCGGCCAAACCACCTCCGAACGGTGCACTGCCATGCACCTTTATAGCCAAGCTGCTCAACTATAGAGACCGAGACGCGGTGCTCCGACTTACCCACTTGAAAGGCAGCATACCATTCCGCGACAGCCATGTGTCCGTGTACCCGGATTTTTCAGCGGAGATCCAGCGACGTCGGGCTCATTTTGGAGAGGCCAAGTGACAACTCCGGGTCAAAAACCTGAAGTACTCAATGCTGTACCGCGCTAGGTTAAGAGTCGTAGGAGAAGACAGGGTGCACTTCTTTGAAGATCCTGAAGCTGTTCTCACCTGGCTAGAATGCTAAGAGATTGCACACAGGCCCCGCTGGGTATTTATGCCTATCCCTGAACTGCATTGCTCCTACTGAAGGACACTCAGAATCCTACTTGGCAACCGACCTTCAACCGTGAGTTTGCTCTGAGGGGCCTAATTTTCCTTTCTCTCCCCCCCCATCACGCTCCACCTGGACCTGGTAGCTCCTTTCTTGCCCCCACTTATATGGCCACACGGCGCACCTATATGTATACACAGAGGCAGCTCTTTAATTAGGCAAATTAGGCGGTCGCCTAAGGCCTCACACTCACAGGGGCCTCTCGACCACCTAATTTGCTGAATTAAAGAGCTGGAGGTGGGTAGGAATAGCAGCGCCCAGGTGGCTGGAGGAGCAGAGCTCCCACCTCTACTGCACTGACTACTCTGTATCACATTCCATGCTTGTGTGCTTGGCCGGTCACTGCCTCCTTCAGGTCCTTCTCTCTTTCCCCATGTAGCACCGCTCAGCCCAGAGTCCTCCCCAGCCAGAGCTCCACCCCCCTGAGTTGGCTGCATCTATTCACATCTCCCGCGCGGCTCAGAAAGTTTAAGCACACAGGTGCATCTGTATGAGGGACGCAGGACACATATTGTTTGCCAGCCCCCCTTCTCCCCCCGTCATCTACAGATCTCCCTAGCCTCTGAGATATGCTGATTGCCCTATCTGTGCTGCTGGAGGGAGCCCAGGCGCCCATGGCAGAGTGCTCTGCAGACTTGATCATGGTGAGTGACAAGCCCATATCCCCCACACATCATCCCATACCCCACTCCATCTCCCCTGGGGATAGGGACCGCACTCCATCTCCCCTGGGGACCGGGACCCCCATCATCTCCCCTGGGGACAGGGACCCCATCATCTCCCATCAAGGATGGGGGGGTGGCAAAATGCACTTTGGCCTGTGTAGGCAAAATTCTTGCATTGGCACTGCCTGCATAGAAGGAGCAGTGGGGGCAGCTGTATATAGAGCAATCAATCTCTCCATTTTCCTCTTGCCTGCCTTTCCATGCCTGCGGGAAGGAGCAAAGGTGGGGGGGGGCTGATTCAGCAGCTGCAGGAGGAAAATGGAGAGATCCACTCCTCTATATGCAGCCGCCCCGCCGCTCCTTCTATCCAGCTTCCACTGTCCCCCATGTACTCTGCAGCTCATGTGCTCTTTCCTGGACCCCCCCTTGGGGGATCTGTCAAGATGGAGAATGGGAAATGTGTCGATAAATATGCCATTTACCTGCACCTTCACTTCTGAATGGAGAGTCAGTGATCTGTACCAATCACTGACTCTGTCCATTCATAAACTGTGTTTTTTATGCTTGAGTTTAGGAATGGATAGGAAGTTCTGTACATAGCTATTCCTGTCTATTCATTCTGTGTAGCTGAGGTTGCAGAGAAGGTGATTGAGGGGTGTGTCATCAGTCTGCCTCTCTGTCTCAAAGGTGGAACAACAGAGGCCTGTTTGGACCCCTGATATCTCACCAAAGCCCCCAACAGGGCTCCAAAAAAATTGTAAAAAATAATAAAAAAATGACTGATACCAGTGACGGAACTACAGGGCTCACAAAGGTCGTACTGATCTAGAACAGAGCGCAATTATCACCATGCTTTGTGCATATCAGCTCTCTGTATAAAGATTTCAGAGTGATAATCTCCTGCTTATATGGAGATCCTAAACAGTCAGATCAGCTCAGTCCTCTTTCAGTGTCCCAGTGTGCCTGTGATTGACAGCTTGGGTGTCCCTGACCCCTCCATCCACCCCAACCACATCTCGGGCCACCTAGCTCTCCGCTGCGGTGGTCGGGGGTCCCAGCTTAGTCCAGTGGCATTCCTCAGCCACAGTGGGCAAAGCGCTCTTCATTCTGCACTGGCACCACTCATGATCAGCTTCTCCGCAGCTATCTCCCACCAGGAACTGTTCCCCCTATGGTGAGTCCCGGCGGACATACTGCTGCCCGACAGGGATGATGAGACCTCCAAGGGGGTGAAATTCGCACAGCCCCTTCTCTTCTATGAGGCAGATTTCAAGTAGATCTATGTGAGTGAAGCAGTGAGATAGAGGACACTGACACCAGCACTGAGAGAGCTAGAGGACACTGACTTTGGGTATATCAGTCCCTCTATAGCTCACACTCTAGAGGGGTGGCAGTCCCTATAACCAAACGGGTACAATTTCAATTGTTGACTCTGCAGATGGATCCCCAGGGCAGACATGTGTTTTTGCATGCTAAGGTGAATGGGGTTGAAATGCTATTACTTGCCTACTATGTGCCCCCCCCCATTTCAGTTTGCTATTATTACTGAGAGATTAGACTTTATGGCGCTACATTGGTTGGGTGATTTCAACATGGTGGTGGATCCGGCTCTAGACAGACCGCCACCGGCGGCCTCAGATGATAGTCCACAATCCACCACCAGGTTTGGCCGGGTGATGGGTGAGTTCGCGCTGGTGGACACTTGGCGGCACAAATTCCAGTCCATCGGTGCGTACTCTGGTTTCTCCGCATCCCACTCCACCTTGTCGCGCATAGACTACATTTTTGTATCCTATACCCTATTGCTGCGGCTGGTGGAGGTGGGATTTGGACCCCGTGTGTTTTCAGATCACTCGCCATATTGGATAACACTAGACCTGCAGGCCTCTCAAACACTCCAGAGCTGGAGGCTAAACCCCTTCTGGTTGTCGGTCCTGCCTACCGTGGACCGGAGGTCCCCAACGAATCACAGACTCTCCTCCCGTTATCACGAGTTAGCCAGTTTAAATACCTGGGGATCCTCATCTCCTGCTCTACCGCAGATTATATTAGGCTCAACATCGAACCGCTCTATAGTGTAATAAAAACCAAGATGCAGTCCTGGGCTCGCCTCCCCCTGGGGATAATGGGATGCATAAACCTTATAAAAATGATTTTGTTGCCCAAACTTCTTTACGCCTTTTGGCATGCCCCGATATACTTACCCCTCCGAATATTTAAAACCATGGAATCCATCCTGAATTCTTTTGTGTGGGGTACCTCTAGACATAAACTCACCTGGCAAGCCCTGAAAAACCCAACAGACATGGGAGGTGTTGCTCTCCCAGATCTAGCTACCTACTACTTGGCCGCTCAATTGTCCCATCTTTTCCACCTGGATAAAACAGATAGGCTCAGATATCTTGCATTGATATGCCCCATGGTCTCCACCCGGATCACCCATGCGTTTCAAATTATATTCATGGGTAACAGAGCTCCGGCGGGGCTGGGAGACAGGGGTGCTATGTTATGCCAACATTGCAGAATATGGGATTTGCGTAGATTGAGGGCCTCCCACATACATGCACATACCCCACTGTGGGGCAACGCCAATCTCCCCGAATGGCTCCTGTTACCAAACACAGAGCTGTGGATTGAGAAGGGAGTTGTATACCTGTCACAGATGCTAGACGGACAGGGCGTAAAACAATTTCAAGAACTTAAAGAAACCTTTGACCTGCCCAACACAATGCTCTTTCGCTTCCTCCAGCTCCGTCACGCGCTTCAATGCCAGTTTCCCGCCCCCATCCCAGATCTGTCGGCACTCTACCTGGCGGAGGTCTGCCTGAGTGAAGACCCTAAAAAGTTGATTTCCATTTATTACGTAGCTCTTACCACACCAGCAGCCACAGACCTAGCTTATAGATTAAAGGACAGGTGGCTGGGAGATGTGGGCGAGCTGTAGGATGACGAATGGTCGGAAGCATTGGAGTCATGTAAGAGGGTCTCCCCTAAACTGTCAGACAGACTCACGCAATTGTACATCTTACACAGGACGTACCTGACCCCGGCCCGAATCAATAAATACCAACCCTTACAAGACCCCTCATGCCCTAGATGCGGAGATAGAGATAGCTCCTTTTATCACCTCATTTGGACATGCCCAGCCTTACAGGAATACTGGGCACAAGTGATTCAATTCCTGCATGACAAAATGGGCTCTCCCCTAACACTGTGCCCCAAACAATGCATTCTAGCAGTACTCCCCACCAGGAGGAAGGAAACAGACACTTTTACACTTTTCTGCAAGAGACCCTGCACACTGCCAGACTCCTAATAGCTAAAAAATGGCTCAGACCTGAAGTGCCAACCTTGCAGGAATGGATAGCTAAGGTCAACCAATCCTTGCCCTTTAAACGGCTGATACATAAACACAGAAAATGCCCAGCTAAGTACCACAAAATATGGGACAGATGGCTGGATTCTTCAGCCACTCCATCTGACCTACAGGCAGAATAGAGGGGAGCTGAGAGTCCTTTAATGCCTAAAATAATACGATGGCTCTTGTATGGAAAATTGCTACTCTGGAACTAGGTCGGGATTCGCTGCATTATGCTGTATATTGACACCTGACCTGGTTGTCCTTTATCTGTATGATTTAACACTGTATGATGCATAGAAACTTTTGTATATTCTTTGTGTGCGAGTACCTATTGTACCCCTTTGTTTTTCTTTATTCACAATAAAAGTTTTCCATTAAAAAAAAAAAAAGAAAGTAATTTAACCCCACTACTTAAACGCTTTAAACAAGTAGGAAATATATGGAGCAGGTTACCGTTAACAGTAATTGGCAGAGCTAATCTGATAAAGATGGTTTGGATGCCACAACTACTATTTTTTTTACATAATTGTCCTGTATGGTTGCCTCAGAAATTCTTTAAACAAGTAGATGCCTTGCTTAGAGATCTTATTTGGAGATATAAACACTCTCGGATTAGACTGGGAATATTGCAGTTGCCTAAGTATAAAGGATAATGATAACCATTTTTATAGTAAATGATGCTTCTCTACATTCCAATTAATTCATAAAATATGGAAAGCTGTCCAACAAGAAACTTTACATGACGGATATAGTCAGTATATGCCTATATGGGAAATAACAAAACTGGAAAATTTTGACTTATGGAAAAGAGCCGGCATAGTGTTACTACATGAACATTTTGATAATGAGGTTTTACACCCATTTGATAAATTTGCAAAGAAATATAAGCTGTCTAATAAATTATTCTTTCAATAACTACAGTTACAGAATGCCCTGCAGAGTCAGGCCAAACTTTTTCTATTAAAATATAGTCCATCAACAATATTAGCACTGGCAGTAACTATAAGACACTCCAAACAGGGACTTATTGGAGATAAATATTCCTCCCTACAAAGGACAGATGGAACAAAAATACAAGATGGAAGCTTAGGGCGATGGCGTAGAGATTTAGAGACTCTTAGGTAGAGTAGGAGCAAGCTTTGAAGAACCTATTTTGAGTATCCTTATCCTCCTCACAATGTCGGACTCAGCTATTTATTATCCACAGATCTCATTATACCCCATTTAAAGTTATATCCTTGGGGTAAAGCAATTACATCAAACTGCCTAAGATGTACTAATGATACGGGTACATAGTTACATAGTTACATAGTTAGTCAGGTTGAAAAAAGACACAAGTCCATCCAGTTCAACCAAAAAAAAAAAAAAAAAACATTTTTATATATATACACATACATACACACACATACACAACCAAATAATCCCATATACAATCCTTCACCCACAGTTGATCCAGAGGAAGGCAAAAAACCCCAGCAAAGCATGGATCCAATTTGCTATAACGGGGGAAAAAATTCCTTCCTGATTCCTTGAGAGGCAATCGGATTCACCCTGGATCAACTTTACCTAAAAATGTTAGTACCCAGTTATATTATTTACATTAAGGAAAGAATCCAGGCCTTTTTTAAAGCAATCAACTGTGCTGGCCAAAACCACCTCTGGAGGGAGTCTATTCCACATTTTCACAGCTCTAACTGTGAAGAAACCTTTCCGTATTTGTAGATGAAATCTTTTTTCCTCTAGACGTAAAGAGTGCCCCCTTGTCCTTTGTGATGACCTTAAAGTAAATAACTCCACACCAAGTTCACTATATGGACCACTTATATACTTGTACATGTTGATCATATCCCCCCTTAATCTCCTCTTCTCAAGTGAGAATAAATTCAGATCCTCTAATCTTTCCTCATAGCTGTGCTCCTCCATGCCTCTTATTAGTTTGGTTGCCCTTCTCTGCACTTTCTCCAGTTCCCCGATATCCTTTTTGATCTCGACACTTTTACACCTTATCTGAGGGAGGTCTCCACCAAAACCGG